>CM052706.1:740262-902061 GCA_028551405.1 Uromys caudimaculatus | reverse complement strand
AACCAAAGAATATACATCGAGGGACCCATGGCTAGGACCACATATGTGGCAGAGGAGGGCCTTGTTGGCCATCAGGGAGAGGAGAGGCCCTTGGGCCTAAGGGTGTTAGAGGCCCCAGTAAAGGGAATGTCAAGGTGGGAATACGGGAGTGGGTGGGCAGGTGGGTGGGAGGTGGAATACCCTCATAGAGGTGGAGGAGGGGGAGGGGATGGGGGTTTCCAAAGAGGAGACCTGGAAAGGGGAAACACTGGAAATGTAAATAAAGTATCAAAAAATAAATAAATTATTTTTAAAAATCTGCCTTATGATTGCCCTGTGCTAATGGACCAGGTAATAATGAATGTCCTCGTATATGACCAACAAAAACTGGATGTATACGATGCCACAAAAGAGCTTGTACTTGCATCAGGCAAGAACAAATAGAAGAAACAGGTGCTACATAGGCTGCAGTTTCTAATGGTCCTATAATTTGGGAAACATACACACTATTAGTGTAAATATTGCAAGCTTCATCAGGAAATAAATTCAAAGCTAATTGTATAGCCTTCAACTCTGCTAATTGTGCAGAACAATTAGACATTTTCACAGCTTCCACTTTATCCTCTGAATCAACTGCAGCTCTTCCATTAGAGGATCCATCAGTAAACACTAAACGAGCAGGATCCAAGGGTTGGGTGGAAACAATTTTTGGAGAAACTGCTGGATGAGATTTAAAAAATTGACATAATTTATTATCTGGATAATGATTATCAAATTGACTACTGGTAGTACATATAATTAAAGTCCAATCAACAAAGTTTTGAGATAAAATCTGAATCTGTTCCCTATTAAAAGGTGTAATAATCACATTGGGTTCTTTACCAAATGTTTGCAAACTTACTTTATGAGCCTTAAACAATAAGGAAACCACTGCTTGTGGATAAGATAATACAGTTTTAGAAAGTGAAGCCTGTAAATGCACCCACAGTATAGGTCCGTTTTGCCAAAAAGTACCTGTAGGAGAATGTGCAGAGGCAAAAACCAAAAACAATAGATTTTTAGAATAATCTATATAATTTAAATAAGTTTGTTCAAGGGCATTCTGTATTAACCCTAAGCATCCTCTAGCCTCTTCAGTTAATTGTCTAGGAGAATTGGGTGAAGCATCTCCTTTCAAAATATCAAAAAGAGGCTTTAATTGCCCTGTACTTAATTTTAATGATGGTTGTAACCAATTTATCTCTCCCAATAATTTTTGATAATCATTTAAGGTGTTTAAGGCATCTACTCTAATCTGTAATTTTTGTGGGCGAATGCCTTTCTGTAACAATTCATGTCTTAAGTAATAATATGGAATTCCTTCTGAACTTTCTCAGGGGCAATAGACAACACAGCCTGTCCCAGATCACTTTGAAGATCTGCATAAGTCATAAGAAGTTCTTTTTCCTTGGCTCTGCAAGAAGTATATCAACCATGTAGTGAATTATATACATTTGAGGATATCACTTTCTCAAAGGACTTAAAGCAGCAGCCACATATACTTGGCACATGGTAGGACTATTGGCCATTCCCTGAGGCAGCACCACCCAATGATAGCGGTGGCAAGGTTCTCTAAAATTTATAGAAGGAATGCTAAAGGCAAAGCATTCACAATCCTTAGGATGCAAAGGAATGGTAAAAAAGCAATCTTTAAATCTATTACTAACAAGTGCCAATTCCTTGGAATGGTGACTGGCGATGGCGATCCAGCTTGAGTGGCTTCCATGGGCATCATGGTTTTATTAATTTCTCTTAAATCTTGTAATAGTCTCCATTTCCCTGGTTTCTTTTTAATAACAAAGATAGTATTCCAGGAGGACGTTGATGGAACAATATGTCCAGCCTGAAGTTGTTCTTGTATCAATTGATGACCTGCCTCCAGTTTTTTTTTTTTGAGAGGGGCCACTGTTCTATCCACACAGGCTCATCGGTTTTCCGTGTGATCGGTAAAGGTTTTATAGCAGGAGGCATGACAGTGACCCTTAAGATAAATTTCCTAGTCCTGTTTTATCCCTGGGATGTCGAGTTTTCTGCGCTTCTTCACTCACGCTATGTGATGTACCTTGTAAATATTTTCCTAAACCTCTCCCAGGAACATAGCCCTGTCTTTTCATCATCCCTTGAACTGGTTGGGTGGTAAGGACAGCCCCCATGTCCATAAGCACATCTCTACCCCATAGATTAATGGGCAATTGATCTAAGACAAAAGGCTGAAACCAGCCTTCATGTCCTTCCTCATCTTTCCATTTCAAGATTTTACTACTTTTGAAAGGGGCAGTAGCTGTCCTTACTCCATGTAAGACAGAATGAGACACATCTAAAGGCCAATTCTTGGGCCAAAAGGTTTTAACGATTACAGTGGTGTCGGCTCCAGTATCCAACAACCCTTGCATAGGTTTTCCATCTACCCATAAGGTAAGTGTGGGACATTTATCCAAAGATGACACCCAAAAGGCTCCTGGTCCTGTAGACCCACAACCTTGAGCTCCCCCTGTGGGTTTAAGTACAGCATTTTTAGTGTGGAATTGAGGGAAGAGAACCAGTTGAGCAATTCTATCTCCTTGTGGAATGACCACAACCCCTCTTTCTATTGAGACCATGATCTTAATTTCCCCGGTATAATCAGCATCAATCACCCCTGGTAAAACTCTAATTCCCTTCATTAAGGCGCTGCTGCATCCTAAAAGGAGTTCCACACTTCCAGGAGGTAGGGGTCTATAAACTCCAGTGTCTAAAGCTTGGGAACCCATTTGAGGTGTTAACACTGCTCTGGTGGAGGAGCAGAGGTCCAGTCCTGTGCTTTCTGGGGTACCTCTGACAAGGTCTTGGACATAAAAGGATTGCTTTGTGGAATGAATTGAATTGGTGTGAGAGTTACTATAGGGGTATTCATGGCGTACACTCTGGATTGGGGGCCCTGGAGCGGGCCCTTCTTCCCGTTTCCTGAAGGGTAAAGGGGACGGCCTTCTATATCTTGCTTAGACTGGCACTCACTGCTCCAATGATGTCCCTTACGGCACCGAGGGCACAATCCAGGACCGGAAGAGCCTTGGTTCTTGAGGCATTCCCTTTTGAAATGTCCGGTCTGTCCACACCGAAAGCAAGTCTTACTCCCTCCTGATCCCCTTTGCATAGCTGCAGCCATAACTTGTCCCATCGCATAATTGCCATCAATTTCTTTGCAAATTTTAATATAATCATTTAAACTCTTAGACCTATGAGGCCTTATGGCTTCTTTACAGTATTTATTAGCATTTTCAAAGGCCAATTGTTTCACTATTGACATTGCAGTTTCAGGATCCCCAAACAACTTTCCTGCCAGCTGTAGCAATCTATCCACCAATTCCTGGAAGGATTCAGAGGGTCTCTGAATTACCTTAGACAATTGATCACCGGCTGCTTTATTAGGTAATGCTTTCCAGGCTCAGACAGCTGTGGGGGCAATTAGAGCATAAACAGCTGGGTCACATTGAATTTGATTATGGAAAGCAGCATATTGTCCTGCCCCTGTAAGCATTTCCACATTTCTTTGAGGCTGGCCTGCTTGTGCATGAAGGCGAGCCAAGACAATACACTGTTCTTGATACTCTCCTCTCCAAAGTAAATAATCTCCTCTGCTTAATACTGCCCTACACAGTTGTTGCCAATTTCCAGGTGTTAAATTGGAGGTTCTATAAGACTCAAAAATAGCCATAGTAAAAGGGGCCAGGGTTCCATAGGCGGAGATGGCCTGTTGGCATTCTGTCTAAACTCCACCCCACAGTTACCTGGCAACAGCCAGGTATGCTCCTTCCCAGAGTTGCCTGGCAACAGCCAGGTGGGCCGGCCCACTATAAAAGGGGCTGCTTGCCCTTCCTCTCTCTCTTATCTCTTTTTCTTGCCTCTCTCTTACTTCTCTTACCTCTCCTCATTACCTTCCCCCCTCTCTCCATGTGGTCATGGCCGGCCTCCACCTCTCTACTTCTCTACTCTCTCCCTCTCTCTGCCTTTCTCTGCCTCTACTACCCTCTTAACTCCCCTCCCCATGCCCTAAATAAACTCTATTTCTATACTATACCTGTGTGTGTGGCTGGTTCCTCAGGGGGAAGGGATGCCTGGACTTGGGCCTGCTGAGGCACACCCTTCCCCCACACCTACCTCCCCATAACCCCATATAACATATATCTCTATATATATTTTTATAAACACAACACGGCCTTCTTAAGGCTTTTCAACTCCTTAAGACTCAGGGGCGCATGTTGCCGAAGCATTTGCCCCAGATTACTAGGGTGAGGAACCTCCATCACTGGGTAAGCCTGATCATGTTCCTTTTTTGAAAATATTACCCCTCTCTTTGGAGTTTGCTCTCGGGGTCCCAATCACAAAAGGGACAATCATCGTAAGCTGGAGGAGCCGTGGGCTCATTTTTGTTGTCATAAAAAGGATTTTTACTCTGTGGACATTTATCAGAATTCTTATCACAGTTACATTTCTTCAGTTTTAATTTCAGAGCAGTTATTTCCTTTTTTAATGCCTCCTCCTCCTCCTCCGAGGAAGAGTCACTCTCAGTCCCTGAGTCTTTTAGAGATCTCTTAGAAGCATCATCCTGAGCTGTGCCAAAGGTTCTTTCAATCTCAGCCATTTGCTCTTTAGCATTATTGTTTAAAAGGGCATCCGTAACAAGCCTCCAGAGGGAAAAGGTAGCCACGGGGATGCCTTCCGGGCCCTCTTTCTGTAGCGCCTTCTTCAGGTCTGTCTTAACTTGTTCCCAATCCAGGATATTTAGCCCACCACTAACTATAAACCAGGGACTTGTTTTCTCTAAAGTTCTAATAGATTCTTTGGCTGTTTTAACTTTAATGCCAGTACTCTGCTGTTTAAGCAGCTCTACCAGTTGATCAATTACTTGTAAGGAGGCGACCGGCTCCTAGGAACGATCCCCTCAGGTTCTCCTCTCTTTCCTGATCTCGGTGGGACCTCCACTTGACGGCGCCAGCGCCATCACGGTACCAAGTATTGGGCGTAGGCCTGGGGGATTAACAAAGGACACAGACTCGGGTCGTTCCTTCAAGGAGAATGCCAAAGCTTTACTGAAACTCAATCAATATATACACTTTACCCGGGAAGGAAAAGCACCAGGAGGAACAAGGCAGGGGGCCAACGGAAGGTCCCTGCCCAGAACTGCATGCCCACTGGGGGAGGTAACCACAGAATATAAAAACATCAGCACAAGGAAAGTTTCAGCCAGGCCATCTGGCCTTATGGGGCCCAACAGCTATCTTTCTTTCTTCCTCTCTTTCTCTCTTTTTAAAAAATTTATTTATTTATTTATTTTATATGAGTACACTGTAGCTGTCTTCAGACACACCAGAAGAGGGCATCAGATCCCATTACGGATGGTTGTGAGCCACCATGTGGTTGCTGGGAATTGAACTCAGGACCTCTGGAAGAGCAGCCAGTGCTCTTAACCACTGAACCACCCCTCCAGCCCCTCTTCCTATCTCTTATTCTAAATTTTAAAAACAAGCCTCTCCTTCCCTTTAAAGTTTCTGTCAGGTCTGACCTGTGTGTGTGTGTGTGTGTGTGTGTGTGTGTATGCGTGCACATGTGTGTGTGTACACATACATGTGCATGTGTGTACATGAGTGTGCATGTGTGTGCATGAGTGTGAATGTGTGTGTACATTTGTGCATGTGTGCATGTAGACATGCATGTGTGTGTGCGTGCTCTGGCACCTTGAGGTCTGATTATGGTTTTGAAATTCTTTCTCCTAATAACCCTTGTACGGGCTGGTTCTGTGTCAGCCTGAGACAGCTGGAGTTATCACAGAGAAAGGAGCTTCAGGTGAGGAAATGCCTCCATGAGATCCAGGTGTAAGGCATTTTCTCAATTAGTGATCAAGGGGGGAGGGCCCCTTGTGGGTGGTACCATCTGTGGGCTGATAGTCTTGGGTTCTATAAGAAAGCAGGCTGAGCAAGCCAGGAGAAGCAAGCAAGCCAGTAAGTAACATCCCTCCATGACCTCTGCATCAGCTCCTGCTTCCTGACCTGCCTGAGTTCCAGTCCTGACTTCCTTTGGTGATGAACAGCAGTATGGAAGTGTAAGCTCAATAAACCCTTTCCTCCCCAGCTTGCATCTTGATCATGATGTTTGTGCAGGTGAAAGACCTCCAAGCTGGGGAGACCCTCACTCAGGTCTCGGGACAGCGCGACCCCCCAAGAACTCACAAAAGACCGTCCTTGCTGCAATCACACAAGGTTTATTGGGAGGGGGAACCAGTGCACTGGGGTCGAGCTCGTAACCTACACAGAGGCAGAGGAGTTCGACCCTGAGCAGCTGAAGTCAGGGGTATTTAAAGAAAAAACCATAAAGCAAGGAAATTCTATGCGTCATGGGAAGGTATAGAATGTCCTAAGTTCATCATTCCTGTGGTTAGCTATTTCCTGAGACAAAAGGTGTAGGTTAGCCATTAGGCGGTTGCGATAACAATCCTGCTGTTAGCTAATTTCCTGGGACAAAGGATGTAGGTTAGCCATTAGGCGGTGGAATATGGCTATATTATCTCTGGCTTTAATTTTGCTAAGGGGGGTCTAAATTCCTTATAATGGGCTCGGGTCTTTCACAGGAATAGAAACCCTGACTAAGACAACCCTTATTTCTAAGGAGAAAGTAACAGCTTTCCTTTCCTCGACTGAAGGATGCTGCTCTTCTGTTGCGGCTATGACCCCCACCGGCATCATTTACCCTCTGACCTCAGTGAGTAAAGGAGTAACACAGAAGTCAGCATCCACTCTGTGACTGCCACAGTGGCCTCTTCACTGCTTTCCCCAAGCCTGGGGCTTTATTTTATTTTTTTAATCTATCCCTCTTTCAGCCATTGTTCCTGCCTTTAGTTTTCTTTTAATATTTGTGTTTCTGGCTTTCTGTCCTCCTCCCCCACCCAGGGTATTTTGGTTGTCTGTCTGGTGGTGGGTTTTTTTTTTTCAGCACAGGAAGCTTGCCCTTACCTCTCCCTCTCCACATGTAGGAAGCAGCACCACTTGTTTTGATGGGCTCCTTTGGGGAAGCACCCTGACCCTGCTCTGCACATCCCAGCTGCCTCAGGAAATACTTGTGAGTCCAGGTGGGGCAGCTCGCAGGTGGTAATTTAAGAGAGAGAGTGGGGTGTATTGAGAAATCTGTTTATGGGGTGCAGGTAGGTATAAGGAAATAGCCAGAAGGCCTGTTGTATCAGGGCCTACACCATCTAATCTGAAACTTTTGATGCCCTTTTTACCAGGGTCCTATTAAACATTAAATCATTTATATATTAAGAGATGAATGTATTTGTTTCTCTCACAAAATACAACCCAAAGGTTATATTAATCTGATACTTACATGCTGAGGAGTGGTTGATGTGTTTATAAAAATATAATAAGTTATATGTTGTATGGGTGTAGAGGAGGAAAGGGTGGGGGAAGGGTGTGCAGGCCGAAGCCCAGAGGGACCGGACACACTCGAAGGTATAGTATAGAATAGAGTTTATTCAGGGCATGGGGAGGGGAGTTAAGAGGGTAGTAGAGGCAGAGAAAGGCAGAGAGAGGGAGAGAGTAGAGAAGTAGAGAGGTGGAGGCCGGCCATGACCACGTGGAGAGAGGGGGGAAGGGAATGGGGAGAGGCAAGGGAAGTGAGAGAGAGGCAAGAGAAAGAGATAAGAGAGAGAGGAGGGGCAAGCAGCCCCTTTTATAGTGGGTCGGCCCACCTGGCTGTTGCCAGGCAACTGTGGGGCGGAGCATACCTGACTGTTGCCAAGCAACTGTGGGGCGGAGCATACCTGGCTGTTGCCAGGTAACTGTGGGGTGGAGTTTAGACAGAATGCTAACAGTGATGGCAGGAAAAGATTAAGTCTTTGTTTTCCTTAATCAAACCATTATACTTTTAAAGGAGAACCCTTTACATTCTCAGCCAAACAGTGTAATCCTAGCATGGGATAACCTCACATCTGAGCAGAGCTGCTTCTGGCAGCCTTCACTGGCCCTGTAGTTGAGATGATAGCCTGCTTCCTGCAAAGTGTGCATGTTGAGTGCCCAGAACCACGGCTGTAGAGAGTTGACCTTGGGAGGTGCCACCAGAATCCCTCGTTCTGATGACTCATACACTTTTTAATTAATTTTTGTCTATTTTATGTTCAGAAATCTTTTGGTGTTGCCAATCCCCATCCCCCAGTCCCCCACAATGCATTATGTGTGTGGGGGTCACAACCTGCAGTTTAAGAAGCTTTGATCTAGGCTGTGTGACTCGCCTGAAGCCACAGTGAAAGTCAAAGTTTTCTGAAGGAAGGAGCCAATTGCAGGGCTCTTGGCTAAGATTCTGTCTTTGGGTTTCTTCTAGTGTCAAAAAATTGAAGGAAGCAACCAGAGATGGTGTACACCTTTAATCCCAGCACTAGGGAAGTAGAGGCAGTTGTATCTCTGAGTTCGAGGCCAGCCTGGTCCATTACAGATCAACTTCCAGGACAGCCAGCGCTACATGGAGAAACCCTGTCTCGAAAAACTAAATAAAATAAAATAAAATACAGTTTTTATTTCTGTTTACTCAAAGCAGATTTTATTTATTTTATTTTTTATTTTTTTAAGCCATGACTTTCCATTTTGGTCCTGGCAACGCTTTTTAAAAGCAAAAGTTTGGAGTCTGTTTAAGGGTCCTCAAATAAGATAATGGGAAACAGACACTGCACCTACTCAAAGGAAATTCTGCTCCTCTTGATCCAGTATTTATGACATGGAAAACACTTAGCTGCTACATGCAAAGAAAAGACGATCTCTAACTTATTTAGAGTATCATCAAAATTGCTTTAATTCACACGTATACTAAAACTATCAGACAAAAATCTTCCATTACTTACTCAAATTAAAACTGAATGGGAAGGAAATAACTCGCGTGTGTTGCTGACCACCGTCGAACGGGTGAAATGTGGGTGGTTTTACTTCCTTCTTACTACATTCCTGAAATCTAATGCTTCCATAACAGTAACAGCATTTTCTCCAACAATCAATGGCAATGCACAGTTACAATTTACTGCGTGGGCTAGAGAGACTCAGTGGTTAAGAGCAGTGGCTGCTTTTCTAGAGGATCTGGGTTCAACTCCCGGCACTCACACGGTAGCTCACAACTGTCTAACTCTAGTTCCCAGGGATCTGACACTTCCACATAGACAAACATTCAGGCAAAACATCAATGCACATAAGATAAAAATAAATAAAACATTTTAAAAAGTCACTGATAATTTCATGAGGGACTCCTCTTTAGAGCCCTTCCTATATACATTGTTTCAGACCCATTATTTCTCTTAGGAATCTGTCTCCCCCAAAAAGTAATTCTATTCTCAGAAAAACCTGCAGGCAGGAAGATGTTTCCTGCAGAGAAAAACACCTCAATGTTTAACAGTGTAATGATTCAATAGTCTAGAGATGTAGCTCAGGTGGTCCAGTGCTCGCCTAAATGCAGGAAGCCCTGGGTTCCATTTCTAATGTCACTGGGCATGGCAAAAGCACCTGTAACCCAGCACTTAAGAGATGGAGATAGGCCCGGCAGTGGAGGCACACGCCTTTGATTCCAGCACTTGGGAGGCAGAGGCAGGTGGATTTCTGAGTTCGAGGCCAGCTTCCTTATGGGAAAACAAGGGTATTCAGGCTTTTCTAGTGGAAGAGAACTGCGTGTGTGTGTGTGTGTGTGTGTGTGTGTGTGTGTGTGTGTGTGTGTGTGTGTGTGTGTAAAATAAAAGGACTTTTCTTGAGTTGGCTCACATGATATGGACTGGATAGTCCAACAATGGCTAGCTGCATTCTGGTATGATAGAGAACCAGGTTCCCACCTGGGAAATTGGCATTTTTAACAGACTTAACCCAGTGCCCAAAGCCTACAATCTTCCTGGAGCATTGCTGGTGCTGAGTCCTCAAAGAAAGGTCAAAGATGGCTGGAGTCTCACTGATGTCAGTGGCAGCAGCTATAGTTACTGTCCCTCAGAACAGAAAGGTGCCTCCTGGTTATGGCTCTGCCTCTCTTTTACTTTTCTTTTTCACAGTTGTTTTGTGCAGGGTATGGTGTGTATCATGGCATTTGGGTGGAAATAGAAGGACAACTTGCAGGACTTGGTTTTATCCTTCCACCATGTTGATTCTGGAACTCAAACTCTGTCATTAAGCCTGGTAGCAAGTTCTTTATCTGCTGAGCCGTTTCACGGCCAGGACCCCCATTCTACTTCATCCAGGCAGCTGACCTGTTTTAAGGTGTTGATCCCGTTCAAGGCCCCCCTGCCTACTAACCATCCCACCTGTCAGCTGTCTTTGGAAACAGCTCATGGATATAGGCCCCTTTCATTCTCCAGGCCTAGGCACCCCTCAATCAAGCTGACATCTGAGACCGACAACACGTGTAAAGATACCTGCTTTGCAGACCAGCCAAAGCTGCCACACAGCACATTAGGGCCCGGCATGGTGTAAGCCCCATGCAGCTTTTCCTTTATGTAACTCTTCCTTCCAACCCCCCAGAATCCCTTCCCTTGGGCTACGTGGAGATCAGCTTGCTGTAAGACTGTAAATCAAATCCCTTAGGACTTCCTGCTCATGGGAAAGTCCCCACCTCTGCACGCAACCCTTCTGCTGGCTTGTAGGCACTTGAAATCCACCCTTAGAAAGCTAGTCCTTTGCTTCTTCTCATCTCCTGCTTGGCCCTTACATCATTATGCAGGTGTATGACAGCATTTGCTCTGTCATCTGAAGCCCTTTTGGTCTTCCCAGACATCTTCCCTAAAACTACTCAGCTGGGGAAGAAGGAATGATGAATGAACCTGTCATTTTCTGTGAAGAAGCTCTTGCCTTGAATCAGCTGGAACTTCTAACTCCAGACACTATGGTGCTGCCTTTCAAATGTTTTGCTGTCTCCGATGTGATGCAGTTAGTTAATCTGCATCTGTGCAAATCACATGGGAAGACCCTGTGCTGTATCCCAAGGGTCCGGTCTATAATAAGTTATTCCAGAGTCTCCACACCCCAGAAGATTTACTGGGTCATAGGATTTTACAGCAGGAGAAGAGATAGAAATTGTGGGTTTCAGCTTGACAGCTTGGTACGACCATACCATCTTCACCCTTGACAGCCCCCAACTGCGTACC
Source organism: Uromys caudimaculatus (assembly GCA_028551405.1). NCBI lineage: Eukaryota > Metazoa > Chordata > Mammalia > Rodentia > Muridae > Uromys > Uromys caudimaculatus. Next base: position 890,912 of record CM052706.1, on the reverse strand, counting down.
CTGATCATTTTCCCCGGGTGGTTTCCAAGTATACTGTAAATGAAAAAAACAAAACAAAAAACCAAAAAACATGAAATGGACAAGGAACTCTACAATTCAGTCTCTGGTGCCATTGGTGCCAGCAAGGTGCCTAACGTCTACTATTGGCTTCAGGATTCACTGTTACTGGAGTGTTTAGGATCAAAGCCTGGAGTCTTGTAGCCCTAATAAGAGAGGCTCAGCCATTTGTCACCAATATGCCAATGAAAGAGACAAGTAATAGAAGCAGAGGAAGATTTATTCAGTATGGCTACATGGGGAAGAAGAGCAATTAGGCTGCTGGCCACTCAACTCCCTCAACCAAGACCATCTTCAGAGTCCTGACGTGAAGTTTAGGTTTCCTTTAATCCCAGCACTTGGGAGGCAGAGGCAGGTGGATTTCTGAGTTCGAGGCCAGCCTGGTCTACAGAGGGAGTTCCAGGACAGTCAGGGCTACACAGAGAAACCCTGTCTCGAAAAACCAAAAAAGAGGGCCTGATAGTGTGTCTCTTTAACATATCTTTTTTTCCTGTCTTTCTTTACAACCTGGTGGCTTTCCTGAGCTTTCTGCTTACACTCCATCTTGCTTACACTCTAAGTCAGGGCTACCACACAGCAGACAGATGAAGCCACAACAATCCTTACAGTAATTATGTCCCAAACTGTGCGTGTGCATAAAAACAATTGTAGATCTGAGGCTTATTTTTATGTGGGCATCTGGGCTGCACATTTGTTAAATCTATGGGTCAGAGTCATACTCAGGGCCTTGCTTCTTCTCAGCTTGGCTTGATGACACCCATGCCTTTTTCCTAATTATATCCTTGTTTAATCTTTCTGTGACATGCTGGTCTTGAGGGTCTTGGACAAACATGAGAAGTTAAGAGCAGGGTATGGGCATGCCTCACTTGCAAACACTGAGTGTCATGGCGTTGGCATAGTCCTGGAAGTGGCCTCCTCTCTGGTTGCTCAAACTCACACCAGGAAGGGAAAGAGAAGCTACTTTTTGTAGGCTCTGACTTGGAATGTAGTCCTCAAGTGTGGGGTCAAATCTAAACCAATTCCCTGATTCTAGGGCATGCAAAGGTCCATGGGGACACACGGGAACATCCAGATCCCTGCTTTCTCCTTCTAGAGACCCAGTTTCTAAGGATGCTGGGTAGAGACACTGCTCCATGTGGCTGCCTGAAGAGTTCTTTCCCTGGCTAGAGAGCAATTTTAGTTTCTGCACTTTTGTGAGGGCATGCGGGCTGTGGGCCTGTGGGCCGTGAAGCTAGAGCTACCCTTGAAGGAGTTGGCCCAGTGGATGTGGTAGAGACATGCAAATGTGAGGGGCAGACACCTGCCCTGAGTGCTGGGATGGGTGCTGACTGAGCACAGGCCGGCAGGTGAGTCAGCAGGGGGCAATGTGCAGACTCACCCATGTCCCAGTTTCTTTCAGGGTGGGGGGTTGCCACAGAAGCTGAGGGAACTAGAAAGAAAAAGATAGCCAATGCAGCTTAGGAAACCTTCAGGAACAGGTGAGAGGGGCAGGCTCTGGATGTTGAGGGCAGGTCCCTGGCCAGCCTCCCAGGTGCTCTGGCCCCTGCGGCTCTCCTGGTTGCCAGCTTACATCTGCCTCCAGGAAATGAAGATCAGGAACTTGAGACTCTATTGTGTTTGGAGTGGGGTGTGAGGGTGGGGAGGTTGGTGGATAAGGAGGCCTGTCTTTGGGAAACTAAGTCACAGACACAAAAGTACTCTTTAGCCGGGCAGTGGTGGCGCACGCCTTTAATCCCAGCACTTGGGAGGCAGAGGCAGGTGGATTTCTGAGTTTGAGGCCAGCCTGGTCTACAGAGTGAGTTCCAGGACAGCCAGGGCTACACAGAGAAACCCTGTCTTGAAAAAACAAAAACAAACAAAAAACAAAAAACATAAACAAAAACAAAAAAACAATCCCCCTCCCCCCAAAAAAGTGCTCTTTAAAAGCTATTATTTCAGAACATGCTAGAATTAAAGAACCCCTACCCCACAATGTGACATGTTTCCAGACAGCTCATCCCTGGAAGGCAGATATAACTTCTTTCCTCCTCCTCTTCCTCCTCTTCCTCCTCTTCCTCTTCCCCCTCCTCTTCCTCCTCCTCCTCTTCCTCCTCCTCTTCTTCCTCCTCCTCTTCCTCCTCTTCCTCCTCCTCCTCTTCCTCCTCCTCTTCTTCCTCCTCCTCCTCTTCCTTCTCCTCCTCTTCCTCCTCTTCCTCTTCCTCCTCCTCCTCCTTCTCTTCCTCCTCCTCTTCTTCCTCCTCCTCCTTCTTTTTAAACAGTGACCCATGGTGGGTCAGTTCCTGTAGAAGTAACTCTCAGGGCTATAATTACTGTCAAGCCCTATAGCCCTGATTAGTTCAGCTCACAAATTGGCCCATGTCCACAGTAGCACCTAAGTATTGTTCTTGTTTATAGGGAAGAAATAAATGGGAACACAATGAGACTTGGCAGTTATAGCAGGAGAGAGGACGCCAGGCAAGCTCTCTTCTAGGCTGAGGCTCATCAGTTTTTTTTGCTTTTTTTGTTTTTTTTTTTTAAAGAATCGCAGCAAAAAAAAAAAAAAAAAAAAAAAAAGCTGAATTGTGCCAAGTCTGTGTTGGGAACTTCCTGGGTCAGTGAAAGAATTTACTGTCACTGAGAAGAGCAGCAGCGGTGGAGATAATAGAAGAACACAGCAACGTGGGCTCTGCATTGTGGAGGCCGCCTCCCTAGTTAGGGTAAGATGCTGACCATGCATTTCCAGGACAGTTCCCTCCATGCAAATGAGGGCGGGCTGCTGTGTGTCTGCTCAGGCGCTAACACAGGCCAGGACTTTCTGCTGTTTGTTATTCTACTATAAGGGAGGGCAGAAGGGAGTCAGTTTTTTGTTTTTGTTTGGGGAACTGCTTCCGGGATCTGGCTTGTACAGGGGACATACTCTCTTTCTGATAGCTCAACCACTGACTTCTCAAATGAGCCTGATAACCTTTTGTCTTGATAATGTAGATATATTCTTAAACCGGAAAGAGGAAATGCATCCCTGTGAATGTGGGGAGATGTGATGTTGGCCAGTATGGGAAAGAGGCTGGATTCATGGTTGTTCCCAGGGGAAACCGACTGTCTCTCTCTCTGTCTCTGTCTCTGTCTGTCTCTGTCTCTCTGTCTGTCTCTGTCTCTTTGTCTCTGTCTCTCTGTCTGTCTCTCTCTCTGAGGGGCCGGGGGGGGGGGGGGGTCGGTCATCAGGTAATGATGCTTGCTGCCGAGCCTGACAGCACCTCAGTTTGATTCTAGGATCCATATGGGCGAAAGAACCTATCCCAGCAGGGTGTTCTCTGACCGCCTAGGCACGCCCTATAGCACTTCATTACATATAAAAGCAACATGGGGAAGGGCTTCTTCCCGCTCACAGTTTGAGAGTACCGTCCTCACGTCCTGAAGGCGTGGCAGCAAGTGTAGGAGGCAGCTGGTCACATTGCATCCCAGTCCAGGAGGACTGAATAAAAGGGAGAAAGTGAGTTGAGCTCTGGAATCTATCTCTGTCTTCTTCCTGACATCAAACTTCTGCTTATTCTTGGTCATCTTGGTCACATCCATGGTAGTTTACTGTGGACATCTTGTCTGGAGATCTTAGCTAAAACAAACAAACAACAAGCCCTCCACACTGAGTGGGAACTAGAGGACAACCACTCAGGTAAGGAGAGCAGGGGCTGCAATCATCTGGTACACTGTCAGCTCAGTCCGTGTGCTCTCTGTAGAAAAGTATTTTCTCTTTTATTCATTCATTTATGCCTTCATTATTTCCGAGTTCCTATTTTTTATTACTTTTTGAATTAATTTAAATTAGCATACAAAGTGATAGGTTTCATCATATAGACGTCATGATGCTTTGTTCTTTTTTAATATTTATCTATGCTTGTGTGTGGATGTGTATACAAGGTGTGTGTGGAGGCACAGGAAAGCCTCAGCCTGTGTATGGAGGTCAGAGAACAGCCTCTGATGGCGGTCCTCTCTTCTTTCCTGTGGCACTGTGCACTCTGAGCTGGGCTGTGAGCTTCTGGAGGATTCCTCTGTTCCCATTCCCTATCTTACCACTGGAGTGCTGGGACTGCAGACACACATCCCTGGGTGCGGTCCAGAGATCTGAAGTCGGGTTGTCAGGCTTTGGGGATAAGTTCTTTCAGCGGCTGAACAATCTCTTTGGCCTACATGTAGATCTGGTTCTTATCTTCCACGGCCGACCTCCACCAGCTTTCTTGTCCTTCCCTCACTGGGCACCTTTGGCAGCCATATCACTTGAGTTTCGTTATCCTGTTGTGTTTTATAAAAATATAGGAGAGAAAGAATATATTTGGTGGATGGGTTGTCAGGTGTGGGGGGAAGGGGGGCCTCTGTGGGTCCATGCTGAGGCATCCCTTCCTCCTGAGGGACCTGCCACAGGAAGATATAGACTAGAATTTATTCAGGGCATGGGGAGGGGAGTTGAGGGAGTAGGGACAGAGAAAGGCAGAGAGAGAGAGAGAGAGAGAGAGAGAGAGAGAGAGAGAATAGAGGAGTAGAGGAGGCCTGCAGCCATGAGCATGTGGAGAGAGGGGGGAGGAGAATGGGGAGAGAGGGGGTAAGGAGTGGGAGCAAGAGCAGGAGGATGAGAGAGAGGAGGGGCGTGCAGCCCCTTTTACAGTGAGTCAGGCACACCTGGCTGTTGCCAGGTAACTGTGGGGCAGAACCTAGACGAAATGCCAACATACCCTTTCCTTTTTTCCAGCATCTTCTCCTTCTAAGATCTGTTCATCCCATCCCGTGGTCCCCTTTCTAGTTTTATGGCGTGCGCGCACACACACACACACACACACACACACACACACACACACACACGCACACACAATTTAAGTCCTGTGCATGAGAGAAAAACATGCAGAATTTGTCTCTCTGAGCCCAGCTTATTTCATTTAACATGAACAAAAGATGGGCCACCTCACAGGTGCTCCTGGTAGCTGTGAACCCCATCTTGTGACTCCGGGGGGGGGGGGGGACACTCCCAGGATTCAAAGTCTGTCATGAAGAGGGGACTTCTCAGGCTCCCTCCTTATACAGCTACTCCTAAGGAGAGAAGAGCTGTGTGGTTTTGAGATACTCACTGGCTACATCACAGGAACTGTTCCAGCCTTTCCCTGATGTGGTGGGACATGTGACTAGCAGAGCCTGCTTTGCCAGCCAACCAACCTTTCTCTTTCACTTTCGGTCCTATGCCTCACACGCACCTGGCACCACCTGTCTCTCTTCCTAAGTCTCCTTCCTCACCTATAGTAGGTGATTTAAGCACCTGGAATTCAGAGAAATCTATTTTGTGAGTGAAAAATCAAACGTCTGCTTATTTCTAATCTGAATCGCCTTCTTTAAACAATCTTGTGCAAGCTGAGTGTTGGGGTGCACACCTGTGATGCCAGCACTTAGGAGGCAGACTAGGAAGATCAGGAGCCCAAGGCCTGCCTGCCTTGGCTGCATTCAAATTCATGGCCAGACTGAGCTACAGGAGACCCTGTCTCAAAAACAACAGCAAACCCAACCCCCCAAAAGCTTGTGTCTGATCTCCAAAGAAGCAGCACACAATTCACCATCCAAGGCAGGTATCTTGAGAGTAAGAGGAGCGGTTTCAAACACAGGCACAGACTGGTGCATGTGCCCATTTTGTCGGCTGGCTCGTCCTGTGTTGTGCGGAGCAGCATTTAGTTTCCCATTTGCTTGGCATTCCTCTGTTGGTGAGACAAGAGCAAGGCCAGAGTCTGACCACCTGAGCCTGGCCCTGAACATCAGATCTGCAACCTTCACTTTTAATTTGATCTATTTCCAGTTTATTATTTTTTAAAAAGCTTTTGTGTGTGTGCATGTGCAGGTGCCCCTGGAAACCAGATGCCTTGGAGCTAAAAGGTTTTTGTGAGCCGAGTCACTGACTCTATGATAGATCTCGGTGCACTCCTAACCACTGAGCTGTTTCTCTACCTCTCTTTCTATTTCAAAACTTAGGAGGCAGAGCTCCTATTCCCAACTGGGTAATGGAGCAGGAAGGAGAGAGAAAAGGCAGGACTTTGCTGGAGAAGCAACTAAGAAGTGGCCAAGCATCTGCCACAGTCACGCTGAGCCAGTAATGTGGACAATATGGAGGCCAGGGAGGAAAAAAAGCAGGGCAGACGCGTCATGTCCACCCATTCACTGAAAGGGGAGCAAAGCGATGGTGGGCCAGACAGGCAATGCGAAACTGATGTTGGTGAGGGTGTTTTAATGATTTCTGGGAAAACTGCCTGGCAGGTGGCGGCTGGGGTCAGCTTCACAGCGGCTTCTGTGTCCTCTGCACTCTGATTTCTTTTACATCCAGTTCTAACATCGAGCACATCCTTGTCCTAGAATCTTTAAAGTTATCTCTATTTTCACTCCTCTTCCAGCATCTGATTTTTACAAGACCTCAGGAAATAATTTCCTCTTTCTTACGATCTTGTGTAGACACTCAGGCTGGGAAACAGTGGAGTGTGTGTGTGTGTGTGTGTGTGTGTGTGTGTGTATGCGTGAGCACACAGGTGTTCAGCTCAGATTCTGCCTTGTGTGGCTGAAAAAAAGACCAAAACCACATTTTATATAGCCACAGCTGTCCTTTCAGACTCCCAGTGCTTTCGTGGAAATACCCTTTGCTCTTTGCTGTTTTCCAGGCCATGGTGTAAAGAAGACACCCCATAATTTTTAAAAATGATTTATTTATTTATTTTACGTATATGTACAGTACACTGTCGCTGTCTTCTGACACACCAGAAGAAGGCATCAGATCCCATTACAGATGGTTGTGAGCCACCACGTGGCTGCTGGGAACTGAACTCAGGACCTCTGGAAGAGCAGCCAGTGCTCTTAACTGCTGAGCTATCTCTCCAGCCACTACATGATATAATTTTTTTTTTTTTTTTGAGACAGGGTTTCTCTGTGTAGCCCTGGCTGTCCTGGAACTCACTCTGTAGACCAGGCTGGCCTCGAACTCAGAAATCTGCCTGCCTCTGCCTCCCAAGTGCTGGGATTAAAGGCGTACACCACCACTGCCCGGCTACATGATATAATTTTAAGTGTAATTTTAAAAGCAACAAGGCTTGCAAGTTGCCTTGTCTTATGTGTTACCATGATGGGCACATTGTCTGCCCAAGTGCAGTGAAACTTACAATGGTGTGTGCAGGGCCAACCATTGAAGACTCCTATCTCGGAAAAGCTTTCGTTGCCGAAAGGTTTGTACTCTAGTTCCTTTCTTCCTCTTCTCGAATAAGATCTCTTGTAGCCCAGGCTAACCTCAAACTTGCATTGTGGCTGAGGAGGATGTTGAATTTCTGATCTTCCTGCCTTGACTCCCAAGCACTGGAATCATAGGCAAGCCACACTCCTGTGTAACATTTTCCTCCTAGGTTGAAACATCCATCTTTTCTCCAGGGAAACACTCCTGTGTAACATTTTCCTCCTGGTTGAAACATCCATCTTTTCTCCAGGGAAACTCTTTAGGCAGTGAGATAAACAATTCAAAACAGCTTCAGGAAGTTCCCGAAACTGACAGAGATTCTCTAGGCCCCTTCCTCCCAGAGTGAAGCAATAAAGCTGCAAACAAGACTGAGAGCAGACTAGCTGGGAGGAGCAGATACCAGCTGAGCTCCGGCAGGAGGTGTAAGACTAGAGTGACTTGGAAAGGGTACTTTCCAATCTGTTGAGCGGCCTTCAGGCTATGTAGTGTGTGTTGAAGGTTCCTAGCTTTTGTGAGCTGCCATTGTGCTAGGGTGGGCTTTGGTGATGCAGCTGTAAGTAACCCCGATAAAATTCCTTGGTTCAAGCCAGGCAGTGGTGGCGCACGCCTTTAATCCCATCACTTGGGAGGCAGAGGCAGGCGGATTTCCGAGTTCGAGGTCAGCCTGGGCTACAGCTTCCTGCTTCTCTTCACTGCCTCATCACCATTTCATTAAAAACAACAACAATAAACAAACAAGCAAGCAAAACATCCAAGACCAGGCCTCACTATGTAGCTCTGGCTGTCCCGGAACTATCTAGACCAGACTGGCCTCATCGTTACAGAGCTCCACCTGTCTCTGCCCTCCAAGCACTTAAAGGTGTTCACCAATACATCCAGTACCCTCCTACCCCCCTGCCTAATATTATTTTGAGACATGGTTGGTTTTACAATTTATGATGTAACCCAGGCTGGCCGTGTATTCAACATCTTCCTGCCTCAGCCTCTTAGATACTAGTATTATCGACTTGTACCACCAAGCCCAGCTGTTTTGTTAGTTTTTGTTTTTGCTTTTGTTTTGTTTCTCCTTGACAGTGTCATACTTTGCAGCTGAGCCTTCTCTGAGACTCATCCTGTAGCCAAGGATGGACCATAGTAGACTGGTGAGCCTCTTGTCTCCATCTCCTTAGTGCTAGGATTACAGTCAAAAACTACCATGCTCAGATTGAAACATAGCTTAAAACACCCTTAATTCTTAGCGCCTCAAAGATCCGGTGTATGCTGTGGGTGGGTATAGGCTGTTGGCTGAGTGATTCCAGTTAGAGGTGTTTTTGGTGGGTTGAGCGAGGTGAAATGTGTAAAAGCCACTCTGTAAGCACCCATCATCTCATTGTCTGCATGGAACCGTAATGAGAGTGAGAGAGCCGGGCAGTGGTGGCACACACCTTTAATCCCAGCACTTGGGAGGCAGAGGCAGGTGGATTTCTGAGTTCGAGGCCAGCCTGGTCTACAGAGTGAGTTCCAGGACAGCCAAGGCTACTCAGAGAAACCCTGTCTCGAAAAACCAAAAAAAAAAAGAGTGAGGGAGGTGAATTATATTCCAGAATCAGTCCTGTGACCCTCACCCTTGATCTCTGGACCGACTGGTCATCAAACAGTTATAGGAGCCATCCCATAATCACCAGCAAGGGGAGATGATTATAGTCCAGCTTATGATAAAGAAAGGTTAAGTCTGTGGAGGAGCAAGAGTGGGGGTTGGTGGGGGATGGTGCCCTGTTGCTGCTTGGAAAACAACAGCAACTGCCCTTGAAAACATGGAGAGACCTTCCTTCCTTGGAGAGGTCCTGTTCTTCACTGGACCCTCCTGCTCTGCTCCACACTCCCTCAATTCTTCTACCTGCTTTACTCCCCAATCTTGCCCCGGCCAATCACCCCGATCCAAGGTCATCCCCTGATCTCTATTTAATTTGTAGACAAAGACCTCCAGCATTCCTGCAGGTTGCTCATTTCCTAAAAAAGGCATGGAACTAAGCTAACCTCCCGAGTGAAGAGAACATAAAAACCCATCAAAAACTGACAAAGAAAGAGCGGTTAATTAAAACATCTTTGAGTCTTTGAGTTATCAAACACTCTGCGAGAACCTTCATTACCCTGAGTGGGCAGACAGGGAGGACTGGGAGAGGAGCTGGAATATAACCAGAAGATAAATAGACAAAGGGTTTTCCCAGCCTGCCGGCGCCTAAGGACACTTCCGAGTGGCCGGTGAGTCAGCAACAGCCACCACACTGCTGAGCCCGGGGTAACCGTGGGCAACAGGCACAGAATCCAAGCTGCTGCTGCGGCTGCTTTTTTTGACCAACAGAAGAGGCTTCTGTGGCGAAGATTCTACAAGAAAGAAATGAGGTGGTGAGAGGGCTGGAGGCAGGGCAACAGGAAGCCCAGCCTCTCGGGTATGACTGATAGAAAGGACACTCCTGGGATGCTCTGGGCCTGGGTCTGCCTCCTCTCCACACCAGGGCACTTCATCACCTTAAGTACCTTGCCTTCTGTTGGTAGCTGTCCTTTTTCTGTGGTATCAGACACACTGGCATCTCTGTAGATACTGAATAGCTGAAACTCAGATCCTAGTGTGAATTCTGACCATCACCATACAGCAATGTGGCTTTGGGTAGACTTGCCTTTCGGAGGCTTTGCTTACTCACTGGGACTGTGTCCTGGGGCTATCACACCCTCCCTCTGTGTCTTGAGTGAGGAAGAGGCTGAGAACTGTCAGACACCACTGTGCTTTACCACCATCTTTCTCTTTCTGTTCCCAGATTTCTCCCTGAGCATATTTTATTTTTTCTTTTTGGAATCAGTCTCAAGTTTTTTTGTTTTTGTTTTGGCCAGGTGTGTAAAAAGAAGCTCCCTGAGACAGGTGTGGTAGTTCGTGACTATATTCTTTGTTGGTAGAGGCAGGAGTATCAGAAGTTTAGAGTCATCCTTGGCTATATAGCAAGATACAGGATAGCTTGGACTACATGAGACCTGTCTCAAAAACCTCGAACCCAAGCAATGAGAAGAGTAAAACATTTAATACAAAATTGTGTTTAAATTGGGCGTAGACTATACTGCCTGGTAGTTGTCACTCTGGAGGGTTTGCCAGAGATGCTCTTATCCTCCCCCCCCCCAACTGTTTATCTCTCCCATCTGAGTCTTTTTTTTTTTTTTTTTTTTTTTAGAGACCTTCAGACAATTTGGAAACCACTCGACATTCCCAAATAGCAGAAATAAGCAACAAGATGCTACTGTGTATGTGGGGGAGGGGCTGAGCAGCTGAGTTACTGCCCTGGCATTGTTCTTATTCGATCCAGCATCCTAGACCTACCAGCTAGCCACCTGTGATCACAGGGGGTAGAAAGGGATTGCTTGTGGATGGGGATTACTGTGAAGTCTGGGCCCACACAGCACAAGGCAGCCTCATAAGACGAGTGGTCAAGTGGTCTATACAAGCAGTCTACCCCTCACCTGATCACCTAGCCCTCACCTGTTAGCCTAGTACCCACTCCACAAACAGGTATGTGCTCGCCCAGTGAAACTGGTAGCCGCCTCAGGCGTAACACTTCTGCCCAGAGCTCACCTAGGAGTGTTAGTTTATGTTACTGGTTGATGAAGTATTTCTGGACACTCTCAGGAGACCTAGGCAAAGATGCAGGCATTTTCCAGGAGCATGGGCTCTGTCATGGGTTTCAGAGATAGGCCTAGTTTTCTATGCTTTTCCTGTACTGGTCTAGACCTTGTTGACCCATACATTAAGAAGCAGAACCTTTCAGGAGCAGATGAGAGAGTCTTGGAGAGCCTGTCTCAGGAAGCCATGGTGGTCTGAGTGAGCACCCTTGCAGGCTGAGACACCAGTGGAAAGATGCAGGAAGGTCTCTAATACTGAACCTCACACAGAGGGAGGGTTACAGACCCAGGGGGAAGTTTCAAGGTTCTATAAGCATCTCCTGTCCCAAGAATAATCCTCTGTGAGCAGACCTCTCCTCACAAAGCAATGACCCTACTCAACGACTAATCCTTTTCTTTCTTTGTGGCCATTGTGCCAGGAAGCCAGGACAAGAAGCAGAAGTAAGCCTCTGTCAGGGAGGTAGTGTTAACCAAAGGTGTTTCTTGTCTTGCTTTGAGTTTTGAAGTCAACATAAAATCTTACAGCAAGACAGCAGACTCAAGAGCCGGACTTTCCGATGAGAGTATATTCTTAAAACCCCAAGGATGAGGTTTTTGTATATCAAAAATCAAAGCTCAGAGAAATTGAATCATCACTGACGAATCACTGCAGAAGAGGGAAATTGGGAGACATGACAGAGACGTTTCTGCCCCACAGGAAGGAGAGCAGATGTTCTGAGATTTGGAAATGGGGAAAGAAAAGGTAGATGAGGGGCACATGTAAACCATGGTGTTTTCTCACCTGTCCATCAAAGTCACCATCCCACATGTAAGGAAGGAGAGAAACACCCCAAAAATCCAGACTAATACCCCTCTTCCCTGGGGTCTTCAAATCTTTCAGAGATGTTTGGGTCAACATTGTGTCTGATGTGTCCAGTGCATAGAGAAAAGATGGTAGAGTTGAGACACCACCACTAGTTAGTCATGTGTAGGGTTATGTGAAATATGGAGTATTCCCCAACGTATGTGCCACCAGGACCTCACCTCCTGCTGGGGTGCTGGCTGGTGAGCTCACCAGGATATATCAGGACAGAAGGAAAAGTGACCACATAACACAGCTACATGATAGCATTCGAGACCAGGGATCAGGTGACTTTCTCATGCCAGCCTTGAGGACTGGAGGCCTCAGTGAAAGCCAGGTGAGGCTAAGGTTGACCCTTCTACCTCAAAGGCAGCTTGACACTGCTACCCATGGTCAAGAATGAAGACACTGTTTCCCCTACATTGGTGCCATCTTGGGAGAAGGAAGAGAAAGGAAATTCATTTCAGTGGAGAGACCCAGAAATTCTGTGATTTCCCCTCAAAGAGATGATGATTATGAACCAAAAGAGGCTAAGATATTATAATGGCAAGGTCAGCATTTTGTTGGCTGTCATGGAAATGGCTCTCGTGCTGATTCATCTGAGAAAATGCAACCCTCATGGGTACTCATGACCTCAATAATAACACACATTATCCTTACAACGTAACATGATTTCAGGAAACTTGGGGTAGAGAAAATACCATGAAGTAGGGCATAAAAGTGATCATGTGTGTCATTACATAAATAACCGCTATTAACATTCTTGTTAAAGTTGGTGTATAGTGGCCCACATCTTTAATCCCAGCACTCGGGAGGCACAGACAGGTGGATCTCAGTGAGTTTGAAGCCAGCCTGATCTACATAGTGAGTTCCAGGATAGCCGGGCTACATAGACTCAGTCATGAAAAAACCCAAATCAAACTAAAACAAACAGAACCCATTCTGCTATTTCCCTCTAGTCTGTTTCCTGTGCCTTCTCTCTTCCTACATAATAGACTTGCTTGATAACAAGATTATTTAATATTTAAAGCACTTTGTGGAGAGGATTAGCCACCCACCACTTTGTCTTGCTTCGTCTTTTAATAATCAACAACTGTAAATATTAATCATGGCCAATAAGTAGAAAATATAAGACGTTGGCAGACCTCCTTAGCTTGTTTGCACACTGACTGAATGTGATCAGTTAGACCTCCCTAAACAATTACTAATCTCAAATACATCTCTCATGCTCCTTAAATGTCTGAGAATGTTGATACTACGTGATACTGGTTTCTAAACTGAGCTGCACTGACACAGAAGCACCTACAGACATGCCAAGAGTCAATCCATGTCTCCCCCTTCTTGTTCTCAGTTTGCGCTCCATTTCTCTTTCAGGCATGATTTCTGAGCCAGAGGATTCTACTGTTGGCTATGGCTGCTGAGGTGAGCAGTGGTCCAGGTCCGATTTGGATGAGTGTCCGACTATTCAGTTATGATAAAACTTTCCTTTTAAAAACCCTGTGTTGCTGGGTAGTGGTGGCGCACGCCTTTAATCCCAGCACTTGGGAGGCAGAGGTTGGTGGATTTCTGAGTTCGAGGCCAGCCTGGTCTATAGAGTGAGTTCCAGGACAGCCAGGGCTACACAGAGAAACCCTGTCTTGAAAAACAAACAAACAAACAAACAAACAAACAAATAAATAAATAAATGCCTGTGTCTTTTGCCCCAAGGGACACTTGTTCCCGGTATTGTCCAGCTTACTATGTTCCCACTTTGCTAGTAGAAGGAGATATTGTTCTGATTTAAGGAGTGGAGAATCTCTTCTTTTTCTTTCCTTTTCTCCCTTTCTCTCTCCTCTTCACATACTTTCCTTCTTTCTTTCTCTGTTTCTCTTTCTCTCTGTTTTTTGTTTTGTTTTGTTTTTGTCTTTTGAGACAATATTTCAGGCTGGCCTTGAACTTGTGTGTTAACCGAGGCTGGCTTTGAATTCCTTATTTTCCAGTATCTACCACTCAGGTGCTGGGATTACAGTTATGCACCTCCCACGGAATTTTTCTTTTCTGTCTTTTGTGCTGAGAATGGAATCCAGGACCTTGGGCATACTAGACAACTCTACAACCCCGACGCACCCTCAACCCTACACTTCTCTGATGAATGTTTTGAGAAATGTTATCACATTTCTCTTAATAGCATTTCATGGGCATTTTGTGAGCTTTTCCTCAGTGCTGTTATTTATAAATGTTAGTAGCAGAATTAGATATGGTTTATTAAGAAGTATCATACTTCCAAGGAGGGAGAAATGGGCCAGAGCTGGGAAGCGGGAAGAGCAGTGGCGATATGCCCAAAGGGCTGTGACTTTTATCACGCCCTCACACAGCACCAGCTTTTTCCCAGCATGCCCCATTTGTTACCATTTGGCTTTGGTCAGGAAGGCTTCCAGTCTTCCTCTCTGCCAGCTGGTTGCTTTTATTTGAGGATCACATCACTCTCTTATGCCTTGCTCTTCATCCTAATCCACAGCCTTGGCTCTTTCCTGAGAAATGTGGCCCCAGGAACCCTTTTGGGAAGCTGAAGGATGTTCTTTTGTTCCATAGGATACCTTCTTCTGTGTTGACAAGAGCTGATGTCCCTGTCTGGGAGGAACCATAAAGCTCTCTCTCTGCTCTGTTATGGACTGTTGAGGAGGCTTTGGTTCCACTGCAGCAGGAACTGGCTGGAATCTCAGTGCATCACAAGTTTAGTCTGAACTGCTGTAGCCTAGAAAATACAAATTCAACGCCATCATTTTAATGGCTGTATAATATTCCCTGAAATGAATGTCCAGAGAGCTACTTCACTGTTGAATATATAGGTTTTATCTAATGTGTTTTCTATCAGTGACTTCTAAACTATTTTTTCTGTAGTCAGATCATCCAGAGCCACCCCTTCCCAAATCTATAGAAACTTCAGAGTTAAACTGTGCTACAGACAAAATAGATTTAACCAAGTAGAGAATATTCTGACCAACAGCCACTGAAATTCTTCTCAGCAGCCCCTCCACACTTTCTCTAAAATAGAGCACATTTTAATAAAATAAGTCTTTAAAATATTGAAATAGTTTTTATGTCTTTTTAAATATTAATTCTTTGACAAGGTCGTATGCATATATAATGTATTTTGATCGTGTCTACCCCCTCCCCACTCCCATACCCTGTCCCCTCTTGTTTCCCTCCTACCCCTTCCTACCCCTTCTGGAGCCTGTCCTCCTAGCAAGTCTCCCTCCTGCTTGCATGCCTTTGTTATTGTTTGCTGTTCTTTAATCTCATCAGATCATAATGGAATAAAACTACAAATCAATAGTAAGGAAAACCGCAGAAACCATATAAGTAGATGGTGCGTGAACACAGTGAAGAAGTCAGTGAGGGGATTGTCAAATGCCTAAACTTGAAAGAAAAGGAACCTTTGTGACACACCAAAGGCAGTTCCAAGAGGGAAGTTCACAGCTGTGCGCACATGTTAAAGAATCACAAAGTACTCAAATAAATAACCCAGAGATGCATCTCATGACCTTAGGAAAACAAGAACAAGCCAAACACCAGATGAGTAGAAGAAAGAAAGAATGAAGATAAAAGCTAGATCGAGTGATATGGAGACTTAAAGACAATTCCAAAAGTCAATCAACAAAGAGCTGGTTCTCTGAAGAGATCAACAAGATTGAAAAACCCTTAGCCAAACTGACCAAAGAAAGAATACGCTAAAAAATAAAATTAGAGATGAAAGGAAGCACTAAATCAATTCTACTGAAATACAAGGCATCATTAGGGAATACTTTGAAAATCTATATTTCAAAACATTGGAAAATCTGAATGAAATGGATAAATTCCTAGGCGTGCACAGCCAAATTAAATCAAGAGCTCACAGACAAATAGATTTATAACCAATAACATTTGACACAGTAATAGAGAATCTTTCATCAGTGAAGAGTCCAGAACCAGACAGGTTAACTATTGAATTCTACAGACCCTTTGTGCGTGTGCATGTGTGTGTGTGCGCGCATACGCACCGCAGTCACTGTGGAGGTCACAGAATTATTTGCTGGAGTTGGTTCTCTTCTTCTACCATGTGGATTCTAACCTCAGGTTATCCGGCTTGATGGTAGGCACCTTTACCTACTGAGCCATCTTGTTGGCCCGCAAACCTTTAAAGAAGTGCTGATACACACATGCATCAACTGATTCTAAGCAATAGAAAGAGAAAGAATACCATAAAACTAATTTTAAAAAGCTAGTATCCCCTTTACACCAAAATAAAGACACAACTAAAAAGGAAAATTATAGGACAATTTCCTGATGGGCACAAGTGCAAAGATTATTTTTTAAAAATTATTACATTTATTTATCATGTATGTATGTGGGGTCAAAGCACGTGGGAGGTATTCTTTCCTTTCATCACTGGAGAATCCCAGGGATTGAACTCACGTCATCAGCCTTGATGACAAGTACCTTTAATCACTGCGCCATCTTGTCAGCCCCAAATCATACAGGTGTGAACCAATAGGCACTTTTATTTATGTTTTTGTTATTATGCTTAGGACTAGGGGATCAAACCCAGTGCTTGTGTCTTCTAGGCAAACCCTCTAACACCGAACTGCATTCCCCAGACAGAAGTCAAACGTTTTCACAGAAATACTTACAAACTGAATCCAACCACACATGAAAAATTTTGCACCATGATTAAGGTGGTTTCATTCCAGGCGTATAAGGATTGGTCGCCATATGCAGATCGAAAATCCAGTGTGTAGGGACTCGGGGACAAAAGTCTCACGATCATCTCAACAGATCTAGAAAAGGCTTCTGAAAAAAAGTCAACATCCATTCATGTCAGATCCTCCAAAGTTACCAGGGATGTAAGGAGCACATGTCGACCAAAAGGCTCTGTAGGACCAACCTATAGGCAACATTAGCGCAATAGGCGTGGCCGAAAATAAAAGACTTGGATACTAAAGGGAGAAGTCAAACAAGTCTGCAGATTCTATACGTTCAAACAAATATACAACCAGAAAACTTAGATCTGATTAAAAAAAAACACCAAACTTTTAGCAAAGTAGCAGAATATAAAAACAGCATTTAAAAAATCAGTAGTTTTCCTAAAAACCAATAACACACATCTTGAGGAAGAAATTGGGAGAAGAACCTGATTCAGAGTGGCCTTTAAATATACTGAGGTTTTAATTTGACCAAACCAGTCTTGGGATCCCGGGGAGGGGATTGTCTAAAATCTTACCTTGCTCTGGTGGGTGTGTGTTTGAACCTTGGCTGGGCTTGCTCGGTCCCTGAACCCGAGGGGGTTCCTTCCCATGGACTGTGCCTGCCGTGCCTTCCTGTCTTGTCTCTTCTCTCAGCCCACCGTATCATGATTTACCTGCATACAGAGCGCAACTCAGCCTCTGCTACCAGAGACTTTCCCTGAGACAGTAATACATTTATTTTTAAATGTTAAAATACAGTTTTGAGAGAGAGGAAGAGGGAAGGAGAGGGGGAGGGAAAGGGAGAGGGGAGGGGGACTCAGACTGAGGGACTCTGTGGGTGTATTCAGGAACTGAGAATTTACTTTCACAGCTTAAGGGGAAAAATAAGACCAGGGGCTGGAGAGACTGGCTCAGTTGGTAAAAAGTTGAGGATCAGAATCCCATCCCCAGCACTCACATTAAAAACAAGAACCAAACACAAGAATGATACAGTGCTTATAATCCCAGCACGGAGGAGGCAGAGCCAGGAGAATCCCTGACAGTCAGTGGCCCGCCTGCGCCAGCCTTGTCTAACAGTAAGCCCTGGTCCCAGTGAGAGACATTGTCTCAAAAACTGAGATAATCAGCTCCTGAGTAACAACATCCATGGCTTCTGGCCTCCACACGGACAGGCATACACAAGCACCACACAAAATAAAAACAAAACCAGAATCCAAGGCGAGTCTAGAGACAGGGCTTCAATGACTGGAAATCAAGAATGGTACTCCTTGAAAGCATGGATGGTTATGCATTCTCCGGGTACACCCATGCTGGGCCCCAGGGGTCTTCTGCTGGGCAGTGACTAGAGGATGCCACCAGAGACCCCTTCTTGCAGGCCTTGCACACTGCACAGCTGGGACTTGACTCTAAACTTGCAGAGTGGCTCATTGCCACTGAAATGACAACTCTAATGCACCTCCTTCACTGGGCCACCAGGGCCAGCACCCTGCCCACCGGCCAGAGTTTGGGCAACAGTGGGTGCTTGCGTCCCAGTGAAGGACTGTGATATCCATACTGCCCTGAGTGGGAACCGAGTTTCGGAGTCGCAAGCTATGAGAGTGTAGGTGAGTCATGTCAACGGCACAGCCTAAAGGTGTTCCCTTTCCCCAAATGGAGGAGCTACATAAGGCATAAGGCCCACAAGTTGGCTGCCCTTTCCTAGTAGTTGCCAGGAACCTAGAGAGCAATTTGCTTCCTAGCAGATCTCCGTGAGGTAGCCTGAACCTCCTGGAAAGGGCGCCACCTGGTGGTAGAACCCTGTGGGATTTGTGCTTTGGCCCTCATGCCACACCCCATCAGCTGACGTGGAAATTAGGACCTCAGAGCTCCCTGGAAGGCCACTATCGCGCGAACAGGACATTTCCTATTTTTTCTGAGGTGGACAGCCAGACGTCAGAGTCCCAGCTCTGCTCTCTAGACCTTGCCTAACCTTAAACGAGTTGCTACAAGGTTTTACACTTTTATTTTTACATCCTAGTATGAGGAATACATGAGTTCTGCATGTTTTAAGCTAGAGAGCTTGGGTGTTCGTCAAACTCACCATGGTTACTGGGAAACAAAACTCAGCCCCCTGTGCAAACATCGAACCATCTCTCCAGCCCTTCCCCTTAGCTTTTTAACAATTACACAATTTGGTGACATCAGTTCCTTTAACAATGCTGTGAAACCACCACCACCCTGTCTCCAAAGTCTTTCCGTTCCTCAGGCAGAATCTCTACCCTTGTTGGTAGCAGGTCATCCTGCAGCATGACCGTGAACTTCAGGTGGAGTCTGTGTTCCTGAAGGTGTACGGAAAAGAAGTGACCCCTTGGATCAGGTGCCTATCTCATGGTGTATGTGGCCCTCTTTTGTGGAGAAGGGGGGAGGGGTGCTTTACCCTTGGTGCACCAGTGGCAAGGCAGGTGCAGAGCAGGTGTCTCACGGCATTGCCAGTCTGCTGGCAGTTTTGGCAAATCCCCAAATACTGTGGAGTTTCCTGTATCAAGCAAGTATTAGATATCCAGGGCATTTATTTGGAGGCAAATGACAGGGACTTTTGACTTCACTGGGGACAGCTGGTGTAACAGGGTCAGATGAGTCTCAGTGTGGGACCTTAGAGCAAGCCAATCACCACCTGGGGCTTGTGGATAATGGGGAGATGAGACTTTAACAGAGCACCTTTGAGCATTGCTTCTCATGTTCCCACCCAAACATGAAGGGACTAGCGTACAAGAACAAGTAAAGCCACAGTGAGTGCTGTGAATACCCTGCCCATCTAGAGGCCTGTCACAGAGGCTGGGGGAAGATAGGCTGCTCACAGTTTTCAGGTGACTCCTTCTCTGGAGGGCAGGGCCCTACAGTGGTGAAGCTGTGACCACTGAGGTTATAAAAGGCCATCCCTCTCACCTCTCAGCAAGACAATGTGACACCGTTTATGCTCAAGCTGGAATGGATCCACAGTAGCTGAGAAGAGACAGCTCTGACCCACTCCATTTCTGCTTCGTCACGCTTCATTTCTCCTGATGGTCTTCAGACCACACTTTTCTTCAGGTTCTGCATCTAGGAGACGGAAGCTAAGAAAGGGTCCGTTACAGACAACACCTAGATTGTGGTGACTACCTTGGCCCGTCATAGACCCCATCCTTGGCAATCCCCAAGTCTGGCCTGAACTCACTCCCATTGTGGGTGAGTCTCTGGGAGCCCCACCTGCAACACACGTTTTACCCACGGCACGGCTTGTGATGCAATGTCCCTCCTGAGTATTGTATCCCAGAATTAATTTTTGTACCCACGACATCAGATAAACTCAGACAATACAAGCTTCTCCGTGGTTATTACTTGAGGAGATGAATCACACTGGTGGTTCATTCTCCAGAGTTGTATTCTGTTCCTTATCGGCCTCATCTGAAATCTCCCAAGGGAAAGCAAGAAGCGTGGGATGGGAGTGGGGTGGGGAGTCGATCTGGGTTTGATGTGGCTGGAGGTGAAGTCTGTAGAATGTGAAGCTGTTCATCCTCTCCCTTCCATTTCCCCTGGGCCTTTGGCTCTCCGCAGGTTTCAGCACGTCATGAGACTGACCTACACACCAGCTATAGAACATTTAAAAGTGTGTCTGATGGCACAGTTCCAGTACTCTGAAGGTTAAGGCTAGAGGAGCTTTTCTGGGTAGCCTGGGCTACGGAGTGAATTCCAGGCCAGCCTGGACTACTTAAGAAACTGTTATGGATTGAATGTGAAGTGTCTGTCCCCAAATCACCTACCCAGGTTTATGTGTTTGAATGCTTAGTCCCTAGTGGTGGTGCTGTCTGGGGGAAGTTATGGAGCAGTTTAGGAGGTGTGGGGCCAGACTGATGGAGCAGGTCCTGGCAGTATGCCAGTCATAGTCCCCTTCCATATCTGCATCCTGCCTAATACAACATGAATAGCCATCACAGAACTGCTGGATATGGCTTTCCCACCACAATGGACCAAAATCCCCTGAAACTGTGACCAAAATAAATCCAATTGTAAGTCATGTCTATCCTGTATTTTCTTTAGTGATTAAGACTAAATAGAGAGGCCTTGACTAAAGAATAAGCAATAAATAAAGGAAGATATATATTATATAATTATATATAATGTGTTATTATATATAATTTATGATTACATATTATATAATTCATATTATGTAATTCATTATATATATATTGGGTTTTTGAGACGTGGTGTAGCCCTGGTTGTCCTGGAACTTGCTTTATAGACCAGGCTGGCCTTGAACTCAGAGACTCACCTGCCTCTGCCTCCCAAGTGCTAGGATTAAGGGCGTGTGCCACCATGGCCAGCAGAATAAATCTTTTTTTTTTTTTTTTTTTTTTGGTTTTTTGAGACAGGGTTTCTCTGTATAGCCTTGGCTGTCCTGGAACTCACTCTGTAGACCAGGCTGGCCTTGAACTCAGAAATCCACCTGCCTCTGCCTCCCAAGTGCTGGGTTTAAAGGCATGCGCCACCACTGCCTGGCCAGAATAAATCTTTATATACCAGTCACCACAAGAATTCCTCTGCTACCTTCCCAGGATACAAGGAACTACCAGAGCTGCAGATGGGAAGATGCTCCTTAGGGAAGACCAGACTGAAGAGGAGAACCCTGGAGAGGACAGACAGACGGGAGGCAGCAGATCCAGAAGTGAGTCATAGCAGGGAGGAGGGAAAAGGCTCCACCAGGGACTGGTGAGAGTCTAGCCAGAGGCTACCAGTTCTGCAGACCTGGAGGAGTCTGGGCTGCTAGCACCTGCAACCTCCTCCTTTCCTGTCCCCAGCCCTCCAGTATCCCCAAATAGAGCCTTCTCAGGGTGCTTCTTGCTAGGTTTTAGTAACAACTGTGAGAAAAGTAACCAAGAATGCCTGATAGGAGATGAGCAGATGAGGCTGGATTTTAGACACAGGCTGAAGACAGAGATCAACATGCAGGAGGCTTGCCAGAGAGGCCCTTGGGTTTTTACCTGTGGAAGAGAAAGTGGAAGGGAGTAGTCCAGGCTCTATGCTGTGGGGAGTCAGTCTTGAGGAGCCAAGACCAGGAGGTAAAGGGCTGGGTCTTTATTGCCTCGGGTTGATCACTCGTTGGAGGTGGTGCCTGAGGTAGGCAGAATGTCTTGGAGCCTGGTAGCTGTCTTCAGCTGAGCACATGAGTGGGCCTGGACTGCTCTGGTGGCAAATACAGAGCACTGTATAGTGGCCTGTAAACACGGCAGTGGTTTATCTCGAGGACCTAACTATATCACTGACAACGAAGCTGTTCCCAGGAGACCGTAAAACTCTGAACTGGAAAGCGTCACGTGCACACGTCACCACAGGCCACAGCACTATCATCTCCTTTCTTGTCTGAGAGCCACAGAAGCATCTCACTCGAGAAGACCCAGTGGGTGACAGTACTTAAAGCACAGAGGGACTTGCAGGCTCTGTCCTCCTCATTCTCTACGAGCTTGTCCATCCTCTCTCTCTCTCTCTCTCTCTCTCTCTCTCTCTCTCTCTCTCTCTCTCTCCGTCCCTCTCTCTCTCTCCTTTCCCCCATTTCAGATTTATTTATATTTGATAGTGATTGAGTATTTTGCCTGCATGTATGTCAGCACATAATGGGCATACTTGGTGGCTGTAGTCAAAACCCCTGGAACTGGAGTTTTGGATGGTTGTGAACTCCCATATGGTTGCTGGAAACTGAACCTGGGTCCTCTGTAAGGATAGTAAGTGCTCTTCCATTTCTCCAGCCCCAGTGTTAAAGGTCTATCTGTGTGTGTGTGTGTGTGTGTGTGTGTGTGTGTGTGTGTGTGCGCGTGCACCACATTTGTGGGAGTGCTTGGGGAAGTCAGAAGAGTACGTCAGACCTGTGAGCCGCTCAACATGGGTACTGGATACTCAGATTATCTCAAAAAGTAGTGAGTACTCTTGATCACTGAGCCATCTCTTCAGCCTCATATGCTGATATTTTAATCCCATCTTTAAAATATATTCATTGGGAAAATAACCTTAAACACTTATGTATGTGTAAATCAAGTACATACATAGGTAGAGTTCCATTGAGTGCTCAGGTGTCTTATTTAATGCAGCCTGACTTCTTTGTGTTTATAGCTGTACAAATTAGCCAATGGCTGGGGTAGGCCAACAGAGGAGCAGACCTAGAATGGCTAGCTCTGTATTCTCCTAGGAAAGGAAGTTCCTAGCAATAAAAAACACACCAAGGAGGCAGAAATCTTGGGTTTCATCTCAGTTCTATCTTACATAGCTGTGAGATTATAGGCAGAAGCCGAAGCTCTCTGAATTTTAGTTTCTGTCTTAGAAAAAGCTCCCTCCCCCCCCCCTCCATGGAATTAGAAGCACTATGATTTTAAAACTGATCAAGATGAGTAATTATTGCTCTTCTCTGGTAATTACCAGGTCCTGAAAAGGAGTGAAGTTCCCACACTACCTGGTTTAGTGACATGTAAAGATTACCAGTGCTCTGAGCAGATGTGCCTCACACGAGCATCTTCAGTGTCCAGACTAGGAAGCAGAAAAAGATCCCCCTCTACCCTCAGGGCCTAGCTTCTGCCAGAGACATCCTTGGCCGCAGGGAGTCAGAAGGGCAGGTAAAGCCATGGGGCCAGAGCCTCTCAGACTCCTGAGAGGAAAGCATCTACTTACTTGATAGAGACCCCAAGATAAACAGAGATGCTGTGCAGCTGAAGACTCCCTTTTGCAAACACACAGCACATCACAAACTTGAACCGCACTTGGATTTCTTAGGGAGTTATACCTTACTGGGTTCCCACTTCTGTGGCCTTAAGTGGGTCCATCTCCAGCTGATGCTGATGTTGCTGGCCCAAGAACCATATTTTGAGAACTATAGTTCTAGAACAAGTTTAATGTTTCAAAAGCAAGTGTGAGATGGGGCAAAGGAAAGCATCTTTATTTTATTTGACAGGGTCTCATTATGTAATCCAGGGTAGCCTTCAACTGCGTCAGGTTCCCGTGCTGGGATTATAGTACTTAAACGCCTTAAATTTACTTTTATATTAAGCTGCATAAGGACCTTTGCTCTGTAGAAAATGCAAAGAATCTGAATCTACCATGTAACAGACACTACCACAGAAACAAGGGGTGAAGAAACCCTGTGACCAACAGCTATTTGTTACCTTTTAGCAAGAACCTTGTTAATGCTAAATAAACTCAGAATTTGATACTAGCATCTGAAACATGCCATCTGCTTAAGTTACCAAACAAAATGCAACCTATGTCTTACAATCAGCCATATCTAGGGCTGGGGAGATGGCTCAGTAAAGTGCCTGGTACTCAAGCAGGAAGACCTGAGTTCAGAACTTCAACATTCATGTGAAAAGCCAATCTTAGTGGTGTATACTTATAATCTCGGTACTGGGGAAACAGGGACAGGAGGATGCTGGCCAGCCAGTCTAGCTGAATCTGCCTGCTTTGTGTTTAGACACAGACCAAGATAAAAACTAAGGTGGAGAGTAACTGGAGAAGGCTCTTGACTCTGACTCCCCACACAAGTGTACTCAGGAGTGAGTGAGCACAGGCGAGAACATGTTCATATACTGTATGTTCACTCTACTTACTGAGGCGGTTCTGTGAAAGACACTAGGCTCACAGAACTATTTATTTATTTTCCTGGAGCACCGTGTAAAAACAAACTATGCCAAGCACTGTGAGCCTGTGCCACGTAGGAAGAATGTATGTGTTTTGGGGCCCCCTTGGAGTAATCCCCATTGGAACCATTCTGAAAGTGATTTCACCTGTCCTAGCCAGGAAGACAGATGGCGCCTCTCTTTTCAGGAATTTTTTCATGATTCATTTGCATCCTGGATTCCTTTCCCAAAAGCAAATAAAGGAAACATAACACATTTCTGGAGGAAAATGTCTGTATTAAAAGCCAGAAAACCACATTAATACAAGAAGTAACACCCACCAGGCCATGTCACTGAATAGATCGACTTGGAAAAGATTCATAAAGTTCTTTTTGTAAGCAATAACAATAAATCCGTGTCAAATCTTCCCTTGCCCCCCCTTTAAAAAAACAAACAAGAAGCTTCAAGTACAACTACATTCAGATACAAAGAGCTCCTGTTACCACAGCTTTAGCAGTTGAATCTTTTTGTTTTGTATTTTTTTTTACTAAAACTTTCATTTAAAACAGTTATTAAATATATAAAACAAATACACAGGATCTGGTCACTTTCTGCCATAAATAAAGGGCATGTGGGCGCTGGGAGGGGGTGCCGCAGGGGAAAGAGCCCGTTTCTCTTGTGTCCTCGAGCCACGCGTGGATTCCACCCTTCAGCCCGAGAGCTTACCCCTGCTTTTCCGAACCAGAACCTCAGCACAAACCTCACTTTCCCATCTCATTTGGGCCTCTCTGCGGTCCCCTCCCGGGAAAAGGACGGACACTAAGGACAGCACGAAGCGCACCTGCCGCGTCTCCGGCGAGGAAGGCGCGTGCGAGCGCGTACACAGGGCAGCGGGGGTCACTTGGGAGCCACCCCCGAGGTGACGGCCGCGGCCGCGGCCGCTGCTGCAGCAGCGGCGGCAGCGGCGGCGGTAGTCCCAGCGGGTACGGCTGCAGGAGCGGCCGCGGGGGCGCCGGCGGTGGTCCGGCGCTGCTCCATGCCGTTGGGCAGGAAGCCGGCAATGATGGGCACCGGCCAGATGAGGGCGGCCACGCTCCACACCACGATGACCAGGGTCATGAAGCAGGCCACCAGCGTGGACTCGATGGGCTTGCGGTTCAGTCGCCAACCCGGCTCGCCCTGCAGCTCCTCCAGGCTGAAGTCCAGGCAGCAGAAGTGACGAGGCTCGCCCTGCAGCCACAGCGGCCCGGGCTCGGCCGCGGGGTAGGCAGGCAGCGCGGTGGGAGCGCCGGCGGGAGCCCGCAGGCGGCCGCGCACCCAGCCGCAGCCCACGCACAGGCGCAGGTCTTGTTGCGCGCCGCCGGCCGCCAGCCCCAGATGCTCGATGAGCAGCGGCGGCCCGACACGGTGGAAGGCGGCGGCGAAGAAGGCGCGGCCGTGCGCGTTGGTAGAGAAGAGCAGCAGGTCGCACTGCAAGCCCCGCGGGCGGCCCCAGCGCACGAGCAGCGAGCTCAGCATCTGTCGTTGCACACTGATGTTGCATGGCGCCGCCGGAATCTCCTCTGGGCCCGCGCGCTCTGGGGGCGCCGATGCCGCCGATGCCAGCAGACGCGGGGCGGAGTGTTCGCCGGTGAAGGACGCGTTGGCCGAGGCGTTTGGGGGCGTCCCGGCAAGGCCGGGCGCACCCGTGGCCCCGCCATGCGCCGGCGGCAGCGGGCAGGCGGCGGCCAGTAGCGCGGCGAGAAGGGGCAGCATGGCCTGTGGCGAGCGCCTACGCGCGCGGGGCCGGCGGCGGCTGCATGGCGCGCGGGCGACCGTCCGGTGAGGGAACCGCGGGGCCTGGAAGGCCGAGGCGGATCTCTGCCAGCGTGTTGGGACGACACCGGCTCACGGGCCGCCGAGGCCTCTGCAGACTCGGCTCGTCGAGGTTCCGCCGCCCCCAGAGCTGGGGCCCTTGGACGGCCGGGAGGCTCTGCTGGCCCGCGGCGAAACGGGAGAGGATTCCCCTGCTCGGCTCCGCCTTCCGCGCGCCCCGCCCCCGGCTCACCGGGTGCGGGGACTTGGGGAGGGCGGGGCTCCACTCGCAGGGGCGGGAACTGGAGACCTGCGGAACAGGGCGGTGCGTGGGGGCGGAGCGAGGGGAGCCCCGGGGGCGGGAAGCCCGGAGCGAGCCAAGAGCCGAGACAGTCTCTTTGTCACGCCCCAGGAGAGCCTGCTAAGTTTCTCCTTAGAGCTCATCAGTACCACCTTTCTGCATAGGAAAAACTGAGAAGGGAGAATGTCTCTGGGCTACCTCAGGAGCCAGAGACAGGACTCTTGTACCTTTCTGCTGAGTTCAGAAAAATTCAGATCTGGAGTCTGGCTGGTTTTAATGTGTCTCCAGCACGATAGATACATTTGACATTCTCACAGGAAGAGAACTCCTAAAAATTCCAACAACTCTGAAGTTTCCGTGCTGGTTGGGGCAATGGGAATGCAAATCCCCCAGGTCAGATGCTTGAGGGTCCTCACTGAGAGTCCTACTTACAGGTGACACGCCGGACACCTGCAGTCTAGTGTGCACATAGATACCCAAGATTTGTATGTTAGAGTCCATGAATGTCAGAGTCTTCTGGGATGTATATTGTGGGGAGGTGGAGCTATCAAGAGTAATTTAATAGGATACAATTTATATTAAGAAGCCTACCTAAATTTTGGGCTTGATGGTACAAGTCTGTAATCCCAAGCGCTTGGGAAGCAGAGGTAGGAGGATCTGGAGTCCAAGATCCTTGGAGAGGCCAGCCTGGGCTACATGAAAAACTCTCAAACAAAATCGAATACTAAGGTGGTGAGGAGAATTATGTGTTTGAGGACAGCCTGGGCTACACAGTGAGATGCTATCTGTAAATAACAAAAAGAGTTCTTTGGGAAGAAGAGGCAGCTCAGTTGGTAGGGTGCTTTCCTAGTGTCCTAGCAAGCCCTGGGTTCAATCCCCAGCACTGCCTAAACAAAAGGAAACAAACTGTACTTCCCTTGTTTTCTGGCCTCACACTTGGAAACTAATGTCAGCTAACCCCTAAAATGGCTTGAAACAGTTGTGCTCGGTGAATGTAAGAGTGGCCCTCTCTCTAAACCAGCTAAGCTTTTCCAAGGGTCTGCAAAGAGCATGACACATCTCTCTCAGTTGTTTTCTCTCTCCCCTTTCCTTCTTTTCTGCCTGTCTGTCTGTCTGTCTGTCTTTTCTTTTGCTCTTTCTTTTGAGTCAGGGTCTCACTACGTAGCTTTAGTTGTCCTGGAACTCATTATGTAGACCAGGCTGGGCTCAAACTCACAGAGATCCACCTGCCCCTGCTTCCTGAGTTCTGGGACTAAAGACGTGTACCACTATACCCAGCTTCTAAGTTGTTTTCTAACAAATAGTAACATTGGAATGAGGGAAAGACACAGGTAGACAGGGAGAAAGGGGGGGAGGGAGAGAGAGAGAAGAGAGAGATCGCCTTATATACAGAGGTCCCCAAAGTACCAAGTCATTCTCTGTTGGTCTTGGTCCCCTGTCTGACAGTGGGGTGGCTGGCACCCACCCTGCAGGGGACTGTGTTATGTTAATGAGAGCTTGCAATCCAGCATCTGCCCCGCCTTCTCAGTGCTGGCCAGTTGGTTATCTAGTCCCTGTCAATCCAGCACAATGTGACTGGAGTATCTGTAGAAAAGTTGATGTCCCTGAAGCTCGGGGCACACCCCTATATTGTTTTTCTTTTTTAAAATACTTTTGTGTTACCAAATGGGGCACTGTGCAGTTTCATGTTCTTATTTAAAATGGCTTATTCCTTTAATGTTCATATCAGGAAAAAATATACTGCCTGGTGTGACAGAATTGTTTAAATATGAGCCTGTCTCAAAACAGGGATATCAGCTGATGCCTAGGGCTGAAAAGGGCCCAGCTGTCAAGGAGTGCGTCTTGAGCCAGACCTCTATCCATGACAGCAGGTGGCATTTTCTGGAACTGAAGGTAGGAACATGCTGAGTTTCCTTACTGTGTCTGTACAATGGGGGTGGAGGGAGACACCTTGGAAGGGAAAAAGACATCTTTTTGCAGTTCTGTGTGATGGCATGCAACTGTAACAGCACTTAGAAAAATCGAGGTAGGATCAGGAGTTCAAAGCCAGCTTGACATAGTTCAAGTCTAGCCTGGACTACCTGAGACCCTGTCTCAAAAACCAACCAACCAACCACAAGCAAAGAAGCAAGTTTGGTTTTGAGAGCCAAGCGGTTCCTGTCAAGTTGTTGGCATCATAGCCTTTCATACCTTCATCCAGAGACGTTACCTTCTGTCTTGTCTACTGGCATAGGGCAGAGGCTCTGCTAATTCGTATTGCCTGACGAATCTGCCCATTTCAAAGCTCTGATTAACTACTATTTGTGTAGCATTCTTGAGGGTCAGTTGCTTTACATATGACACCCTCACAACAGCACCGTGGTGGTGTAATAACTGCCACCAGAAGAAAGTGGGTTCTGCTTCTGTTTCCCAAGTGCTGTATTTACAGGTGAGTGCCACCATGCCCAGCTCACACTACCTTTCACAGCCATTACCGCTGTGTGTGCCCTTCCCTTCAGCTTACTAGGCTCATGGGACACAAGCCAGGAGTATAGAGTGCCCAGGGCCTCGTCACTGAGAGGGTCTGTTTCCGGCTTGAGAACTTGGCCTGAGCTGTAAAGGCTGTTCGTGGGTTAAGGGTCCTTTTCCCCACGTCTGTCACTTTCCTGCTCCATTGCAGGTGTGCAGGCTTCCCTGCTTCCCCAGGAATATGTGAAGTGCACGTCGGCATCAAGCCTTTACACAATCTGCTTTCTTTGCTTGCCTGAAATCTGTCTGGGTTGCCCCCCACTTCCTTCCCATCCCTGTTCCACGGTCAGCTCCTCGGAGAGCCTTTCCTGGCCTTTCCCGACAAGTACCTATCTTCACATTCCTATGCCCAAGCCACATCCCATCCTCCTCATTGTGAGCTACGCCATAGCATGCTTTCCGTTTGCTTCTTGTTCATTCTTTCATTTGAATGACCCTTTTCCCACTTCGTTTTGTTCAACAGAACTGTGTATAGCACACTGTAGGGGCTGGGGAGATGGCTGGCTGTATAAAGTGCTTGCTGTATCGTCAGTGAGGACCTCAGTTCAGATCCCTAGCCCCTCTATAAAAGCTGGGCACAGCTGTAACGCCAACACCGGGTGCATGGGGAGACAGGTGGATTCCGGGTCTGCCTGGGTAACCGGTCTAATTGAATCATCCATGTTCAGTAAGACTCCGTTTTGAAATATAAGGAGAGGGAGAGAGGGAGACACCTATTATCACCTTCTGTCATACAAGCCACACTCACCCACATATAGATATGTTAACCTACCTCCACGTGGGCCAAAGGAGAAGGAAGAAGAGGAAGAAGAAGAGGAGGAGGAGGGAGGGAGGGAGTTCAACAGCCTAGGTCAAGACTGAGACAGGATATGAGCAATAGTTTAGGGAGTAGACAGGGTTGTAATAGCCTAGACGCTTCTTATCAGATTGAAGAAATGAAAGCTAAGAGACTGCCGGTCAGTGGTAGCATACGATTTTAGTCCTGGCACTTGGGAGACAGAGGCAGGGAGATCTCAGTGAATTTGAGGCCAGTCCAGAGTTCCAGGACAGCCAAAGCCACACAGAGAAACCCTGGGGGTTGGGTGGAAGCTTTCGAGATCCCAAATCTCAGAAGAGAGGCAGGTTTGATAAATCACTGCTTTGTTGATAAAACGGTGTTGATGGACAATTTTCCTGTACAGAGCGTATTGTTACAAAACAACCGAGCACATCAAAGAAAGTAATTAGTAAAAAATGTGCCGTAATTCCACCCTCCCATTTCCTATGTCCCTCTCTGGTATTAGCTAATTTTTTTCTCCTACTGCCTATTGAAGCAGTAGCTTTGAAAACCTGACCTGGGTTATTTGCTTCCTCTCATTCAACATGAATGAACTGGCATGTATGATTGCCACCTACTATAGACTGGGACGCAAGCAAGAACCACAGAAGACCCAAAAAATAACAACAAAAAGAAAAAATGGGATAGAGCAGTGAAGAGGGTAGAAACTAGGTCCTAGGTCGTGTCGAAGTTCCTTGCAGAAGACATGGTCTTAGTGTTGGGTACGCCGTAAGTGGGAAACGATGACTTTGCATGCCTGGCCCATGTCCTAAGAAAACCCATTCTCATACTGGAACTCCTGTCTAACGTTGGAATCGATAGCTGGCACCAGCCGGCCATGGGAACAGGTCTGGGAGCCCCCTGGGGTTTGGTGGGCTAAACTCTGATAGTTTCTTGTCCTGGTTTCTGCATAGTCTAGCAGTCATAGACCCCTAGGGTCTCAGACAGATCTCTAGGGTTTGTAGGCACATTTATTGTTGTGACTACTGTGGTCGCTGGGGACATTAGTCTCTGAAGCATTCCAGCAGCAATTACAGCCTGCACAGTTCATTTGGTCATTAGTCATGGGTTCCTGGGGGCAGGCTACTGTTGTCAGTTTAAATGGTTACTTGGGCTTGTTCTGTCTTGGCATATTACATGGCCATTTGTAGATATCCTACCCCTGTAATGGGCAGGACCACTACTTGTATTTTCGTTTGTTTGTTTCCATGCTGCTCATCTAGCAAGAGTCTAGCAAGGACTTTCTGAAGCTCCTGCTAATCTGGAGAGATAGAGAGTGCTTAAGAGAGGGCCTAGAGGAGGATGGTGTTGGGTGGCACTGGCTGGAAGAAACTTAGAGGAGAGGAAAACCTGTCCTGGGATAGGCATGGTGGTATTACCTACACCCAATAAAAACTGTCCTCTAACCAACACTGTGGGTGTGTCCATTACTGGGTTAAGCACTTGAAGTGCATACTTCCCATGGTTCATGAGGAAGAGATCACAAATGGCGTAGAATTTGTCCTTGTACAGCAATGTAGTGATAGCCAAAATGTAAAGTTTGTCTTAACATTGTTCTTAAATGCAGTCCTACTATGTGGTCCTCATTTTCCTAGACAGGGCCATTGGCAACTCTTTAGCCTTCCAGCTGTCTACTAGGTACTTGGTCCCTATTCATGAATTCTACCAACACTGAAATAAGTAAGGATGGTTTCCCAGTCTGAAGCATAAAGATAGAGAAGTTCTGGGTTGACTTTCCTGTTAACAGGTTGGTTTCCTGAACTCAGTTCTCCACAGGAGCCTGAACTTTGCTCTTACTGTCTCCAGGACCACTACTGTGGTTTGGGTAAGTGTCCCCCAACGTCTCCTGTGCTTAGCGTCCAGGTAAAGTGGTGGGGCCTCTGAGAGGTGGTGCCTAGGAAAGGTCCTTAAGTCACTGGGGATGTGCCTTTGAAGGGACCTGTGGGATTCCAGCTCTTTCCTCTCCCTAGGGATGAGGGATGAGGTTTTTGTTTGCTTGTTTTTGTTTGTTTGTTTGTTTGTTTGGAGGGGGTACCTGCTTCTAGTATATGTTGTGATAGTTAATCTCTAGTGTGAACTTGATTGTATCTGGGGTGAACTAAGAGACTCTCTTCTAGGTGAGTCTTTAAGGGTGTTTCCAGGAAAGATTTCTTCCCCCAGAAAGAACAACCAACACCTCTGGCAGCAATGGAAATCTAAGCAGACATGGGAAGTGGTACTGTGTCTCTGCTGTCTACCTTTGCTGCTTGCTGGTGCCACCGTCCTTCACTAACTACAGAGCTCAGCTTCTTTGTTGTTTCAAAACAACTGTGGACTAAAAGACCAGCAGCTCTCCAGGTGTCTTTCAGGTTTACACTGACAGATTTGAATGGCCGAAGCATTTGGCTTCACAGACCGGGCAGCTATTGGGTTCTCAGTTTTCTTCAGTATGCAGATAGCCACTGTTGGACTATGTAGTGTCTATGATGGGAGCCTATCTAATAAACCCTTCTCGTTACACACACACACACACACACACACACACACAGACACACACACACACACACACACACACACACACACACATCATTTGGAAACTTTAAAGTTGTGAGCCAAATTAAACTTTGCCTCTTTATATGTTAATTATCTCAGATAGTTTTTGATCATGATATAAAGCTGATGGACAATTACCAGGGTGCCTGGGACAAAGTGGGTGCTTGGTTAGTGTTCCTCAGCAGCCAGGGCTCAGCAGGGTCTGCTCAGCTTGTTACCAAACCAGCCTAGAGCTTTCTACACGCCTAAAAGCTTTCTCATGAGCCTCTGATGGGTTTTTAAATGACGACTTTAATGTTACTTAGAGGTATTGAAGAGAAAGAAAAGACTGAAACCATAGATGAACCACACCCTCGGGGACCTCAGAGGTGTTTCTGTGAGACATTTGCCGAAGAACATTTTTCTAGAGTTAATGTCTGCCGGATGGATCAGCTAGAATCTCTGCCTTTAAAGACAATTTTGTACTTAGTCATATGCATTTCTCTAAGTTTGTGTGCTGCTTAAAATAAATCATATTTAGTTGACATAGTGAATGAACTAAAATGTCATTTAGCACTGGTGGCTGTGAATTCAGGGGGTTTCAATTTGGCACACCTGGGAGATGGAACTGTCTGTCAAAACCAAAGCAATAGAATGTTCCCCTCTGCCACTAAGAGTGTCGTAAACATCTACTTCATACTGCTTCTAAACCGCACCACAACCCCCTCAAATGGAATAACTGGCACTCCATTTATAGGGGTGGAGAGGGGCAAAAGCCCCTTTGGGGGAGCTGGGAACATTGCAGCACAGTTTTCATGACCTTGAATGCCTTTCTACCACAGTCTGCATCCTAGCTTCAGTGTCAGTCACATGCTTTCAGAGAAGCACGGTTTGCTGGGGCATGTTCACTCCTGCAGGTTCCTGCCTGGCTCACTCTTTGTGTTGACGTCACGTCTCAGTGCCCCACTCTCTTTTTATGTTATAGTCCCCAGATTTGGAGATTTGAAGGAATTATGACTACGACATTTGAAACTTGGCAAGCCTGACTTGTGGCCGCTCTGTGAATGAAATCTTGTAGCACAGTCAGTTCGGAAACCAGGTTATTTAATGAGTGTGGCTAACACCCTTGCTTCTAGAGAGTAGTCTTTCATGGGACTCGTTGTCAATGAGCATGTAGCTCATTGTCTGTCCTTATGCGGCTATATTTTCATTTGAAGAGAATTGACACTGCTGAGCTGAGTGTTGTAGTGTGTGACTGTACCTGAGTGCTGTGGAGGCTGAGGCAGGGGATCACAAATTCAAGGTTGTGATGGTTTGTATATGCTTGGGCCAGGGAGTGGCACTATTAGGAGGTATGACCTTGTTGGAGTAGGTGTGTCACTGTGGGTGTTGTCCTTATAAGAGTTACCTTGGTCATGATGTCTGTTGACAGCAGTAAAACCCTAACTAAGACAAAGGCTAGCCCAGGCTACTTGTTGAGCTCATTACTGCCCACAGATAACAGAGAGGGATAGCTCCTGGCATATAAGAGGTTGCCCTCCTGGCTACATGGTGCCATCTCTGCCAGTCAAACAATCTTGGATCTAGTGGTCATGAGTTTGTAAGGAATACCAGAAGCTCCATTGTTTAAACTCCTTTTTTCTTTTTTTCTTTTTGGTTTTTCAAGACAGGGTTTCTCTGTATAGCCCTGGCCGTCCTGGAACTCACTCTGTAGACCAGGCTGACCTCGAACTCAGAAATCCGCCTGCCTCTGCCTCCCAAGTGCTGGGATTAAAGGCGCATGCCACCACTGCCCAGAAAACTCCTTATTTCATATATGTGGAAACTGAGGCCCAGGGAGGGGCCATTGGTCTTGTTGAAGAGAACAATCTGGTTGAATCTAGTCTCATTCCCATGGATTCAGGCATGGGCCTCTTCAAGTCTAGTCCTGCTCTGTGCTTTTACAGCTGCATGAAAAATGAGTCCTGTAGCAGAGTGAAAGCAAAGAGCCTTTCTAATTTATTTAGGAGAAGAGGGAAAGATGGGCTTGGTGACTGCCGGGATCGCACTTCTAACTCAATTTGCAGGGCGGAGGATTGATGGCTCTGGCTGAAAGCATACTAAGTAAACCTCCGTTTCCATGCAGTTAAGCCTTGCTCTGTCCTGTGCTGAGGAGCTGGACTTATAGTGGACACAAACTTGTGAGAATGAAGCCCAGGCTGGACAGATCTCAGCTGCAGATTCCAAAAACGTTCAAGGCTTCAGAGTCCCTGGTCCAAGTGGGGACCATCACTAGGCTGAACAGAGGAGACTCTATCAGGAAAGGCTTTCTACATACAGATTTTGGAAGATTCTGAATGACTTGTATATCAGTTATTCCTCAAAAGCTATAGAGAAAGAAAGAAAGGAGAGAGAGAGAGAGAGAGAGAGAGAGAGAGAGAGATATTGAGAGAGAGAGAGATATTGAGAGAGAGAGAGACAGAGGATCCCAGAGCTATAGGTTGACAAGTAGTTTCAAGAGTATAAAGAAATGCAAGTACGTACATGGGCCTGTGGTTTTTATCAGCTCTATGTCCTTCCCTTCTGCATGTTCTTCTGCCAAAAGAGCCTCTCTTTCTTAAGTATATTCTGCTCACCAGTCTACATGGTCCTGGCAGGGCTACCAATGAGAGTACCTGGCACCTTGAATCAACTGTGGTCTGTGAACCAAGCCTAACCAATTATGATGCCCTAGTCATATAGTCTCAATTTGCCCAGAGAAGAAGCCTAGCTCCCCAAGACAACCAATCAGAAGTGAGAGGCTGGACATAGCTCCACCCACCCTTTGCCTCACTCTCCTTCCTCCCTTCCCTTCACACAGAGCTGTGTGCAGTGGGAGGGGAAAAGACCAACAGCAAACAGTGGAGATGGAGAAAAATCCGACATCATCATTTAAACTCTAGATCTAGGTATACCAAAGACCTGGCCATCCTAGCTGTGGCTAGACCATGGGCTTTAGAATTCAGTTTTGTTTAAGGCTGCTCAAATTAACCTTTGATGTCTGCACCAAGTAAATGCAAAATGTGACAGAAAGCAGACAACAGTGATGTGTTTGTGGCTTACTCTATTTCGGGTGAGATGCTGTTGTTGCATCACAGCCCCCCCCCCCCACAAAAAATAATCACCAAGAAGGAATCTGAGTGACAGAAGCAAAGTTACCCTCCAGTCATAATGCTTTTATGTGTGGTGCTGGGGATGGAAGCCAGAGCCCTTCCAGGCAGTGTTTGCTAGGAAAGTGTCCACCACTAAGCAACATCCTTAGCCCTGATCACAATTCTTGTCAACTAACCCATGTAACTCACTGAAACGTCCTCCTTTAGCCCCCTTAAAAACGATTATATTTTTTTGTTTCTAATTATATGTATGTGTGTCTCTCTGTGGGTATGTGTACCATGCAGAAGAGGGAGTCAGATCCCTCGAGTCAGACTTATAGGTGGTTGTGAGCAGCCTGATATGTATGCTGGGAACTGAACTCAGGTCCTCTGGAAGAGCAACAAACTCTCTTAGCTGTTGAGCGTCTCTCTAGTCTCCCCTTTTACCCTTCAGAAGACCCTCTACCTCCTGCAGCAGGACATACTCTGGTTTCTACTGGAATCTATGCTCCCTGAATTACAATCGAGACAACAGATGTACACCTTTTTGTCTAGCAGATGATTGAGCCACTGTGATGTTGCAGTAACTGGTTTTTGATCCAACGATTATTGCTCAGAAAGACTTCACTCTAATGCTTTAATCTCAACTGAAAAGCTCGGCTGCTTCCTCTGTTCACATTCGCAGAAGTTGCCTGACTACTCTTTGAATTCTATAACACTATGAAAATGAAATAATCTTCATAAATGCTCTGAGTAAGTCTTTCTTTGCCTTCCCAAGCTCAGGTGAGATTCCTGTTTTCTATGGTGTTTAGCATATTTAGCATTTGGACCCAAATCTCTCAGTTTTTTTGGAATCTGCTCAAGATCCTATTCTTGAACATAGAAACAGGCTTAGTTCCAAGATGTTTCTCATATATGCCCTATGATGGCAGAACCCTGAAACAAACCAAATGTTCACAAATAAGGCAGGGTATTGGTGTGCTCCTGATATGGACCGGTGTATGGCCATTACAATAGCATTGCCAGTATTTTGGCTTGACACAGCATCAGAACCAGTATATGTCTACATGAGAATCATAGAGCACAGAACAGACTGATGACATAGATAGTCTTTACTGGCAGATGTCACCTTCCCAAGACATGTCACATTGGAGGAGGCCACACTGTAGTAATTCCATCAAAAATCCACAATCTACCCCCTGTTTGCTCAAGTGCCCTCCAGTGCCTGCTATGGGGCTCGGTCTCCAGTGCCTACCATGGCCCCCTCTCTTTCCGTGCATCCTTCCCAGCCTCACTTTCTTTATTCTCATCCCCCTTTGTTTGCTCACAGAATCTCTAAGCCTTTCAGTCAATCCTGTTCTCAGCCATATCCCACTTCCCAGTGCACTTTGGCTGGGTCTTTGTAGCCAGAGCCATCAAAGTAACCACATGGTTACTTTGTTTCATACCAGGTTCTTCCTCCACACGAGGGTGTGAGTTCTGGACTTTGCTGCTACAGTGTGTCTCCCTTGAGAAGCTCTGGTCTCCTCTGAGATACCTTCTTAGACCCAAAGGGCACCAGAATTCTTTGGAGGACCAAAGAATGGACAGACCTGCCCCATCTCCATTTATAACAGCTCTCAGGTGACTCCCAGCAGATGCTGGGGCTCCTAGTCTGGGGACCCCACTTTGAGAATCACTGGACTGAAACATTTCTTCTTGACACAAATAAGGGAATAGAGAGAGAATGTCATTTGGGATGTCCCAAGGACAATATTGTTGGCTGTGTGAAGGAGAGGATTTAGTATTGCTTCAGATGATATTGGTGGGGACTTGAGGATCATTAATGTGGTGTTCCCAGAGGCTGGCCAGATGGACCTCAGGATTTCACAGAGGCATCTGCTACTGTCAGGGTCTCCTGGTGGCTGAGCCACCCTCTGGCAGGACTATTTCTCAAGCCAGAGGTGCTGTTATTGGGCCTTAATAGGTAGGTCCAGACTGGGCTTGGTTTTCCCCCTTTCATCTGTGTATCTCTTTCAAGTGCCTTGGGATTCTCTTGGCTGACAGGTAGCTGAGTACTTCACACTTTATTGAAGAGGCACTACAATAATTACTGGATCATTACCAGGGGGTTTTGAAAAGACACTTCAAAGCATCTCCCACAATTGCTAAGACAGGTGTGAAAATATATCTGGGCAGAGTGTCCAGTTTAAAGGGACTTTAGGACGGAAGGGTAGGTGTTGATTAAACTGGGCCCAGTAGCAGCAGAGCTAGGTGGCCTTCTAATTAGGGTATGCTAACAACCTATGCACTGGAGAGGAGGCCCACCAGCTTAAAAGGAAACGGAAAATGTGCAGACGTTACTTCCATGAGGAATCTGATCTAATTAGGTCTTCCAATCCCTGGTGTATACCTGCTTTGGCGAGAATAAACAGATTTCCTCCACCACAGATTCATTTAGTGAAAGTTAACAAGGTGATATAATTGCTAATAAGGTGCCCATGTGGCTGACATTGGAGAAGGGAAGACTTTTTTGTTAAAAATCTTACTTCAAGGAAAGTAACAAATGACTGTCATGAAGAGGCTGACCCTAAAATTGTAGCCAAAAAGGACATCACTCTACTGAAATTTCAAATTAGTTGCTATGTTCTGTTCTCATTTGTCAGGCTTTTGTGTCACCATGACCTGAGAAAAGCAATTTAAAAGAGGAAAGGTTTGTTTTGGCTCATGGTTTGAGAGGCCCCAGTCCAATGTGGCAGGAATGGCAGAGCAAAGCAGTTCACACGCCAGAGGTCAGGAAGCTGACAGGAGAACACAGGAAAGGGTCAGGGTTAAATGTAACATCTGAGGTCATATCATCAATGGCCTGCTTCCTCCAGAGGGGCCTACCTGAAACTCCTCAGCCCCTCCTGATAATGACGTCATATGGATGCCTCAGGGAAGGAATCGGTTGTTGAGGTCAGGAGATTTAATCAGGAGCCAGTCAGTGTTGGGATAATCCACTTGCAAAGCTTGTCTTTGTAGTACTCAAATGTTGACTTCTGTACTGACAGATTGTTATTCTAATTGCTCATCCCCTGCATCATATTTTGTAAACACACACTCCCCTAACCTTTTGATTGATTTAATAAAGAGCTGACAGCCTATAGCTAAAGCCGGAGAGGAAAGGTAGGACATCTGGGCAGAGATAGGAACTCTGGAAAAAACTGAGAAGTGTGGGGATTTGCCAGCCAGACACTGAGGAAGTTGGACGTCTTGGCAATGAATTAGAAGTAACAGACCACATGGCAAACATGGAGTAGTATAGACGGGGTTAATTAAGCTATACAAGCTAGTTGGGAACAAGCCTAAGCTATAAGACCTAAGCTTTCATAAATAATAAAAACTCTTTGTATCATTATTTGGGTGCTGGTGGGTGGAGACAGTCCAGCAAAAAGTAACTTCCCCAAAGTCTGGCTGGTAACCCAGTCTCCAATACATGAGGCCACAGAATGGGGGTGGCAGGGGGTGGCAGGGGGTGGCAGGGGTGGTGTATTTCTCACTCAGACCATAGCACTGTCATCTCCAATGTTTGCATGGATATGTGGCCTTTCAGAGATCCCTGCCACTTGCGGCTGACCTCTGGGGAGTGATGGACTGAGTGCAGAGCTTTATCTCTGTGATATTGGCTGAGTGAGGCCCTGGGCTCATACCCTGATGCATACTGGAACCCTGTGAAGCTACCTGATGACATCTCAGTTTTCAGGCATGTCATATGCAATCAGACCAACTCATGCTGCACATGTGGAGGTAACTGTCTTCTTGCAGTGCTTCAACTTTATTTTTGGAGGAAGGATCCCTCACTGGACTTGGAATTCACTAATTCAGCTAGACTGGCAACAAGCTCCAAGGATCCTCCTGTCCCCACTTCTTCAGCACTGGATTATAGGTATGTGCCACTATGCCTGCTTTTTGTGGGTTTTGGGATTAAATGCAGGTCCTCATGCTTGCACAGAAAGCACTTTAGCTACAGAGCCATCTCCCAGTCCTCATTTGCAGGTTTAAAATCATACAGTGGTTCTGTGCAATTTTTACTGATGTCTGGGAATTATAGGTAGCCCTAAATACTTTTTTTGAGGGTTAAGTCATTTTAGAGCAAACTTCTCTGAAGTGACATGCTTGGGATATCAGCTGTGTCACCCTAAAAATCCCTAATCTCCAAGGCACACTCCCTCAAGGCCAGACTGAATTTGAGCCAGCTAAAGCTTGTGGTTACCATCTTACCATGTGCTCCGGCACAGCAGGGTGAGAAGGAGCCAGAGTTTCCTGCTGGACTCTTGAGTATGACTTGCTAAAATGAAATGTGTGCATTTCATAGAACATTTGTGTAGTACAGGTCCAGTCTGGGCTACACCACAAGTTTCAACCTGAATGTTGGCCTGATATAAGAGCCCGAGCTGTGTAACCAGAGGCTACCTTGGCCAGAAAGAGAGGTACTGGATAGTGCCAAAGTGAACAAGGGTTATGGGCAGGAAGTAGGGCTAGGAAGGAAGGTGCCACCAGATAGTTGGGGGAATCTACAACCTGGGGCCCTGTCATCAATTCGTCATCAATTCAGAGGCTCCCTGTGTTCTTCTGTGTGCTGGTCTAAACCAACATCCCTCATGAATTTCTGATATTTTGGGGGCACTCCATGTCTTCTTCCTGACACTGGTTCTGACTCCTAATGTCTTTGTGACACCTCCCCCCACCCCCAGCACACACACACAAGTCTCTGCTTGGAGCTGGTGTTGCTGCCTTATTCTGTCAAGTATCACCACACCTGACTTGGCTCTGTTTTTTTTTTAACATGTAAAGTTCCACCAGTTTCAACTTTGGGTAGAGCAAATTTCCAGACCTGGTTCAGCAGAACAAAGGATAACAAGGGTGCCTGTGCCATCTTCTGGTTGAGTTCCTTCACAGACACTCATCTTGTTCCTCATGGCTAGCTTGAGCAACTTAGTGAGACCCTGTGTTAAAATAGAACATTAAAAGAGTGCCAGAGATCTTGCTAGCAGTTCAGTGGTATAGGCATATGTGAGTCCCTAACACTGCAAATTAAATTAATTATTGAAAAAGATATTTAGAACTGTCAAATATTGGACAATTATGATGGCCCTAGGTGGGCTATAGAAGGTGTGGGCCTTGTGATTCAGGAACTAGATCAAAGTTGTAGGAGTCTATGATGGTCAGCTGTGGCAGTGAAGGGGACCCAGGGACTGGCACCAAGACATTGGAAGACAATTCTGTTTGGGACTTACCTGGGTATACAGAATTGGGGTTTGTCTAAGAAGCCATGTCTAGCATGTCAGACACTATCCTGAGATGAACGCTTCAACAGTTTGTGAGCAAACTGTTTGCTAGAGGTGGTACTCCTGGTGAAGACTGAAGGGCACAGGGAAGGGAAGGAGGCACAGTCCTGCGGATGGTGGCCTGGGCCTGATTCCTAGAGGGCATTGTACTCAGTTCCCATTCAAAGCCAAGCCGCAAAGCTACCTTACTCCTGCCACAGTGCATGCTAAGCTGGAGGAGAGGGCAACAGCAGCTACCTCATGACTTACTAGATGGTAAAGGGAGTTGTGCTCTTTCAAAGAGTGGCTCAGATGGTGTTTGGCTAGCTAGTGGGAAGGACAGGCAAAAGCTGTCTGGAGCTGCTAGACAGGTCACCAGAGTCTCCACCGACCATATGGAGTCCTTAACCCTCAAGACCGACCTAAATTCAGAGAAGTTAAATATCTTGGGCACAGTTATACAGCTAAGATGGTTATGATCCCTGGAACCTCTGGACTGTAGCTATTCACTTGGTCTTAGGAGATCATGTGTCACCAAGGGCTATGCTATGCCAACCACATCCATGTGACAATGGCTTTACCACAAGCTGCCCAGGAACTGTTGTTATTTCCGACTTGTAGGTCAGGAAACAGATGTGGAGAGTCACCTGTCCAAGGAGCAGTGTCAGTAGGCAGAGCGTGTGGGATTTGAACCCGGGCCCACCAGCTTCTTCCCCCATCTTAAACCACAGTTCACAGCTGGGTTTTCAAGGGGAGACATTTCCTGAAATTGCACAGACTATTCCAGAAAGTGTGTGGGCTGAGGCCAGGGAGGCTGTTTTAGATCTACTGTCAAGATCTGGTGTGTACACACCACACAGCCGCCACCCCAGCCAGCTCTGTGAAGGGTGGGGGTTCTTCCAGTTCTGCTGCCCATGGTTCCTGAAAGGGCAATTTAGCCAACAATGTAGAGAAGCTGTTGTGGCGATAAATTACCATGTTTAAAAGGATTATTTTTATCCTTCTCTGTGTTCTGGGGCCCTGAAGAATTCAGAAAACAAAGGCAGGTTGAGCAGGTGCCTCTGTGTGGGGGCCAGGAAGGCACACTTAGGGATACAGTCTCTTTAATAAAATGTATCAAACATAGAATGTATTGCTACCCTTTAGCACCTGCTGCCACGCTGTGGCAACCTGGAGTCACCTGCAGCTCTCTTTTCATCCAGTACAAAGGGACACACTATCTTTCTACAGAACGTTTTGGATAAAGCAATGTCGAAGCAAGTTAGTTTGCTTTCTGTTGCTATAATGAAATATCCAAGACAAAGCCATTATTTGACTCATGATTCTGGAAGCTTGGAAGTCTAAGAACCTAGCTGAGCTCTCTGCCCTGTATGGGTGAGGGCTCTTTCCATTAGCAGAGCATCAGAGGGCATTACTCCATGAGACCAGAACATGCCAGCTCAACTTTTCTTCTAAAGGCACTAAAACCATCTTAGGGGTCCTGCTCTCTCCTTTTCTGTTTGCTTTGTGTGCGTGTTAGTTTTTTTTTTTTTTTTTTCGAGACAGGGTTTCTCTGTGTAGCCCTGGCTGTCCTGGAACTCACTCTGTAGACCAGGCTGGCCTGGAACTCAGAAATCCAAGTGCTGGGACTAAAGGCATGTGCCACCACTGCTTGGCATTTTGCTTTGTTTTTTTATTTTGTCTCTTGTCACTAGCTAGAGCAATCTGTGAAGAGGTAACATCAATGGAAGAATTGCTTCTATCTGATTGGCCTGTAGGCAACCCTGTGGAATATTTTCTTGATTAATGGTTGATATGGAAGGACTCAGCCCACTGTGGGAGGCACTACCCCCACATATATGGTCCTGGGTTGTGCAAAGAAAAAAAAACCACAAAAATAAAAGCAAACAAAACAGGTTGGACAGGCTGCCAGTTAGCGGTTCTCCTCTGAGGCCTCAGTTCCTGTCTCCAGCTTTCTGCCCGTTTGAGTTCCTGCCTTAGTGATGCTCAGAGACACACTGAAACTACAAAGCCCT
Source organism: Uromys caudimaculatus (assembly GCA_028551405.1). Lineage (NCBI taxonomy): Eukaryota > Metazoa > Chordata > Mammalia > Rodentia > Muridae > Uromys > Uromys caudimaculatus. The sequence continues at coordinate 848,490 of CM052706.1, read as the reverse complement.
TCCACTCCAGTGCTGGCATTTAAGGCCTTTTGGTGGCTTCTCTCTTCTACTTCTGTACACCACCTTTCTGTTACTGATCTTGCGACTGTGAGAAGCTTTTATGTTTTGAAACAGGATTTCATGTAGCCCAGGCTGGCCTCTAACTTGGTATATAGGATTTCAAAACAAGGTAACTTTGAACTTAGGATCCTCCTACCCTCACCTCTTGAGTTCTGGGATTACAGTCATGCACTGCCATGCTCAGTTTTATGAAACCCTGGGCTTCATGCACATTAAGCAGGCATTCTACAGTCTGAGCTTTATCTCCAGTTCTCAGTTACTCAGAGTGATCTATACAGCAGACATTTGACAAATTCTTTGGGGAGCTCAGGAGGAGGAGAGAAAAGAGGAACAGCAGGGGTTGTTTTGGGTCAGGTCTGTAGAGGTCCGTAGCATTGAGTTGTACACTGCCCTCTGGTCAATGGCTCGGATGAAATCTGTTCATATTTAAAGCCAAAATTAATCACTATAATTACATTGTAGATGCTGAGATGCCCCAAGGCAACCAGACAGCCCTGCAAACACTTAGGGCCAAGGTTATGGGTGTCTCATTCAACCCAGAACTCATTTAGCTGGGAATCAGCAAGCAAGAGTGAACAAAGAACCCAGTCTTAAATACAGCAGCAGGATGTTCTGGGCAAGTTGTCCTCTTCATAGTAGGTCAGAGGAGTTTTAGCTGAGACTCGAGTTTTGGGTCTGGCCATGTTCTGAAAATTGAGGGAAGCTCCAGTTTTATCCACACTCTTGTCTTCTATGAGAGAAGGGCTTTTGTCATCTCTCTGGGAACTCCCTCCATCCTGTGTGCCTTTGGACAGCAGTCCTGTTTGTGCTGAGTGAGGTGGGACTGCAGTGACCACAGCTAATTGATTAAGCTAGAACCTCCAGGATCTCAGTTGCTTACTGGGGAACATCAGTGAGGGTCTAAGATGATAATTGGTCCTTGCTTGTTTTCTGTGCCAAAAACTCAGGCAGCCTGGCTGCCACAGTGCACAGCTTCCGGGGAATCACCTCTGTCTAAAAGAGTCTCTTAGAGCTCGATGGGTCAAGAATTGGGAGAGTAGTTTGCCAGATGCTCTCTCTAGCTTAGCGTCTCTTACAGTGAAGGAGTCAGCCAGGACTGAGAACAACTGAAGGCTTTGATCATAGCTGCACGTCTGTACCGAGCATCAGGTCATCTCCGGGCCCATCCTCATGGGTGACTCGTGATAATGCTGGAGTCCCCCCACACTTGGTATTACTCTTTCCTCACAGTGAAGAATCCAGGAGACCAAGGAGCTTCTAGGACCGGCTCAAAAGTCATTCCCTTCAGCATCTGCCCCATTCTTTTAACCACATGGTGCAAACCAGATTCAGATCTGGAGGTGATGAACGGGCATGAATAGAAGAGCCAAGACTCCCTGGGGGCCCACCGGAGAGTGTAGCCTAACATTCCACGGTTTATCAGGATTTCTGATATACACCAACTCCCAGTATTCAGACCCTTGCTAAGACCTGGCCCTTGCATGGCCTTCTTCAGCCATTCTTTATTTCTGCCTACCGCCCCCCCCCCCCCCCGGCCTGGCTTCTAAAAGGTGGTTAGCCTTTTTAACACAGTCTTCATTTTTCTTGTCAAATTATTCCCTCCATACATGCTCTTGCCAATCTAGAATGCTCTTCTCTTATCTCTTTGCCTGTTTCCTGCTCTCCTGAGAGGGTGCTTTCTCTAGCCTCCCATAGTCCTTTCCCTAAGCTCATATAGTTCCCTGCCTTCAAAAAGCAAACAAGATCAACTAAACAAAACCCATCACGTGTTTCTTATTGGCCTGTTCATTCAGAAAGCTCCATCAAGTTAGAGCTGATCTCCACTGTTCTGGTCGCAGAACATGGCTCCGGTCTCAATGTGTTTTCAGTTGAATGTGGCCATGAGCAAGGTAGGCATCACTATCCCTCCCCATCGCCTTCTAAAGATTTTCTTCTAGTTAATTTTATGTGTACAAATATTTATCTGCATGAATGTATACATGCCACTCATTCCTGGTACCTGAGTTACATATGTCTGTGAGCTACTATATGGATGCTCAGAGCTGAATTTGGCTCTCCAAGGGCTCTTAACCATTAAGTGGCCTCTCCACCCCTCACCCCTTACCGTTCCAATTTACAGCAGTGTAGAACAGTGGCGCTCACTAGAGTCAAGGCTGCTGTACAACAGAGCTGAGTTTAAACCCAGATTGCCCCACATCTGCTACCTTGGGCATCTTGTCACCAGACACATTTGCTTCAACCTCCACACACACATACTGATTTGGTCTACTGGCAACTGCATTCTATGTCTTACCAGAATGGGCATGTGAGGCTTCTGGGTTCATGACAAAGAAACCTCTTGGTTAAACTTTTAAAAATTCATTTGCCTGTGTATCTCCAGGAGGGGCAGTATGCTGTTAATGTGTTTCAGTGAGATACAGTTGGGTACCTGAGCTCCAGTCACATCATTATGTCTCCTCCACAACTCAGATATTAATCTTAACTAAGAACTGGAGGTGGCAGGAGGATGTGGTGACAACAGACCTCCATGAGGATGGATGATGATGGTAATCTTGTTTGTTCAAATTGCCAGCATTTTCTTGTCCCACTAGAGTCATGACTAAGTTTTCCTCTTCTTTTTCAATTGGTAGAATGTATCAGCAAGTTCTTAGCTCAGGGAAAAAGCTCAAACCTAAGAGTCAGATGACTGGCTCACCCTGTCTCTTTAGCAGCTGCTTTTAATGGGCGTTGAATCAATATCATCGAACCCACAGGCTTCCCGGAGCAGACGATGCCCAGTTCTGAGGCAGGGGGAGCTGGGAGGTGTTATGGAGATGGACTAGACAGCACTGTGCTGTGAGACAGTAACCAAGCAACCAGCACGCTCATTCTGAAAGGCAGGACAATAAGCAGGCAGGACATAATGGCCACCAAGGCTGAGCAGGAAAGAGATGAACACAGGGAGCTCCAAGGACCAGGGAACACCTGGGCACCAGTGGTGACAGAACCAGACAGCCAAGACAGGGATTTAGAAATTCAGTGTCACCAAATAACAACCAAAGATCCTTGATGTGAGAGCCAGACTCCAGACCACAGAGGAGCTTCCCAATGCTTTCATTTAAAGATAAAGCTGTTTGTTTTTAAAGGTATATTATATTTAGTGTGTGTGCACACATGTGTGCACGTGCGTGCACACATTCATGTGGAGGTTAGGCCAAACCACAGGAATTGTTTTTTTCCTTTCACTGTGTGGGTCGAAGAGATTGAACTCAGGCTATCAGGCTCAGCAGCAGACTTCTTTTCTAGTTAAGCCATCTCATGGGCCTGACTCTCCCCTCTAAGGAGCTACACTGTTGCTACCCTTCCCTCACTGTTTCCACCACCCTGCCACACTTTTCAATCATTTACATGTCCTAGGGCAAGTTTGGTGTTCTGTTGTGTAGCTAATGTCCTCTGAGTACCGGCTCTACATGGACATAATCACTTTACAGGTATTTTATTTTTACAACCTTTCTCCAGGACAGTGATCACTTGATGTTCTATAGAGAAACTGAGGTATGGGGTATTAGAGAGTTCATCTAAGGTAAAGTGACAGTATCAGATGGAACGAGATGGCTGCCCTCCCAGAGCAGTAAGCAGGAAGGCCTACGTGTTTTTATCACTGTCTAGAGAGAGCCTTAGAAGCCAGCCACAGGGGAAGCTGGCTCTGCTGGTTTCTCACTGTCAGCCAGCGAAGCTCAGGCTGGCCTGGCCAAACCCCACCTGCCACTTCCAACAGGCCTGTCTCAGCATGCACAGGAGTAGGACAACCGAGCCAGGGGTCAGTATGTTTGTTAGAGAAAGCTTTCTACTGCTGACTCACGCAACAGATTTTGGTGCTGGGGGAGGTGTTATTGCACAGCCAGCCTGATAGTCTAGGCTTCTATCCACAGAGATAGACAGACAGCAATGTCCTGTAATCAGTGTCTTTTGGCCTCTGCCTTAGAGGTAATGTTTTGGGTGTCCTACCAAGTATTATTTAATTTTAAGAGTTGAAGAGATGTGTTTTATTTATTTAAGTTATACCTAAATAGAATTGATTTAAAGAAAGTAGACAAGACTACACGTTATCACCCAATCTGCTATCCCCTTGTAGTGAACTCAATAAACAAATAAATAAAATAAACTAAAAAATAAATAAATAAAATCATGACATAAAATCCTGGGTTCTTGCTCCTTCAAGGCCTGGCTATTCTTGTAAAATTAAAAAAAATTTTTTAATGTGTACAGATATTTTGCCTGCATATATGTCTGTGTACCATATGAGTGCAGGGCCCACAGTGGCCAGAAGAGGGTGCTGGCTCCCCTGGCTCTAGAGTTATAGATGGTTCTGGGATTTCATGTGAGTGCTGGGAATTGAATCCAGGTCCTCTGGAAGAACAGCCATCTCTCCAGTACCAGGGCATCTGGGGAGATGGAATGAGATTTTCTTCTACAACTGAGAATTTGTAACACCTTTGACACTTTAAAAAACTCCACTCTCTTTCTACAGAAATGCATTTAGTGGATTATGCCACCTTGTTGATGACATGTTGAACAAAGAGTTTTATGACAACCGACCCTGGAGAAGGAGCGCTAAGGATGGTCATGGTTACAAGTTATCTCTTGATTTGTATAAATTATTTAATATGTGAACTCACACCTTCCTCCATACTCAGACATTTTCTGCCTTGCCATAGGAATTGGGTCACCCGATATCCACCAAGTGAACGATCCAAGATCCTTGGAGACACCACCCAGTCGTTGCTCTTAGGGAGCACTCCTCTCTAGTTCACATTTTCATGTAAGTCATAAGGTTCAGCGAAGGGGGTCTAAGTCCATCTACGGAGCAAGGATTGACATGACCTAGACCATAAAAGTGCCCTGCCGGACCCGTACTTAAACTAGGCCATTATCCTCATCCACTCCTGAGTTCTATGGGTATTTGGGATTAAGGGTTTGCCTTTCCTTGGGATTCCTTGACCTGGGGCTGTTTGAAACCCTGGGTCTGAAACCCAGTGGTTAAACTCCACATCTGATCCTTAGACTTCAGATAAAATAAAAATTGTGGAAATCAATTCATTTCCCTCTATTGTAAAGAACAAGAGTCTCTGTCATGTGTAAAACAGCAACAACTACAAAAATGAAATCAGATGATACATATTTACATATATATATCGTATCATCTGATTCAATCGCTATGAATATATATTATATAATATATATTCATAGAGATTTACAAACCACAGTGGTGGCTGGGGACATGGCTCAGTGAGTAAACTGCACAACATGAGGTTCTGAGTCCCACCACCTACATATAAACCAGGTATGAGGTAGATATGTATAACTCCGGTCGGATATGGAGACACGTGGATCCCTGGAGCTTGCTGGCCAGCCAGTTCTGCTGAATCAGCAAGATCCAGGCTCAACGAAGAGACCCTGTCTCAAAAAACCAGGGGACAGTGATTGAGGAGGACACCTGATGTTAGCTTCTGCCTTCACATGCACACAGATACATATGCCACACAAACATACATTCACACATACATACACCCACACCAAACATGATACACACATACGCACACATACACACACACCAAACACACACATGCATGCACCACACACAGACACTCACATGCACACCACACACACACACAAATACCAAACACGATATACACACACACACCACACACATGCACACATACACACACACACCAAACACCCACGTGCATGCACGCACCACACACAGACACATGCACACCACACACACATATATGCACACATGCATGCATGTATGCATACGTACATACATACATACATACATACATAAGGGAAGAAAGAGCCATGCCCCCCATGAGGTCATCGATTTAACTCTCTGGGTCCCTGTCTACCTCTGTGCAAACCACTTCCCCTTCCCCTGTTCAGCACCTAACTTAACAGGTTAATGAGCACACCATTTAATTTTGTTATAGACAATTTTCATAATAATTATTGTGACGTTTAAGAAAAATATACACTTGGTCAGGACAAAACTGAACTACTGGGAAAACCAAAAGCCCTCTGCTGCTTCCCCTCTTCCGGGCTCAGTTTTATCCCCCCAGGGGCAACTCCTTCTAGGAGCTCCCGACATCCCATCGTTTGCCTGTTTCCTGTAGCGTTAGATTCTTCTTTTATTCCACCCTTTTCATTCTTTAAAAACAACAGTCTTCTATGTAAACCATAGAAGTCCATAGGACTGCCCCACAACCAGATCGAGGAAATGTCGTATTATTTACTTGCCCTAAATTGTAGCCATTTTAGTTTTATACCATGCACTTGGTATTATAGTGAATTTTTAGTTCTGGTCAAAAGAGAACCTCCATGTTTCACTAAATTCTCTGTAGATTTTTGGGCCCTTCCCTCCAGTCTACAGGAACCCTCTATCCTGAATCCCTACTTGTGTGCACACATTGGACACTTGCAAAGAGGTACTGCTCTACCCTGGCACACAGCAGGGCAGCCGTGGTGGGTCTCTGAGATGACCTGACTATGATGGGTTCTGTGGTAAATGAGAGGCCCAGGTAGCCCTGAGACTCCTCTCCAATGCTCAGAGGGCAGGCCTTGGCCCTGGGGACACAGCTTGTGAATGAGGTCTATCCTCACAAGAATGCCTCATTCTTCCTGATGTTACCTCATTACCTGACTTGAGTCTGTGTGCTCAACCAGTCTGTTTCACTGTGCCTGTACTGGCTAGTTTTGTGTGCCAACTTGACACAAGCTGGAGTTATCACAGAGAAAGGAGCTTCAGGTGAGGAAATGCCTCCATGAGATCCAGCGGTAAGGCATTTTCTCAATTAGTGATCAAGGGGGGAGGGCCCCTTGTGGGTGGTACCATCCCTGGGCTGGTAGTCTTGGGTTCTATAAGAGAGCAAGCTGAGCAAGCCAGGAGAAGTAAGCGTCTAAGAAACATCCCTCCATGGCCTCTGCATCAGCTCCTGCTCCTTGACCTGCTTGAGTTCCAGTCCTGACTTCCTTTGGTGATGAACAGCAGCATGGAAGTGTAAGCTGAATAAACCCTTTCCTCCCCAACTTGCATCTTGGTCATGATGTTTGTGCAGGAATAGAAACCCTGACTAAGACAGTGCCTTTCAGGCCTCTAGCCTGGGCCAGGAAGGGAGTCACCTGCTCTGTAGAGGTTTTAGGAGCAAGCCACAGCTCTCAGCTACATAATAGGTTATATAAATTAATCTTTGAATAATAGGAAGAAAACAAAAGGGGAAAGAGGTTAACCTAGCCTTGCTGTTATAAACCCAGTTACTTAAACATGGTCTTGATGCTTGCCCTAGGCCTGCACCTGTCTCATATTAGTTAATTCCAACATGGAAACAGCATGGTTCCCATGGCAATTGCTATTTTTACCTGAAGCATTTAGGACTATTGTTCTCTCTGTCCCTTTTTCAAAATCTTTTTTATTTTTTTCCTTTCCTAGAGAATAGAATAATAAGTTTATTAACGTAAAATTCTCATTACCAAGAAATGATCAGTGTCAGTGTTTGTTGCTTACCTCCAGGACATAGATATTAACAGCAAAATCTTAACCCAATGGAGCATACAGTGCAAAAGGGGAAAGAGAGGAATAACTAAAGCACAGTGTGCTGGAGGCCTGTAGAAAGTTCCATGCAGGCTCTGAGGAGAGCTGCACTACTTCTAGGTAGGGATCCAGGGCAGCATTCAGGGAAGAGGATTCCTGGGTGAGTAGGTGTTTTATTCTTTGGCACAAGGAGGTGGAGGCAATGATTCAGAGGGGTGTGGTGGGGCAGGGAATAAGATCCTCTTCCCCTATAAAGTTAAATATTCTTCTTTCCAGCCCAGACTCTGGCTCTGGGACACTCTGCTCTCCGTGGCCCTCTTGTTAGTGAGGATATATAGGTGGTAAATTTTAGCAACATTTCTGTTCCTGAAAAATTTTGTTGAAGCTGCTCAGAAATATGTCTTTGCTGGACTGACCCATTATTCCTACCATTGTTCTGAGAAACATTGTTTTTTTAAGGGGACTCTGTATCTTTAAAGGTTCCTTACAGGTATGTCTAATTGTGAGTGAGGGCTGCCTGTACCTCAGGAAATCTGTGAGTGTGGTCCAACATAAAACTGTAAGTTTTCTTAAAATATTGTGAGCATTGTTGGTTTTGAAATATATATATATAGTAGTTCTTTGCAGATGACAATGTCTGTAGTAATATCTGAGGGCTGCACAAGTTCCAAGATTTGCCTTCAGTGTTCTGCAGTTACCGTGTCTAACCACCTTAAGGTGCACACTGTTTGAGATTATTTTTAAACTTTCTAAAACAGAAGATTCATATCTCAAGATTGCAAAAAATCTTCATCTACTATTCCTTTAAGTACTTCTTTCATATCCTAACAGCAGCTTCCAGAGACCAGATGAATCAACACTAGACCTTTTTACTCTATACTTGAATTTTCTGAGCCAAAGTTTCTAGATTTTGTGTCTCTGAGCTGCATTCTGGGTAATTTCTTCAGATCTGTATTTGAGTTCACTGATTCCATCTTTGGCTGCCTCTACTGGCTTTGCAATTCTTTTATGAATATTTTAATTTCCACTAACTTCTAGACGTTTTTTCAACTCTCCTGTGACACAGTTGCTTATCTGTGTGCTTTCTTGCAGTTTGCTCATTTCTTGTTTTATTGCATCTACGGTCTGACTCCTATGGAGTTTTCTTACACGATTGGGTTGGACTTCCTTTCAGTATCTGTTGTGTGCATTGTTTTTGTCGTCCTTTCTGTTCACCGTCATACGTTTTCACAGGTAGCACAAGTTCCTATTGGTTCGACTATAGTGAATTGTCGAGAGAATACTGTGTGTACTGTATGGAGCATCGCCTGTCAATAAAAAAGCCTGTGGCCTAGGGCTTAGGCAGGAAATAGAAGGTGGGACATCCGGAAAAAAAGAGTTCTGAGATAGAGCCAGACACTGCAATGCAAGATTCACCTGGGAAAGATGTGAGGAGATCTGAGCACAGGTAACCAGCCACGTGGCAGAAGATAGGTTAAAATAATTGGGTTATTTTAGTTATTATATAGTCAGAGTAGAGCCTAACATTATGGCCAAGGTATTTGTAAAAAATATTTTGAGTCTTGTTTCTGAAAGCATGGGGCTGGGAGGAAGAACCACGTCTAACTTCTACAGGGAGTGTGTGACTATGTTATATGACGAGATTCCTGTTTTCATTGAGAATCTGCGTAATTACTCCTTCAGTAACTGGGTAAAACATAAAATAGACTGGGTATGGCAGTGCCCTTCTGTAACCCCAGCAGTCAGGAGGCCGAGCATGGGGACCATAAGTTTAAAGCTAGCATTCTCTGCCTAGTGAGACTTTACTTTAAAAATATAAAACAAAAAATCTTATATTATTTCCAGGTCCTGGAGAGTATACAGCATGCCTGGAGTTGACAGGCAGAGAGACTGGATAGTGCAAACAAAGAGAGGGAGGGGGGAGGGAAGAAAAGAGAGAGACCTCATGTTGGGGGTGGGGGGAGAATGGGGTGGAGGCAGGCAGACTTGTGAGCCACACTTTTCCTGGGTCCAGAACATTATCCAAACAGGTTTCCCACGGAGGGTTTAATTGTTGCATTTGAAACAGGCAGGCATGACATCCCAGAAGTCACAGTCACTAAAAGAAAGCTCCTGTGGAGCATCTGCATAACCCATTTGGACAGCAAGAGCCATTGGAGTCCAATGGGAGGGGTCACCAGAGAACAGCTATATAAAGCAGATATCATCGAACAATTGGAAGGGGGGCCCACCACACACACACACACACACACACACACACACACACACACACACACACACACACACATACTGGAAAGCTCTATACTCACAGCCTCTCTTAATTTCAGCCTCTCTGATTTTGCACGTGTACTTGTTAACCCATAAAAATTCTTTCATTCTTCATCTTGAGCTCAAAGCCCTTCTGCTTTTCTTGAAGTTGGGAGAATCAAGTTATTGCTCCTTTCCTTTGACTGACCTACCTTCCTTTTGTGTTCTCTCTCTCTCTCTCTCTCTCTCTCTCTCTCTCTCTCTCTCTCTCTCTGTTTTTTGGAGACAGGGTTTCTCTGTGTAGCCCTGGCTGTTGTGGAACTCACTCTGTAGACCAGGCTGGCCTCAGACACAGGTATCTGCTTATTTCTACTTCCTGAGTGCTGGATTAAAGGCACACAGCACCTTGTCAGATGAGTTATCTCGCTTATAGATGCCAGTGCTCATTAACCCGTTGTTCGCCATTCTTAGAAGCCCCTAGCACACGTTCTGGGAAGCATCTCCTGCCCTCCCTCTGTGCTTAGGGTTCTGCACACTGAGGAAGTACATGTTCTTTCCTCTCTTTAGGATATATAATTTTCACACAAGTGGCTTCCTGAATTCCAGATTTTTCTGGCATCATTTATCCCCCAACTTTTTATGTTCCTAGGGCTCAATTATTGATGCTTTTTGGCAAGGAGGTGATTATTTACTCCAACAAATCCTATTTGGAAATATGACATATGAGGAGCCCTCACACCTCCTGCAGTAGCTAGCATGCTATACCTTCAATTACTGGACACAAATTAGCCCACAGTGAAGAAGGAGATAAAATTCCTGACTTGTCTCAAAACAACAACAACAACAACAACAACAACAACAAATTCCTGACTTGTGGTTACTTCTGGGTTGTTGTTGTTGTTGTTGTTGTTTTTTAGACAGGGTTTCTCTGTGTAGCCCTGGCTATCCTGAAACTCAGAGAGCTGCCTGCCTCTGCCTCCCAAGTGCTAAGATTAAAGGCATATGTCACCAGGGCACATAGCAAGTGCTTCTTTCATATTTTTCACTGGTAATATCTGATCAATCTGGGGACCAAAAAAGGTTATAAAGATCTCTGGAGTAGGTAGACACTGGAGACCTGCCTGTGTGACAGTGACTAAGTTGAGCAATGCACCTCTCCAGAATGGATTGGCCCTCCCTCCTTCCCTCTGTCCCTCCCTCCCTCCCTCCCTTGAACAGGGCCTCATGCAGCTAGCTTGGCCTTGAATTTAATATGTGGCTGAGGATGACCTTGAACTCCTGATTCTCCTGTCTCAGATTCTTAAATGCTGGAATTACAGGCTCTCACCAGCACACTTGGCTATTAGTCACTTTATATTCCATTTGTCCACTTATTCAACTAACCAGTGCTGCAAAACCTCTGCCTCTCATACGCCATCTTGGGCCCCGAATATAAAGCAACCTGATTTCTTCACTTTTGCAGAATTTAGTCTGTCAGTTGTCGAAGTGAGTTCCTGACAACGTTAACATTTTATCATTATTTGGTGCTATCTGGTGCATTTTATCTTCATTTAAGGGGGAAAAATCCTGTTTTAAAGTTGAGAAAATTGGAGCTGGAAAGATGGCTCAGTGGTTAAAAACACATACTTGCTTTTCCAGAGGATACAGATAACTCTCGCTCTATGAAGGATCCAACACCTCTGACTTCCTCAGATGATTGCATTCACTCGCACATACCCACACAGAGATACACTGTGCGCATACACATAATTTAAAAATAGTGAAAAGTCTTTAAAGATGAGGAAATCAAGTCCTAGATGGTTTTTTTTTTTTTTTTTTAAATTTGGCCAACCTCCTTCAACTCCAAGGTTAATATTCTTTGCCCTAATAGTTTGTATACAAAGAAGGAATGTTTGTTTTTTAATAAAATAAAGGTCTTTGCTATAAGAACTCACCAAGGGGCTAGAGAAGTGGCTCAGCAGTTAAGAACACTTGTTGCTCTTACAGAGGACCTCAGTTTGGTTCCCAGCACTTACAAGATGACAACAAGCTAGAACTACAGTTCTAGGTGATCTAATACTCTCTTCTAGCCTCTTTGGGCACAGCACATGTGGTATGTATGTATGCATGCATGCATCCATCCATACAAACATACAGACAAGGCACTCACACACATACGATTAAAATTATTAGATTTTTAAAAAACAAAAACAAAAACAAAAAAAACCAAAGACCTCACCAAAAGAGAATTGTATGAAGCTTGCTCCCAAGTGTGGTTCTCAGGACTTGGAGAATGGCTCACACATTTGTCCTTAATGACCATATGCAGAGAGGCAGCAAGCTCTCCTGTACAGCTAAGATAGGTGTTTGGTTTAAGAAATGTGTTAACCAAGATACCCTTGAGCTGTGCTTTCTGTGCTGCAGATGAGGGAGAAGACAGAGACTGTGAGTGTGTGGTCAGAGGGGCAGAAAACAGAGACGGAGTGTGTGGTCAGAGGGGCAGAAAACAGAGACGGAGTGTGTGGTCAGAGGGGCAGTCAGCAGCACAGAGGGCCCTGAAGTAACATTTCACCTGTCAAAATGCAGGTCACTTCCAACCCATCCTGTCTGGCTACATAGCTGTCCATACCAAAACAGGCAGTGTGAATTAAACACCAGAGAAGACCCCTCCCTAACAGAAGCTTGGAGAAAGGAAGAATTATGGCTGCTGAAGTCATGAACAGAAAGTTGTCTACTAAACATGTCCCAGGCATTAAAGGAGCTTGTCTGGCCTTGGTCATCTAGTTTTGTCTAGATGGGACAGAAAACCTGCAGTCTCTGAATTCATCTTTTAGTTTCCTGTAACAACCACTGTTCTGACCAGCACTTTAGAGTTTGTAAATCCTCTTTTCATCACTCTCTAGAGACCTCAGAAAGTTGATTGATATCACTGAAGAAGAAGACAACAGCAGGTAGAGAGAGGGCGGGTCCATGACAACAGGAAATGTAGTTAGTAAAGGTCAAAGCTAGAACCTGGATATTTGCTGCCAGATCCCTCTGCTGTACCCCCAATTCTTCCACGATACTGTGGCTTTCCTGTGCATTGAGGACTTACTTGACCATGTGGAATACCTAGCCTCCTGTTCATTCATCTGGGTATCTGTTTATGTCCCTGGTAGAGAACAGACTCTGCCTAAGTTAAGTCATGCCAGCCACAGGAATCAAACTCAACCTGCTGCATAGCACAAGTTGTAACCAAGAAAACAACTTTCTCCATCCAGCTGTAAGTCTTTCTGAAGCAGCCCTGGCTAAATATAACACGATGCCCTTTGGCAGATCTCACCAGTATTGCAGGTGATTCATAGACAGTCGTGGTGCCAAGGGTTTGATCGGTACTGTGTAGTTAAAAATAGCCACTGTGATGGAAGTGGTATGGGTGGATTGTGTGAGCTCATCTGGCTTCCAATCGGAGTTTATTAGGAGCTTGGACTCAGCCTGACAGTGGGTGGGTTTTCCTAGACCTCCTAGGTCTTCTGGCCTCATCATCTCTCATTACTAAAGGGATGGAGTCAGCAGTGTCTCTCAACTGCCCACAGAGTGGGCCAGGCAGAAGCAGGAGATTGGGGGTGAACTAGTGGCAAAGGTGGCCCTGTCTCTTATACTTGTTCTGTAGAGGCTCTCTTCTCAGAGGCACAAAAACAGAATTGGGATTTTTCTGAAGATTCTCCTAGGTAAGAGCAGGATTAAGAAAGTTAATTTGTGACAGCCTTTAGAAGAATGTCTTATGCTATGTAATTGTTATAATCATTGCTTGTTTTCCTCTCCAATTCACAATGGAAAACTCCCGTAAAGGAGGGAATAAGGTACCTGGAAGTCTGGATGGGGAGAAGAAGAAGCTGGGCAGACATCACTATTGAGCTGGTTTAGCCTGGAGAGCTACTTAGGGAACTCAGAAGCACAAAGTGCTGAGCGCTGTGCTCTCTTATTGGTACATATGATGTACAACTATTTATCTTTTGCTTTAAAGATATAATTATGTTATGTTCCAGATTGATTACAGATGATCATTGTAGTGGTTTGAATGAGAATGGTCCCATATGTGCATATATATGTTTGAATACTTGGCTAACAGCTGGTGGAACTGTTTGGGAAGGATTAGGAGGTGTGGCCTTGTTAAAGGCAATGTGTCACGGGGGGAGGGGCTAGCTTTGAGGTTTCAAAAGTCCAGTCCATTATCAGTTCTCTCTGCTTCTTGGTTGTTGTATCAAGATGAGCTCTTAGCTACTACTACTTCAGCTCCATGCCTGCCTATTTCCTGCCATGATGATCATGAACTCTAAACTTCTAAAACTATAATCCCCCAATATTATTTTTTCTATGGATTACCTTGTTCATGGTATCTTACCATAGCAATAGAAAGGTAACTAAGATAATTGTATCTCCAGAAATTTCACCAAGAAGCCAGGAACCCATTTTCATGGAATTTATTTCTTAGCTTCTGGCATCTGTGTTTTTCCATGGCTCTTCAGAAGCACCTACTTCTCTCTATTGGGTTCTACAGGCATAACACTATCAACACAGCATATGATGTCCTGTGAGCTGGAGAGCTGAGCAAGATTCTTGTAGCATAGACGAGTAAGAGATTTGCTATGACCCAAGACCAACTGTTCCTGTCCAAGGAAAGCAAACTGCATCCAGTTCTCCTTTGCTTCTTAGGCTAGAGACAAAAAGATGGCTGACAGTAACTGCCTTCAGACATGGCTCCTTTCTCTCAATGCTGTGTGCCAAAGGGGAAAGGGCTAACCTCTCTTCATCTCTTGTGTTTTGCTTTATTGGAAAGACGCTAATGTCCTGTGGTCCCCTTATTGTGGATGATGTGAATGTTCTAATTGCATTATGGTCCCCATCCTTGAGAAGTGCAGGTGATTCCGCTCTGTTTTACGAGGGCAAAGCCTGATATTCTCTAGAGATACCCCTGTATAACTGCATCATTACAAGGAGCATCTTCCTACCATAAGCAACACCGGCATCTGCCCAGAATAACTGTGCCAAGGAGCATCTGGGTTTCTGTCCCGACAAGTATTGCCAATGTTGCTGGAAATGGCTTCTTGGCCACCTGCATGGATGGGACCAGCTTGGATTGGAGTTTCTTCGATTCCAGTTTCCTCTGTCATAGTAGCTGATGTATAAGAATTTCTCTCTCTCTCTCTCTCTCTCTCTGTCTCTCATACACACACACACACACACACACACACACACACACACACACACACACACATACACACCAGATAAAGTAGAAAATGACTACATCACCTTTTATTTATTGTGTTAGCCTTTTATAGCTTTTAGATAAAAAAGGTTTCTATGTAAAAAAGAATTAGCTCATAGATAAAATGTTACAAAGAAAAGAATTAAAACCCTTTACACAGGCAAATATGCATAAATACACAAACATTCATACACACACACACACACAAACATTCGCACACACTCTCGGGTCGGGCCCAGCTGTTTTGTCTACTCCATAAGTGTTCATGCATACCTATATACCTACACATATACATATACATGTATGAGTATCCACACATATAGACAAACAGATATATACATACGTACATTTGGATGAATGAGGCAGAGCCCCCAAGCCACGCAACCTTATTTCTTTTCTCTGACCTTTTAATACCTTTTTAGACAAAAGTTCCTTAGAAAATTACCTCAGAGATACAATGTTACATAAAATGGGAGTTACAGAAGGATGCTGATATTAAGTTCAAAGCAGTGTTTCATTCTATAGCTCATTATGAGTTCAAAGCAACAGTTTCATATAGCCTAGCCTTGTCATAGTGCACACCTGTGGCTTCATCCTTGGATCTGAATGTTTTTCCTTGAATACGAATTTGTCAGGCCGCTTGTCTGCCTTGCCTCTGGGGGTGTTATGGTTACTTAGGGGAGGCAGAATGCAGTCCATGATACGCATCTCCAGGTATCTTTCTCTGAAGAACCAGAAGTGATAAATCCCGAGGATCTCTGGTCTGGAACAAAAGGCTCCACAGGGCTCTGGTCTGGCTAGAAGAGTCAGTGTTACAGCTCTCCAAAGGAGAGCCCATGCAGGAAAGGTAGCCAGGATCTCTCATGCACTGCCAGTGGCAGCAGTGGTGGCCAGCTTCAGTGAGCAGCAAGCACCCAAGGACCACAGCCAGAGCCGCTGGGCAGCAGGGAGTAGCTGCAAGTGAACAGAGCAGTGACTAGTAGCTGCAGGCAGTTGGGAGCCACAGTAGTGGTAGCAGGGACATGAACCTGGCCTGCTGTGTGGATCCAAGGTCCAGCAATGAATGCTTCAGGAGAGAAAACTCTTCCCCAGAGTGTTACAGCAAAGATATCCACTCTCTGATGATTCTTGGAAAAATAACTCATGTAATTCATTCCATGTTGACAGGGACCTTATAAACATTTTGGGAGTAGGGTGGGACCCAGGGGTAGATGTTAGAGATGCTCTGTTTGCACAGGGAAGGGCTTCAGGTATTGTCCCTATGTGACTGCTTGTCATGGCTCTCTCAGTGGGATGTCGTGGTTGCATGTTCCAGGACAAGTAGAGCTTAGCAGGGAGCTGGCTCCATGCCTGCTGTTCTCAGTTCTGAGAGTCCCTGGGGTTTGGGTCTGCTCAATATTACTGGTTCTTCTGTCTGGTAGCACGATCCACTTACCCAACACAAATTTGTCCCAAGCCTATATCTCTTTTTTATGAAAGCTTATTGTATTTCTTATTATGCAGCCTTTACTTACTAGTATGAGAAGTGGACACATTCTCTTCTTGATTTTAATTTTATTACATCTTCCTAGCAAACAACTAAAACTATTTCCTAAAACTTTCTTCCTAAGATTATTTGAAACAGATCAGGAACTCTACAAAATCATGAATTCATCTAAACAGCATTAATTCATGAAAGCTCATCTTTATGTTGATCTGCAGGAAATCTGCTCAATAGGGTGGGCTGTTGCCCAGGAATTCTCAGGCTATGTAATAGTGGCAGGAAAGGCATATCAGCTGTAAGAAGCAATCCTGAGATGAAGTTTCTTGGGACCTTGCCTCTCAGAGCTCACCCATCATAGGCCATGCAAAAAGATGGACCACCTCCAGGAAGGCCGCCTGCTAGCCTTGGCCTCTCCTGGATGGCTCCTGACATATGTGTTTGGGTATGTGTGTGTACATACAGGTGCCTGTGGAGGCCGGGAGAGGGTGCTTGATTCCTTGGAGCTGTAATTATAGGTGGTTCTGAGCTTCTCAATGTCAGTGCCAAGAACAGAACTTAAGTCTTCTGCAAGAGCAGTGTGTACTTTTAGGAGCTGAAATCTCTTCAGCGACTCTCTCCTGCTATTTGTTTCCCTCTTCTTTTGATCCTGACCTCCCTCAACTTTGCTGTTTGATCTCCACTCCTTTCTTCCTTCTCCTCCTCTTTTTCTATACACATGCGGGTGTGGGTGGACACACACACACACACACACACACACACACACACACACACACAGTCTCCCTTGTGATTATGAAGTGGATAAGCTTTTTGATGATTGCTTCAGAGGAAATTTCGACCAAAGAAGAAGTTCAAAGTCTTCTCAACTCACCAAAGAACTGTGCTGCCGTTACATCAGTGGGCTTGCAATCAGAAAGTACTAAACAGCCTGGATTAATGCTCCAACATCTTCTATGTGGGTGGGCAAGGCAATTAAAAACTAGACACGCTCATCTTTTGGCAGATGTCTAGGTGGCAAAAATGCAGTCAACACATCTCGGCCGAGTTCTGCCAGCTTTTGTTGGAACAACACAATTCTCATGTCTGCAAAGGAAACTCATCTTTTCATCAAGTCGAACGTCATACTGGAGTATTAACAGGAGAAGGAAAACAGAGAAGGCACAAAGGCCGCAGGTGGCTTTGTGTTTAGTGTCAGGAAAGATGATACCCAGTTACATCAGGATGATGCTGCAGGACTTTTGAAAAGTTGTCTCTAAATGAGCCTTCATTTAGGCTGTTGTATTAGCTAGGGTTTTATTGCTGAGAAGAGACACCATGACCCTGACAACTCTTAGAAAGGAAAACATTTTATTGGGGCTGGCTTAGAGTTCATTATTGTCATGACAGGAAGCATGGCAGCATGCAGGCAGACTTGATGCTGAACGGGTAACTTGGAGTCCTACATCTGAATTTACAGGCAGCAGGAAGAGGGAGTGTTACTGGGCCTGGCTTGGGCTTCTGGAACCCCAAAGCCCACTCCCAGAGACACACTTGGTCCAACAAGGCCACACCTCCCAATAGTGCCACACTCCCTCTGAGCCTACGGGGACCATTTTCACTCAAACAGGCACAGATTTCTGCACTGCTCCTTTATCAACTTTGATGGATTCTTTAGAGCTGTCCATTTACAGCTTAGGATGACTTAGTTTCATTGCCCTTACATTGTTATTAAGCCTTCTTTCTGTACTGTGAATGTTACCACGGGCTTGCAAGTCATCTCACTCTTCAATACAGTGTGGATTGTTTCCACTCTGCAGATGTTTGGACAGGGTCTCCCTGATCACAGTCACAGAGGCAGAATTCAAATCTGGAATTGAGTAGAACTTCAAAAGCTCTTTCTGGGCAGGAGGGATGGCTCAGGGGTTAAGAGCACTTGCTACTTTTCCAGAAAACTCAAGTTCAGTTCCGTGCAACTGTACCAGGTGGCTCACAACTGTCTGTAACTCTAGTACTTGGGGATCTGACACCTCTGGCTTACACACACACACACACACACACTCCTACACATCATTAAAGGTAATGAGAATAAAAAATTAAAATATCTTTGTGTAATTAGGGTTCCTGTCTCTTTTCTTATTACTTTTTTGGTTGGGGCCTGGTTGATAGTTTTCGTTGTCAACATGACTAGCTTTAGAACCTTCTAGAGCACACATTTGTGGATGTGTCCGTCAGGGATTTTACATAAGGGAGACCTGAGGAGAGAAACCCCACCCGGAATGGCATCGTTCCATGGACTGGAGTCCCAGGCTGAACGAAAAAGGAAAAAGAAGAAGCCATCTGAACACCAGCACTCATCTTTCTGCTTCCTGACCAGATGCATGTGAACACCCACCTCACATTCCTGTCACCCAATGGTGATGGACTATATCCCCTCAAACCATGAGCCAAAATAAATTCCCCCTTTCAAAAGTCATTTTTGTCAGGTATTTGGTCACAGCATCGAGGAAACTATTGAGTACAGAGCCTTTGAGCCATTCCTTTCTAGTTATTCACAAAGTTCATCTTCTGTCTGGTCTGTTGTTACCTCACTGTGCTGTAAGCCCTGATTTGATCCATATATAGTGTATACATGCATTGAAATGTCACAGGTACAATTTCCATATGTAAAGAAATGTTTGTGGAGATGGACGTGTTAACTATGCAAGTCAATCTTTATATAATGTATGTAAACCCCATAAATATGAACAATTAAAGTAATTATCTAACAGGGTGTGATGGATCATACCTCTGTCCCTCAGCCAGGACCAAGTCTGGCCCAAAGAGTTGAGTAGGAAGCAGACTCCCTTCCTGTGCTTTCTTGGGCTTGTCTTTCTGTTCTTCCTCAGCTGTATCCACCAGTCTTACTAGCTCCTGCCTTAGCCATCCAGAAAGGGGAGACTCACATATATCGGCTTGGTAAAGTGGCTGCCTTGGGCACCTTGAAATGCCAGTTTGTCCTTAGCAAGGATTCAAAGATATGTTTCCGTGTTATATAGTTGGTATCATAATCTCTGTTTCCAATCTTCCTTTTCCACTAAACATCCTGTGAATGTTCTTCTACATAATTAAATATTCCTTATCAGCATGCTTTATTTTACAACTTAATGACATTTGATCTCTTGGATGAATTGCTATAACTTACTTAGCCATTCTCTATGGTTGCACGTGTAGTCCTTGCTAGAATTTTGCTGTATTTACAATGAACATTCTTGGCAACTTTCTGTAGTACTAGAATCTGAACAAGAGCCCCTATGGATAATCATATGAACATTTGAGAATATTTTGATAAATACTGTCCAATTGTTTTTCAGAATGCCTGTATCAGCGGCAATCCCAACATCTTTAAGAGGCCAGTTCACTGTACCGAAGTCAGTATCAACACAGGATTTGGAAAAAATCTCGGTCAAGCCTGATGTGGTGGTCAATGTCTATAATCGCAGGACTCAGGAAGCTTGCCAATGGATTACTCTGAGTTGCAGGCCAGCCTGGGCTACAGAGACCTTGTCTCAAAGAATATATAGAGAAGGAAAGAATAAAAAACTGAAGGAAAGGGGAGGGAAGGAATGGAAGGAGGGGAGGGAGGAAAGACCTTTATTAGTTTTAGTAAAAGTGGAAGTGTGGTGTTTTCTTCTGTATTTCTTAATTGGTGGGTTAAATATACTCATATTTATTGTCATTGCTGCATGTTCTATGGCTTGTCTATTCATGTTCTTAAGTTATTTTCTTCATTGTTCTTTTTGTACTGTTGACATTTTCATTATAGAGCTGGAGAGACCGCTCAATGGTTAGAGGGGCTGGAGAGATTCCTCAATGGTTAGAGCACTGGCTGAGGGGCTGGAGAGATAGCTCAGTGGTTAAGAGCACTGACTGCTCTTCCAGACGTCCTGGATTCAGTTCCCAGCACCAACATAGTAGCTTATAACCACTGCAACTCCAGTTCCAGGGGTTCTGAAGCCCTCTTCTGGCCTCCACAGGCACCAGGCACACAGATGGTACACAGACATACATGCAGGCAAAGCACCATCCACATAAAATAAATAAATCTTTAAAATATCCATTATATATAAAAATCCATTTATATATACTTTAAACACTCTATAGATAATATATGAAAATTCTTCACCCCACTTTGTCATCTACTTTCAATTTTTGTTTCTGTATTGTGACGTATAAAAGTAAAAAAGTAGACCCAATGTTGCGTTTTTGAAAAACACCTACAGGAGGATTGATTGTGGAACAGAGAAATGGAAGATTAGCATTGGGGATTGATGAAATCTTAAGCGAATGTCCGCTGCTGAAAGGAGCATGGATATATCAATCACCTAAAGGTCTGAGAAACACTGGGAAGGAGAGATCTTCCTCTGAGTAGGTGAATGAATGTTGCTTCTGCAAAAAGTGTCAAGCATTCTTTTTTCCTCTAGGATTATTGTAGTTTGAGTTTGTTACAATAGAGGCACCTGCCTTGAGGATATTGTTCCCCTCTGTTTACTGTATACAATAAATGTGTTGAAGTTCATATAAAAAAAAAAAAGTAAAAAATTAGAGTTGGGAATGCAGCTAAGTGGTAGAGAACTTGCCTAGCATGGGAGAAGCTGCTGGGTCAGCACATTGGCACTGCCAAAGGAAAAAAAAAAAAGAGTACAAAATTTTATGTAGCCATGTGTCTGCTTAGGTGTTATTTTCTTCAGTTTTCTGCTTAGAAAAGTTTTTCTCTTCACAAAGTGACTCTGAAAGTATCTGGAATTTTTAAAAAGTTGAAAATAGATTAAAAGAAAGAAACAGAAAGCTAGAGTATTTGGGTATTTTCAAGCTTCAGGGAGGTGCAACAGACAGCTCTTTGTGACTTAGGGATCCAGGCTCCTTGCCCGAAGCTCTGTCACTTTCAACTCGTGGCATCTCCTAAGTCAAGCCAAGCAATCGAAGGTGACCTCATGGGGGAGGGATTTATGGATCAGGCCTAAACCCCAAGATTATCACGCATACTCGCATCTTATTGGTAAGAAACCAACCAGAAGGCTTATGTAATTTCAAGGGATACTGAAAAATATAAACGCAAAAACCATTGGGAAATAAAGCTCAGCTCTGAGCACAGAAGAGGAAATGGGACCATTGGCAGTCATGACAGCCCCAATCCTCCAGTCTGGTGCCCATGGTCTGTCAGTCGCATTAGTGTGGAGGAAAGATATGACACAGGTGTCCTATTCAAGTGCTAGACTGGAGTACCGCTTTGTCCCAGTATGATCGAACTATTGAAAAAGCAGGTCCAAGTTCAGCTGACCGGAAGAGGATCTCGAGTGGAGGTGAGTACGACAGGAAAGAACACAGAGAATACTGTTTATTAGAAATGAGAAGACAGTTCGTTTATTAGGAGGGGGTAGGGGATATTTATACCCTAGGGTGAATGAGTAGTTGGGGCCATGTGGTGTTATGCTACTGCCTGGGGCAAGAACATTGATGGTGTTTCATTTGCATACTCGGGAGCACTAGGGACCAGGGGAAGGAACCTTACAGGGTCGTACAGAAAGGAAGTCCAGCCCAGGGATGTTTCAGCCCAGCAGTCAGATAAACAGCAACCAGCCCTGGTAACCCTGGAGACCACTGGCTTCTCAGTTGCTACATACACCAGGGCAATCGGGTGCTCTGCTGGGGTCTGTTGGCGCCAGAGCAGGGCGGGGGAGCAGACAAGCTCTTGCCATTCTCAGGATGAGAAAATCCGGGGTTTTAGGCATGCTTCGACCCCCTTCTCAGCTCCAGGGCAGCCCCGCATGCAAGCTCCTTGCGTAAGTCATGTTATTATGCTCAGTCTCAGGTTGCACCTCAATAGGAGGGACTGAACCAGCCACCTCCACCACTGCTCTGCCATTGAAGACTTGTCACCCAGAAACCCCAACACACTAAATGGATAAAGAGGGTTGCTCTGGCCAGAGGCAGGCGGGGCCTGGAGTCCTGCTCCTTCGCTTCTCTGGACAGCACTTAAGTTACTTTTGGGCCTCAAGTCCCTACAAGACATTCTTGGAAAACTGGTGTTCTGCGTCCCAATGGGATGACTGTGAATGTTCAGGCCACTGAATAGCATACGCAGTCCTTGAAATGATCTCTTCTGTCGCCCCACCCTCGTCCCAGGTACTGGGTCTCTGTCCCAGAGCCTAGTGTATGCTTGGTGAGTGTTCTACCACTGAGCTACATACTAGACTTTCATTAAACCTTATTAATCACCTATGGGGGGGGGGAAGTACAATGGTTAGGCCTGTGGCGTCAAAAGCTAGGTGTAAATCTTGAATCTGCTACTGGATTAACCGAGGGCTTCAATTTTGAGCAAGTTTTTTTTTTTTTTTTTTAGTTCTATGAAAACTGGGGAAACAGGAACTCAAAAGCCTGCTTCTCTCCTCCCTCCCTTCCCCCCTACCCCCCATGCTTGCAGTCTTCCCCTTTAACACATAACACTTTACGATAGTGCATATGAGCTATTTACCACCCTGCTTGGTGTGTAAATAGCTTATGAAAGTAAGTAGCTCCATGAAGCAGCTACTGTCGTCTGTTTTCTTTCTTGCTGTGCGTCTAGCACCTGTTTTCCAAACCATCACTTGGTAAATATTTGTTAAATGATGTGGAGACCCTTAAAGCAGCTGAATGAAGTGAGTAACATTGTAAGCATTTGGAAAATGTTAATTGCTACTATTTTTATGAAGTGTTATAGATGATGGTACTGTGTTTAAAAAGATCAAATATCAGGGTTGGTGGTATACACCTGTAATCCCAGCATTCAGGAGAGTGAGGACGGTGTGTGTGGCCAGCCTAGGCTACATAGAGTATGTCAGGGGAGGGAGTAAAGGCAGAGAAGGGAGTGGGGAGGGAAGGGGAGGAAGAGAAAGCAAGGAGAAGGAGGTAGAAAGGAGAGAGAGGTAAAAGATCAGAAGCTGTTCCTGCCTTTCTGAACTTTTTAGTCTAGAAGGAAGACAGATGTAAGACAAAGAGCAAAAACTCTAAGTTGTGGTGAGTGTTCTAAAAGTTTGAGGTGCTATCAAAGAAAAGATATTATTTTCAAGGCATAGTGAGTGCTCAAAGATGACTTGAGAGGAAAATGTTTAATCTGAGATCTGACAGGTGAACAGCAGTGAGTCAGGCACAGAGGGACAGTGGTCCAGGCTGTGTGTGTGTGTGTGGTGTGTATGTGTGTGAGTGTGTGTGGTGTATTGTGTATGTGTGACTGTGTGTGTGAGTGTGTTGTGTATGAGTATGTGTGTGTACATGTGTGAGTATGTATATGAGTGTATGTATGTGTGTGAGTGTGTGTTCATGTTAGTGTATATGAGAGTGTGTGTGTGGTATATTGTGTATGTGTGACAGTGTGTGTATGTTATGTTGTGTGAGTGTGTGTGTGTGTGCATGCATGTATGTGTGTGAGAGTGTGTGTATGTGTGTGCATGTGTGTGTGAGTGTGTGTGCATGCATGTATGTGTGAGTATGGAGTGTGTATGTGTATGTGTGTGAGAGTGTGTGTGTGCGTGCATGTGTGTGTGTGAGTGTGTGTATGTGTGTGTGTGAGAGTGTGTGTATGTGTGTGCATGTGTGTGTGTGTGTGTATGTGTATAAGGTATATGGAGTTTCTGGGATCTGAAGGGAAAGCAGCAAGTGAGGAGACAGGAATAGGAGCTCAGCTGGAAGGTACAGAACCTTCTCATTCCAGAAGAGCTGAGTCTACTTAGCGATGGGTCCTGTAGGCCACGGTGTGACTGCAGCAGAGGAGGGGCTTGGTCATCGGACCTGCAGAAGAGCCAGGCCAGGAAAAGCAGTGTCTGCTTCCACGGCAGCACGCCTCAGCCTCTGCTCCCCTCTTCTGCTATCTGTTTTCCCTAGTCCTCGCTTGCTCGGACAAGTTTTCCCTCCTTAGTATTTAATAATCGAGGTATACTGTGCGATCTGGATACCATGGATCTTTCTAACAGCCAGCAGAAGACTTACCATCACAAGAAGAGTGATGCTCTTTCCTTTGCAGTAAAACAGAAGCAGAGACTCTCCACATTCCAAATACGACTGAAAATGCTTTCTCTGACAAGGTATTTTCTAAGATGCCCAAACGTTGGAGATGGTTGCTTGGCTCTGTAACTGTGGCTTTTAGCCTCTAACATGTCTACATTGCTAATCGGTTGCCCTACTAGGTAAAAGTTTAAAAATCACATTTGTTTTCTATTATTATTATTATTATTATTATTATTATTATTATTATTATTATTATTATTAGTTGTTGTTGTTGTTGTGTGTGGTGTGGGCATGTGCACGTGTCTGCATATGTCTGCAGAGGGCAGACATTGTGATACCCCTGCAGTTGGAGTTACAGGCAGTTGTGAGCAGCCCGATGTGGCTCTGCTCCTCTTCAAGAACAAACAGTACGTGCTCTTAGCTTCTGAGCCGCCTCTCCAGACTTGACATTTGTCAACAGGTATGTAGGAGATTTTTTCTTAAGCCTGGAGGACACCACTAACTTTTTCTTCTTCTTTATAAGGAAACATATCCTTCTTGTAATTATGTTTGTTTGTTTCTGGTTTGTTTTTTTATGACAGGGTCTCATGCAGCCCAGGCTGGCCTTAAATTCATTGTATAGCTGAGGATGACTTTGAACTTCTGGTACTCTTGCCTCTGCTTCCCAGATCCTGAGACAGCAGGTGTGGCCACTATACCTACCCTATCTCTGCCATTCTTAAAGAGTTTGGTACGTTGGCTTGTTTGAGCTTTGGCAAGGGCAGGTGTGAGGCACTGCCAGCTCATATTAGGATTCAGGCAGGAATGACAGAACTGAGAACTGGATCAAATCAAGAGAGACCCTGGAAGTAGAATTATTAGGGCTTGGTAAAGACTGAATGTGGTAATGAGTGGGCAGATGAAGGATGACTCTAGGAGGCCTCTGCGCAGACGACACGGAGAATTGCCCATGCAAAGAAATGGGAGACAGAGCACCCTGGGAAATGTCTTCATCCCACAGCATCGGGAGGCCCCTGGGTGAAACAAACATAAAGTTCGAGTTTCTCATGTGTACTTGAGAAAAGGAATGGAAAGTGACCAAGGCAAAGCGCAGGAGCAAAGCATTGTGGGAAGAAGGGATGGGCTCTGAAAAGCAATAGAAGCAGCTTTTAGTTAAGTCTCGAGGGACAGGCAGGGTTTCATTTATCGTGTGCTGATGACTAAACAGCTCTGCAGAAGTAGGGGTGGGGTGAGGGTGAGGGTGGGGGTGACATGGGTTCCTGATGACTCAGAGGCGGATCTCCCTCTGCAGTTTGATGATGGATTGGTACATTAAATCGTAGAAAAGCTCCATTCCAGAATGCCCATAGACAGGCACACGGCAGGAGCTCCTCCAGTTGTCTCTTTTAGATGCTGGAAGCTGGAGGTGTGGGGAGGAGGGGCCATATTTCAGATCGTACAGAAACTGCGACATCAGGTTGGTTTGGGAGAAGTGAAAATCTGGCTGAATAGTCAGGGAGAAATGTGCAGGGAATTGAATTCTCTTTGAAAGATTAAGGTGCAAAGAGATTTTTGGTTGTGAGCCTAGCCTTTAACGGCTGAGCCATCTCTACAGAGTAAGTTCCAGGACAGCCAGGGCTACACAGAGAAACCCTGTCTCGAAACCCCCCCGCCCCCCAAAAAAGAAAAAAGATGCGAAGAGATGATGGCCAGGCTGCATATAAAAATAGGGGATTGGGGCTGGCGAGATAGCTCAGTTGGTAGTGTTTGCTGCACAGACCTGAGGACCTGAGCTCAGTCCCCTAGAGCCCATGTAAAAAAAAATCAGGAAGAGTGGCTCATGCTTCTCTCCCCAGTGCTGGGGAGGCAGACACAGATAGATCCTTGGGGCTGGCAAGTCTAGCTGCATTATGACACCAGAAGCTGACCTCAGGCCTCTACATGCAAGCACATAGATATGAGTCTCTCCCCTGCCTCCCCCTCTGGCCCACAGTCTACAATTCAGAGCTCAACACCTATAAATCAGTCCTACAGAGTGGGTATTTAATCAGTAACTACCTCTCATTTGTGTCTTCTTTCAACTTAGGACCGATTTTTAAAAATGAAAACCAAATATGAACTCTCAGTCACATTGGGCACCCTGCTTTTCGATAGCCTGTTCTGTTTGCTTCATGTCCACAGCCTCTAATCAGAGGCCGCACGAAACCATTCCTACTTCCCAGCCTTCCCACACTGCCCACCTGTGAGTTTATATCAAATGTAGATAGTTGTTGCTGACTCTCTTCTACAACAAGTTCTGGATAAACAGCATTTCTTGGTTCTCTCTGGAGTGCCCCTTTATTCCATGGAGACCTCTTGCTGGTGCCACCTTGTTAGGGAGCTGGAGAGCAGAGAAGGCAGACATGGGTCTTGATCTTGCTCTACTTCTCAGGATGGTTCTTCTTTACTAATGTAGCCACATCTGGCCATCAGCCCAACACTTCCTAGTGCAACAGAGGAAGATGGGCCATCTGCTGGACACACTCTCTAGTAAGCAGCTGTTCTACATGCGTACACGCACACTATCCTAAAGTCACTTGCAAGCCATGGGTGGTACTAATGTATTTGTAGAATCTAGAAATTTAAAATGTGACTTGCATGTTTTCAGCATGTCTTCAGGGCTGTCTGGAAAGGGTTTTCAGCCTGGTTTTGTTACTCTCTGACTGTATGACCTTGAGCAAGTTACCTGACTCATGGGAGCTCATCGTCTTCCCATGCTGATTTTTGCAGCCATGTTCTATATCAACTGCAGCTGGGTCTCCTAGACCACTTGTTACATATCAAGAGTCTCTCATGATGGGTTGGGAATCAACATGAAGAACCAGCTACTCAAAGTAAGCTTTCTGCTCATTAAAGTGTGAGGACCTCAGAGGTGCTGCATCTTTGGCACCTGAGAGACTACAGTGATGGTCAAGACCCAGTCTCCCTCTTCACTGAAGCCTTAAGAGCAAATACATTCAAAGCAAAGCAATGGATAATAAATAGAAATTAAGGAGCAAAGCATTGTGGGAGGAAGGGGTGATCTCCATCATGGGACTTTAAGAAGCAGGTATTATAGAATCGTAGAATTATAGAAGCAGGTATATTTCGGCTAAGTCTCAAAGGAGAGGTGGAATTCCATTTATAATGTGCACTTGAGAAAAGAAATGGATAGTGACCATAGACTGCAGAGATGCTTTTCTGTCAGCTTTTGCTGCATAAAAATTATCTCAATACTTAGCAACATAAAACACCTACAAGTTTTGGTTTTTTTTAACACCCCTGAGTCCAGAGCAGCTTAGCGGTTTGGTAGATCTGACCTGCTTTGCTCAGGTGTCTGTAGCCAGCAAGCGGGTCAGTTACTGTGTGTAGGATGGCATTAGTCATCCTTCTGAAGCTGGCTAGTTGTTAGTTGGGGTGACTAGATGGGGCTGCTGCCAATCCAAACAGGCAGAACTTGCAAGCAGTCTTACGAATTGAAGTTCTGTAGGGGAGTAGGTCGAGGGAGTCACACCTATATTAAAAATTTTAACACCCAAATTAGAAGGCTGTACAAGGCTGATTAACAGATTAAAACTTTGTAATGACAGAGACTTAGAATGTTGCAGATCTAGAGCCAAATGATCTAAGGCCATCTTTACTCCCTTAGTCATCATTCACTGCCCAACTTTATGTCTGACCTCAGGTTTATCAGGTGAAACCTTCTGGGATGTATTAATAGACAGCCTAGCTTCCAGCAACCAAAAGAATGCCAACAGACAGCACCTGAGACCTATAACAGAGATTTTTCTCATTTTAGTATAAACTGCCTACTTGATGTTTCATCAATATATTTGAAAACTGTTCTGGTTTATGACTGGATTTTTTTCCTGTCTTTATTAAAAATTTCACAAAAGACTTTCCATATTGAAACACATTATTCTTGGCAACCCAAGTCTGTGTTCTCAAGTCATGGTCATTCTATTTGACTTGAGAATAAACTCTATCTTAATCCCCTTTGAAATGAGAGCTGTGTTTTGTATGTCACCTCACTTCAAGGAGGGCCCAGGGACATCCCCCAAGAAAAAAGAAATCTGAGATGTGTGGTGAGTGAGTCTGTTGATGAGCTGGCTCTGTGCCACAGAAGCCTGGCATATCTTAGTAAGTGCTGCGGAGAGCAGGAGCCTCGCTGTGCAGCTTAGCTTTCCAATTCCTCTGGTGTAAATACTCCCATCACGTTACATGGCGCCCCTGAATAGAGCTGGAACGAGACACACATGCTGGGTCTCATGGGCTAGAAAAACCCAGCTGCAGCATACGGCGTATGGACCGGGAAGAAGAGAGCCAGATACACCCACAGGGATGAGTTGCTGGCTGACCTAGCTGGTTCAGAGAACCCGGCAGTTCCTGCTAAGTCACCTACCCATCTCTTAGATTTCTTTCTGAAGATTTTGGGCTACCCAAAGCTAAGAAAACCTAGCAGAGTGAAGGATGTGTGTGTGTGTGTGTGTGTGTGTGTGTGTGTGTGTGTGTGTAGAAATATTACATGTTCCATCTCAAGGAGAAACCATCCAAGATTATGGCAACTGTAGTGTCTGAAAAATAATAGACTCAACATGGTGGCAGAGACTGTGGGTCTGACAGAGCAACCTGAGGAAGTATGGCTTTTCTGATTACCAGGGCCCTGAGAGGAGAGCTGAGTGGACAGACAAAGAGAAATGATTGGGGCTCTGCTCCCACTATATTCTCTTTGAATTTCTCTGTCTTGAACCCAGTTGCCTTAATTATATTTTTTGGGTGGTGTTTTGTTGTTGTTGTTGTTGTTGTTGTTGTTAATGTTTTGGGATTTTTTTTGTTTTGTTTTTTGAGGCAGTGTTTCATGTATCCCAGGACTCATGGACTCAAACTGGCCAGGAACCAAAGATGACCTTGAACTTTTGATCTCCTGCCAAGTGCTAGGATTAGAGGTTTGTATTCACCATGCTTCTGCTTGTTGTTTGTTTGCTGCCTGCTTGATCTGATACTTGTGGTCTTGCTGCCTAGGAATGACTGTCTAGTCTAAATCTGGCCAGTCCTCACTGACTGCAAAGGGCTTCTCCAGCATACCTTTTCTGTACAGACGAACTAGTACAGAGTCCTGGCTTTATCTCTGACCCCTTATCAAATCCACTCAGAATTGTGTACCAGATAAGAAGAGATCCCCCTACACCCCAAAGCCCACCTGTATCACTAAAACTGATGACCTTGTGTTGTTCACCGTCCTGGTGCCTTCCTACAGAGCCCCTCTCATGGCTTTGGCCACAGACTTACTGTTTGCTTTTAACAAGGATTTTCTAACTCAGAAGTTAGGTACCCCGAGTCTCATGCAGGTGTCATCTGAGAGGAATGTGGTTTCCTGGACTTCACAGTCCAGGAGTCTGCCAGTTTCCAGATAGGCCTGGGCCTGGACCATGGTTAAGGTTAGTGAAAGAGTGGAGTTAGCAGCTTATCTTCCTCTGAAGGCCCACAGTCTGGTACACGTAGGCAGTTGTGCATGTGCATGCTAGTGTGTTTATGTAGAGGTGCCTGATTATGATTGTTCTAAGACCCAGAACAGCTGATACTTACAGTCTTGGGAACAGAGGGCAAGCAGACATGTAAACTGTCTAGAGGCTTTGCTTCAAGTGGGATTAGCAGAGACAGGATTGTTTGAGCTAGGAGATTTAGCGACGTCACCATTGGTCCTAGGCACCGCCCCCCATTACTCCATTTTCTTGCAAGGCCTCCTCACTCGAGAACATTTTGTTAAATGCACACCCACACATACACTGCTCCCTGTGCACTGCGTTCTTGCCACTTAGCTTGTCACGAGGTGCCCTCACTGCCACTGAATCTGAGGCAGAGTAAAATGAAGTGCACACTAGGGGAGAAGATGCGGAAGCCCATAGGCCACCAGACCACAGCAGGCAGTTTCCCTTGTTAGTCTGAAAGGTAAGATGTGAAGGGCCCTCCCTGTACTGCTGGTTCCTGTCTCAGGAAAGAGGTTTGAGAGCCCCTCCTGCTCCCTACATTGACCTGAAGGTGGAAATGCACTACCGACCCTGGCATCGTCTGCTTTAGGAAGGAGCCAGACAGTTGCTAAAGGCTCGTTGCTGCTGCTGAGGGAGGGCCTGTCTGCTCTAGGAAGACTATTCTGACAGTCTAATGTGTGGGTGGCAGCTGGGATGATGAGACCCTAATTGGAAGAGAATCCTGCGATTCCAGATCAATGAACTTATTTCTCGGGTGCTTGGAATGGCTGGCAGGGAAAGTGCTTGTGGCTGCTGGGGAGGCAGGTGATTTTCTTCCTCCCACAGAAGTTGCTTCAATGGCTGTAGGAGGTATTGGCTGTGGGTGCTGTTCAGGTCCAGAAAATTGGTCTCAGGAGGAGCAAGCGAGTCGACATTAGCAATCTGGTTCTTTCAGCTGCAGCTCTAATGAGGCAGAGCAGGGAAATCATCCTCCCACCTCTGGGGAGAGTAGTATTGACTGGAAACAGGACACACTTGGTGGAGCTTAAGTCATGCCACTGGAACTGTGCTGAGACTCCCCTGCAGATTATCTTTTAGGTGAGAAAACTGTTATGAATTTTGTTTGTGGGGATGGTCACTCAACCATATACTCCTGTCAAAGCTCAAGAAGCTGATGAAGCTGTAACTTCGAAGGGTCAACTCTGCCTGTGGTTCTGGGTTTGACGATGTTTGCTAAACATCCAGGCTACCCTGGAACTCAATATATAGCCTGGGATGGCGTTAAACGCATGATCCTCCTGCCTCAGGCTCCTGAATTTTGATTGCAGGTGTGACCCACTATGCCTAGCAAGTATTCCTAATTTTAAATACACACACACACACACACACACACACACACACACGTGCGCACACACACACACACACACACACACACACACACACACACATGCACGAAGTCAATGTCCTTAGAGCCTTTGTTCTTACATAGACCTTGGCAGGTCTTTCCATAGTCTTACGTGACTTGTATCCTGCTTAGAGTTCCCGAGGTGTCGTTGCTGTTGTTTTAAGCAGGAATAGTTCATTTTGGCTCATAGTCTGAGAGAGTGAATACTGTCTACCAGACAAGGAAAGCACGGCCACAGGGTAGGCTCACAGCTCTGGCAGCAGGAGCTCGCTCACCTCTGGATAGATAAAAAAATAGATAAACAGAATATAGGATAAAGCTATAAAGCCTCACTCCTCCATCATCACCACCACAATGACCCATTTTCTTCAGCTAAGTCCACTTCCTAAAGGTTCTATAACGTCCCCAGATCAGTATCACAAGCTGGAAACCTAGAGTCTGTAGGAACATTTCACATCCAAACCATAAAGTGGCACTCCTGGCCCCATAGACTCATGATCAGCTGATAACGCAAAATACTTTCAGTCTGACTTCAAAAGTGCCTGCACACTTATAGTTCCAACACTGTTCCAAGGTCCGGGTCTCTCCTGAGGCTCAAGACAAATTCTCAGCTGTGAACCTTGGTAAAACAAAACAAACACAAGTTATCTACATCTTGTATACAATGGCAGAGTAAACAATCCCATTCCAAAAGGGACAAAAATGGGGACTTAGCAAGGACAGATCAGGCCAAACAAGCCTGCTAAGCTGAAAGGGTCCACACCCAGCATGTGTGGCCTTTGGTTATTGAATGAAAAAGAAATAAAAGGGGGAACATGGCTGTTCCTAGGGATGCAGGATAGTGGAGGAGGCTTATTGTGGATATGAGGAGCGCATAGCCAGAGCAGAGACATCTGGGAGAATCCAGAGTAAATTTGACCTTAAGCTGAACTATGTGAGGAGAGGAGGGAGGGGAAAGCCAGGAGACCAGGAGTCCAGGAAGGTAAAGGGTGAAAACGGTAAAAGAGCTGGTGTAGCCAAAATGTCTTGATTTTATAGGGAAGAACCACAGGGGAAAGCAGCCCAGCCCCTGGGCAGAGAGCTCAGGGGAGGGGTCAGGATATGCCAGCCATACCCTGAAACAGGTAGGGACTGGGGGATGCCAGGAGAACCTGGCAGTCAGGTCTGCTTTGATTTGTTAAATAGGCACCTTAGTTAGCCATCTGGCCTGGGTTTGAGAGCTAACAGTCATGACATAACCTCTACTCCTATGGACTTGACACTCTGGCCTCTCATATTCCACTGCTCATGCGTGTGCAGTCACTTTCATGGGCGGATTCCACTCTGTGCATTATGAATATACCACATTTCTGACATTTCTGATATCCTGGAGTCTCTATGGCTACTTAGGCCTCACATTTGTAGCTTCATGCATAGTTTACTCTGGAACCCCAGTGCAGAGGATCTGGGCCTGCTGTATGCATGGCCTCAGTAGCTTTCAGGAAATTTGGTACAAATCTCTATGACCTCAGAATTACTGTATTTTGCATAAATGAACAACTAGCACCGTGAAACGACAGCAAGGAAATCTCCAGACGCAGCCTGACCCCTGGACAGCAGCTGCTGCATCAACTGTGTCCCTTCAAGGATTAACCTAGCAAAACTCTTCCCTTAGTGGCTGGGCTCAAGAAGGGTGCCCAGGAGGCTCTCTTCACTCTAATGGGAAAACCCATGAGTCTGCATTACACCCCCAAGGTCTCCGAGGGCGGAGTTTGCCCTCAGGCGCCTCTCGGTCACCCTTGTTCATAACATCCATCCCACCTGCAACTTTAACCCTGTTGCTTTTCTCTCCTCATCCAACATCACATTTTGGTATCATTCTGCTCTCTCTCGTTGTAAATTTGAAGGAGGACAGTGACCAATAACCACACCACAACTTGAATGCTGTTCTGTTTCAGAATTTCTTTCACCAAACAACTCCTTCCCTTGCTTTGAATGAGCCTCACTCAGAATTTCAGGACAGAGAGAATGCTGCCACATTCTTTGGCCGAATGTAACTCAAATGACCCTGTCCTTTCTGAAACCTCACAAACCCAGACTCCACTGTACAATTCCTGTCAGCATCCTTGTCTTTTAAGCCCCCACCAGACTGGTTCATTAAGCTTGCCTATATTCTTCTAGGAATTCTCTAGTCCTCAGCTCCGAACTCAGCTCCCGTCTCTCTCCCCACACCAGTTCTGAAGACCTGTAAGCCATATGGTAGGGAGAGCAAGAGAGTCACCGAGCTGACTGCCAGGTGGAAGAACCTTGAACCCTTCTCTCTCCCCCACAGGATCTGTCCCAGCGCCAGTTCTGAACGGTTCTATTTCCTGTGTAGATACTGAGGCACACGGCCATTTCCTCTGAGGGGAGCTTAGCACGGTGCCATGTTCCAAAGCTTGCCAGAATTGACTTGGTTAGAGGACTTCTTTTCTTTTTTTCTTTCTTTCCTTTTTTTTTTTTTTTTTTAAGAGTTGCTTCCTGAATGTTGGGCAGGTAGACAGCCTACCACAAAAAGCTACAACATAGACAATGTCCCTCAGCCTTCAGTCCATCTGGCATCATGATTCCCATCAGATGCAACAGGTCCATGGCTTGTGACAAAGCTGCCTGCTCAGCGACCACCACAAAATTCCGCGAGTGGGGACTTAAGTCAGAACTTTGTCTCGGTTTTAAAGCTTACAAATTCACAGACAGGGTTTCCTGTGTTCTTTAAAAAGTCTGTGAAGAGTATCTTCCTTTTTTTTCTTCCTTTTTTTTCTTCCTCCCTTCTGGTAGTGTCTGGTAATGCAAGTATTCATACCATGGGTCCATCACTTGCTTTCTGCTTCCATCAGTGCAAGTCATCTCCTTTGTGTGTGTGCCTCTGTGTGCTCACATGGACAGACACCAGATTGAGGTTTAGAACCTGTGCTAATGCATGATTACTTCATCTTAACTAATTACAAATACAAAAACCCCATTTCCATGCATGGCCCAAGTATACCTGAATCTGAGAGAGACAGCCACGCCATTCAATCTAACATAGGTGTTGGTTAGTTTTATGTCAACCTGATACGAGTTAAAGTCATATGAGAAGAGAGATCCTCATTAGAAAATGCTCCCATCAGACTAATGCGGCAGTGGAATATGGGGCGAGGACCAGAGGTCAGGCTCAGCAGACTCAGCTTCCCATAGACGGGCTGTGGGTAGTTCCTGCTCTCTGAGGGGAAAGCACCTGCAGCCCTACATCTGAATAGAATCAAGTACTGGTACTAGCCACCTTCAAATCACTCCTCTACTCTGCGAGAAATTGCTGCCCAGAAAGATGGATTAGCAGATAACTTTATTACTGTTTTGTGAGTTGGATTTACCTTTTCTTTCTCTCTTGATTGATGGATTGACTTGTGTGTGCATATGTTTGTGGAAGCCAGATCACCACACTACTTTTTGAAATAAGGTCTGTCACTGAAATGGAAACTCACCCGTACAGTTGGACCAGCTGGCCAGTAAACTCCAGGGAGCTTGGTGTCTCTCTCCAGCCCTGAGACAGCAGATGCAATACCATTATGCTGGGCTTTTTACTTGGGTACCAAAACCAGGTCCTTATGTTTGTACAACAAACCTTTTACTGATTGAGCCATCTCCCAAGCTTCTATCTGAACTTTTACTTATCACTTAACCACGCTCCCTGGATAAAGCCTCTATCTCCCAGCAACAGACCATTCACCTAGATTTATTTAGGAACTATTTACCCTTAGGGTCACTCACACCCCTTGTCCCCCAATCTTTAACTATTATATCAAGAGTTTAGCCTATCCCCAATCAGCTCCTCCAACCCCAACTGAAGGCTCAACTTAGAGTGACTCACTCAACTCAATTACATATGTGTGGTGCCCAGGCATGGCCCATTCTAGGCAGCCTCCTTCCTTACTGCTGAAAGAAATAAAGTTAGTTCTGCTGGCTCTGTAGGTATCTGTCTTAGGGTTTCTATTGCTTCAACAAAACACCACGATCAAAAGGCAAGTTGGGGAGAAAGTTTATTTGGCTTACACTTCCACATCACTGTTCATCAGCAAAGAAAGTCAGAACAGGAACTCAAGCATGACAGGAACCTGGAAGCAGGAGCTGATACAGAAGCCATGGAGGGTATTGCTTGTTGGCTTTTTCCTCATGGCTTGCTCGGCCTACCTTCTTAAAGAACCCAGGACCACCAGCACAGGGATGACACCACCCACAATAGGCTGGGCCCTCCCCCGTTGATCACTAATTGAGAAAGTGCCTTACAGCTGCATCTCATGGAGGCCTTTCCTTAACTGAGGCTCCTTCCTCTCTGATGACTCTAGCTTAAGTTGACACACAAAAACAGCCAGTATGGTATCCATTTCTTTTTAAAGATTATTTCCTAATTTTACTTACATGTATATATTTTCTTGTGTGTATTTATGTGCACCATGTGCATGCAGGAGCCATGGAGGGAAGAAGAAGGCACCAGGTCCTTCAGAGACAGCAGATTTGGAGCTGAAGGTACAGGCAGGTATGACCTACTATATGGGTTCTTGGAATCAAACTTAGGCCCTCTGCAAAATAAGTAAGTGCCCTCGACCACTGAGACATTTCTCTTTCTTTGTAGACAATTTGACATCTTTGTGGATGTTAGTCTCCTAAATTTTATATTTTCATTTGGTATATTTGCAAAAATGTAGTTATGAAGCAAAATATGTGCTCTCTCTATAATGTATACTTAAAATTTTTATTTTATAAAGTCTACCAAGTGAGAGTGACAGTTCATACTTTGCCAACCCCACACGTAAGTGAGTTCCCACAATGGTGTACATTCTGACATTCCCCTCAGCAGGAGGCAGACTCAGACAGAATGGAGAAGCTGCCCTCTGAAGAGACGTGGCAGCTCTTCAATGTGACGTACCTATAAAATAACACTTCGAAGTGAAGTCTGCTGTTTATGTCTGAGGGACAGGATTTCTAGTTGGATATTCTTGCACCTCCACTCTCAAACAGAAGCTTTTGAATCAAATAACAGAAGTTAGTGAGATAAAATTGGCCACTGACTGAGAAATTCTGGGCCTTCCACCAAGAGTTTCTTTGTTAATTAGAAACTGACAAGCCTCTCGTGGGATCGGTGTTGATCTGGATGGCAGTGCTGTGGAGAGAGAAGAGACGCAGTGTGGATGGTCTGTCTTGTCTTCCTCTAGCCCATTCTCATTGTCTTGGGTTGTCCCCATCATCTGAGAGGGACCACTGCATTGGCTGTTGGGCCTCCGGTCTGTGTTAGTCTAGAATGGCTTCCCAGCCTCTTGAGAGAAGAAGATCAGTTTCTTCTAAGAATGCTTTGCATTTCCGGAGAGTCTTTCTTCATCGTGTCACGGAACTTGTTTCTCTCTTTCATGCACAGAAGACTCAAGTCTTACATTTCTCTTTAAACTCGACTTTCTTGTTAATACCTGGAATCTTTTAACTGTGTGAGAAGAGCAGTCCTAGGTCACATGCTGGGGAGTGGTCTCAGATGTGCCTACTGAGTGGTTGTGGAGCGTGACAGAGCCCCGTGCTGGTAGATGTGGGAGTCACAATGTCCTTCCTGACACTGCCCCGGTGACCCTTTACCCTAGCCATGGCCTCTCTTGTGACCACAGAAACATTGGACTTAGCTATGAGGATGAAGCTTAGAGCCCTTGCCAGACCTGGCTTCCACCTCTCGTACCGTTTATCCCTGCTGTTCCTAATGGACCCAGACCTGCCGAGTTTTGTCTTTTGATTTTCCTTGGACTACTCAGAGTCTCCTCTAATCTGTAGATGCTCACCTACCCTGAGCAGAGCCATGGTCAGTGGTCAGACGCCTGGCTGGGAGGTTGGTGCCTTTGAAATCAGTGGATGAAGAGCTAGGGTAGATATGGAAAGAGGGGCTGCCCCTAATAGAAGGGCAGCCCAGGAACCAAAGCATGGGGATGGGGGCATTTGATGCTGTTATTTGGTGCTGATTCTTTTAAAAATTTAAAATGGAAAATAGTATTTTTTTTTAAGAATAAAAAAGCTAATAGAGCACTTTTCTCTTATATTCCTAGTGTGGTTTCCCTGATGTTTTTCTGATTTTTTTTCCTGTGACAGTCACTGCCAACCTGCCTGTCCCCTCCAACCAGTTTCTAGCACCTGGTACATCATCTGGCATATTTCTGGAATGGATTACTGACTCTCCTTTAAAGGACTGCAATAGTCACATAGCCCTGAGGGAAGAGCAAGAATAGCAAACACTACTGATCTCAGGCCCTTTGAAACCTTAATGACATGCCCCTGATGGCTTGGGCCTATCTCAAAAGACAAAACAAACAAATAAAAACAAGAATATAAGTGGCCAGGAGAGGTGGCTCTGATGGCTTGGAGGTAATCCCAGGGACTTCTGCTTCCATCCAGCCGTCCTGGGTTGCTCATCTCTACATCCTAAGCTATGTTATTCATCTCTTGTCAAAGGTTAACATTAAAATTTCACAATTCTACTCAGACACACACACACACACACACACACACACACACACACACACACATACACAGAGAGAGAGAGAGAGACAGACAGACAGACAGACAGACAGACAGACACAGACACAGAGAGCAAGTGAGAGAGAGAGAGAGAGAGAGAGAGAGAAAGAAGCTGGAGGGGAGATCTGGGTGTTGTCTGAACTGGAACATCCAGGAAGAAGAGGAAATTAGATTTGGAGCAAAGACTATGGGTGAAAAGGGCTTCCAGGAATTTTTCTGGTTACCTTGAACAATTTACAGCAGCCAAATCTGGTTATTTCCCCCATACCTGCATATATATGTATAAAAAACAAAATAAAAATAAACAAATTTAAAAATAGGTAAAGTGTTTGCCTTGGAAATGTGTGGACCTGAGTTCAGTCTCCTGAACCCATGTAAAATTTTGAACACTTAACTCCAGCACTGGGAGCAGAGACAGGTGGATCCCTGGGGTTTTCTGGCCAGCCACCTAGCCTACCTGGTGAGCTCCAGGAAAATGAGAAACTCTGCATCTTAATTTTTTTTCCTGTTGTAAGAATAAAATACCATGGCAAAAGCAGCTTAAAGGAGAAAGGATTTACTTTAGCTCTCAGTTCAAGGATGAGTCCGTCATGGCAGGGAAGTCAAGACAGCCAGAGGCTGAAGCAGCTGTCACATCACATCAGAGAATGCCGATACCTGTGCTTGTTTCTTTCTATGTGGTCCAAGACACCAGCCCAGGGAATGGTTCCGCACACAGTGGGCAGTCTCCCACCTCTTAACCTAATCAAGATAAATCCCACAGGCGTGTGCAGGGATGGATCCATTTCCTAGATGGTTCTGGGTTTCATCAAGTTCACAATTAAGATTAACTATTGAAGTAGAAAAGACTAATTATTAGATATTGATTTGTTGATTTTATTTAGTGATTTACTTAAAACACTGCTTGTACTGCTGATTTGCCAAGCATGACTTCACTTGCTGCCTGAAACAGAATGACTTGGAGAAAGAGCTAAACAATGGTCATTGCCCTTAACAACCTGCTGACTGCTGGTGTGCTTCTGTAAAAGCTCCCTTGATTTCCCACCCGACCTTGTGTCTTTAGAGTATAAAATGAGAATGCAAACTGGATACAAGACGAAAGCCTCTTGGGAGCTGTCTGGCTTCAGTCCACCCGCCAGTGACATCTCTCTTCCATTCTTCATTGTTGTCAGAGAGTCAGTCCAGAGTGATTCCCACAACGCCATCACTGACTTAGCACACTAGTTAAGAGTGCTCACTGCTCCCTTCCCAGCATTCACACCAGGAGATTCACAATTACCTGTAATTCCAGTTCCAAGTTAATCTAATGCC
Organism: Uromys caudimaculatus; assembly: GCA_028551405.1. NCBI lineage: Eukaryota > Metazoa > Chordata > Mammalia > Rodentia > Muridae > Uromys > Uromys caudimaculatus. Next base: position 809,184 of record CM052706.1, on the reverse strand, counting down.
CCTGGCGTCTTCAGGTACTGGCATTCACATGCACATGTAATTCAAAATAAAATAAATCTTTAAAATATAGATTCACCATTGTACCCTGCCTCAAAAGTAAGTGCGTGTGTGCACGTATGTACACACACACACACACACACACACACACACACACACACACACACAGTTTAAAAGTAAGGAAAGAAGAGAGAAAATAGCTATTTTAGAGACCCGTTGTGAACAGAAGCAATAATAGAAAATGATGCTAATTCTATGCTGTCCTCTATTTTTAGCCCTGGACTACGGCTGACAAAGGTCCATGTTGTGTGTTGTAGTCCCTGTGCCTTGCCAGTCCCACCTCATCCCCCCATTGCCCTCCTGGTTCCCCCAGTAACACACTGCTCATCACAATCCAGACCCAGGGCTTCATCCATACTTGGCAAGCACTCCATGAGCTGAGCTGCAGCTCCAGACCCAGTTTGGTGTTTTATTATCAGATTATAGAATGCTTAGCTTTACCAGATGGCTAGGCCGTATGGCACAGTCTGAGGAATAAAGGTCTGACTTCTGTCTCAGCTGCTTTATAGTCCTTGGAGAATCAAACTTAACAAGGATAAAATTCATCTCCTGCCCACACCAGCTGCATGTGACCTCTGGAGATGCTAGAACATTTAGGAAGAGGAAAGCCGGGGAAATTCTATGATGTGCTTTCATTACATCATCCATAATGGGGTGGGACTCTGTGCTGCTGCAGCTGTTGTGAGGTCTCTATGCTTCTATAAGTAAATCCAATAAGCTCATTGGCTCATATAATGAAAATAACAATAATAATGATAAATAAAAAGAATCTAAATGTGTCCCATAGAAATTGAACACAGGACCAGGCTTAGAGGCAGGTACTTCCACAGCTGAGCCACCCTGCCAGCCCTCTCTTACCTTCTACCTGTTACATCATTGGTCTAAGTGAGAAACTTACTGTTGTTGGGGCACACAAGATAAGCACTCTACAACTCAGCTCAGGGGAAAATTCTGATATAAAGAAATTCAGATGTTGGCACACATCTATAATTCTAGCATTTGGAATGTAAAAGCAGGATGATCAAGAGTTCAAGGCCAGCTTCAACTATGTAGCTAGTTTAAGACAGCCTGAGCTACATAAGACCCAATCTCTATACAATAAAAGCATTGCCATTGGGAGGCAGCATATTGTATACTTGTCCCTAGGGACTTTGGTTCCATTGTTCCATTTAATTCTCACACAACCCTACACATTGGTTACTGTCATTCTTCCCACTCATTGGTATAGGTAGAGGATTACAGAGGAAAAAAACCCAAAAACCATGAGCTAAAGCTCAGGCTACAGAGGCCCAGCCAAGTTTAGCCAGCAGATCCATAGCTAAGGACTACTTGCTGGCCTCTCTCAGGGTAGACGTCAGAGAAGTTTGTCCTATTCGAACTATGGGATGCATGGATTTAAGGGCTGCTCTGAGCAGTAGGATGTATCTGTAGAACAGTCACACAGGGACTAGATGCTTATTCTACATCTCAAGACACCAAGAGACACAGAGATGGTAGAGCTAGGTCAATGTGGTTGCACATACTTGTCATCCCAGATCTCAGGAAGCCACGGCTCGAAGACTTCAAGTTCAGTGCTAGCTTGGGCTGCATACCAAGACCCTGCCTCATATCAACAGAAAGAAATGAAAGTACCAAGATTGGAGAATTGAGAAAACTCCTAGTGAGAGATATCTACTTTCTTCCTTCTTTCTTGAGTTGGGCATTGCTGTTGTGATGGACGAGGCCTGAGTTGGGAGGAGTTTTTATTTCTGTGTGCATTACTCTGGGTTCTCTAGAGTAACCAAATTTATAGGATGAGCATCTATCTATCTGTCTATCTGTCTGTCTATCTATCTATCTGTGGAATTTATTAGAATGACTTACAGGCTGCGGTCCAGCCAATCCAACAATGGCTGGCTATGAACGGCAAGTGCAAGCATCCAATAGTTGCTCAGTCTACATGGCTGGATGTCTCAGCTGGTCTTCTGTAGATGCTGGAAACCTGAAGAAGTAGGTTCTAATGCCAGTGAAGGAAGAGACTTGCTAGCAAGCTGAGGGAAAGCAGACAAAGAGCAAAAGCTTCCTTCTTCCATGACCTTATAGAGTCTTCCAGCAGAAGGACTGACCTGGATTAAAGGTGTGCCTTTCGGCTTCAAGATCCAAATTAAAGGCATGTATCTTTCTACTACCTCAAAAATCCGGATTAGAAGTGGAGATACCTACTTCAAATTAAGCAAGAACACCTCCCAAGTGTGCCCTCCATGTCTGGATTTTAGTTCATTCCAGATGTGGTCAAGTTGACAACCAAGAGTAACCAGCTGCGATTATTTATTAACACGAAAATAGCCTGCATGAACTCCACAAAGGCTTGGGTGAGCTTGAAGCTCAGTCTCTTGACATTGGTGGGTCCTACGTAGAAGAAAGATGCAGATGTCCGGGCTTCTCGGAGCCAGGTCAGCTTCTGTCACCCTGACATTGCTCGAAGACCCCCAGGGAGCTTGTAACTACTAAGAAGGTAGGAAACTAGAGTAGAGAGTAGATGGTCTCCGTGGGGGGACTATGGATGTCTTGGTTCCTCACTTTCTCTTCTCCTACCCTTCCCTTCTCTCCCCTAATGGGCTCCAACATATTTTATTGGTCCTTTTCCTATACAGTTCTTTGGGCACTGTAGGCTCTAAAATGTGTCCTATTTTTTTTTCTTTTCTTGTGACAAGATTTCACTAACTTGTCCAGGCTGGCCTCCAACTTGACCTCTTCCTCCCTACCTCCTGGAATTACAACCGTGTGCCACTATACCTGGTGAAAATTTGTAATTTGTATTTTTTTTCTTTTAAGCAGAAAGTGTGACAATATTACTGAATTGGTCCCTTGATGAACACAAACTACTTTAGCCTGTCTGGAGGGCTCATGTTTCATACTCAAGTCTGAACAAACTACAGACAGTAGTCCTCCATCCTTCAGGAGACTCTGAGACATAACTCCAGTTCCTGGCCTTGGTAGGCGCTATACTCATGTGTACAAACCCACGCACATAAGCATATAATCAAACTACTTTAAAGAGTTACTCATGATAATATTAGCCATCACCTTACATAATTTTTATTGGCACTTCTGAGTATTTATTAATATCCCCTTGAGCATTTGAGCGTGTGAATGAGTGTGTGTGTGTGTGTGTGCGTGCGCGCGCATGCGTGCGAGAGAGAGAGAGAGAGAGAGAGAGAGAGAGAGAGAGAGAGAAAGCATTCTGTATTCTGACTTTTTTTTTTTTTTTTTTTTTTTTTGGTAAACATATTCACATCCTGAGAATTTCCCAAAACCTTCCGGGATTATTTCATAGAAGAAGCACAGAAATATTAAAAAGCTTACCCTGGCCACCAGTTACTGACCATGATTCATAGCCTAGACACATACTTATGCTTCTACTGGCACCCTACTGTCACTTGGGTTCCAGTGCCAGGTTACTTAATAGTGACCCTCTGACCTTAAGTCCTTAGTCTTCCTGTCACAGATGCTACAGACCTGAGACCAGGACATTCAGTGAAAAACTGAGTACCTGATCTATACAAAGTGTTGCAGCTATGTATTTAACAAAGACAGGGTCTTGTCACCAAGAATCTCAGTGCAGGAAGAACACATGTCCTCGCTTTCATGGTGGTAAGTCTGGAGTAGCCAGAGAGGTCATGGAGAGATCTCCAGGATACTCCAGGAGGCACAGTGAGAATAGCAACCTATTATTTGGGTGACCTAGAAGGCTGGCCATCAGCATCTAAAAGTTATGTTATGAAATACTGTGCTCTGGGCATGATGTGGCCATTGTCTTCCTGTAGCTGCAATTACCTACAGTAGTCCTGCACGAGATTTGGCTTATTAACTTTCTGCTGTGGTGGGAGGGACTCACAAAAGCCTGCCCCTGTCTAAGCATTTATAGAGTTAATGGTTGCTAGGTGGAGGGTCTTATGAGGTGCCACCCTCCACCCACAGATAGATACACAATTAACAGTTAAGAAAGAATGAGAGACATTCTCTTTAGTGGTACAGCTTTGTAAGTTGCCTATGCTCCTGTAAGTAACTTTAGTTAAACGTATTGGTTTACCAAGCTAGACTCTGCTGGAATCATTTCTTTGTTCTGTTGTTGGTGCTCTGCCTGGGGTAAATAGGTGTTTACTCCTCTCTCCATAGAAAGTTCACAGAGCAGGGTGCTCACTCTGAATAGCTGTTGACAGATATTCTTGGGGTTAGCCTGCCTGGCTGGGAGAGCACTGGTGTTTGGAATCAGGCAGAAGTATCAGTGTTCTGAGACAATGTGTCTGTTACCGCGATACCTGTGCCCATTAGTGTTAGGTCTAAAGAAAACTCCAATCCCCAAACCCCAAAGGGCAATCCAGAAATGAGCTCAGCCAGGACTGTGGGAGTATTTCTGGTGGTTAGATAAAAGCCAACATTCCTCAGGAACTTGTGAACCTGGTACCCATCTGCCCAAAGGAGTCATTTTCCTTACCTCTGACAGAAGGGACATATAGTTCCATTGACATGAACTTGTAGTTGTATATCAAAGCACATGCTGGCTTCCAGGTACCAGCCCACCCCCACCACAAGTGCCTTTTATACATTCCACAGTTTACTCTAGCAGCCTAGCCTTTCTCATCTCCTAGGCTTCCCTCCTCCCAGATACCCATTTGTTCTCTTTAAAACGGCAACCCCACCCCCACCACCTCTTCTCACTTTGCCCTCTCTATTCTCTATCTCTGGTTATTCTCCCTCTATGGAAGATAGCCCTGGCACTTCCGACCTGCTGGACACGTTCTTCCTACCTCTTTCTCTGTTTGCTCTGAACTCTTCCAAATGCCTCTGGCTGTTTTTTCTCTCTTATATCTACAACAAAACTTTCCCCTTAACTATGCCATGCAGCGTGGTATAGTTATATCACGTCATGTCATGTGAGCAGTTTCTTTTCTCCACCAGCCCCCAGAGATCTGCTGCCAACTCCCCTTCCAATACAGTTAGGTTTTTTTTTTTTTTTTTTACAACATGATACAGCCGAGAGTCACTTGGGAACTGAGGAACTGCTTCCATCAGATTGGCCTGTGGGCATGAATACTGGCTAGTTTTGTTTTAACTTGATATAGGCTAGAACTATTTGGGAAGAGAGAAATCAATCGAGAAAATGCCCCCACCAGATTGACCTGTGAAAATTGTTCTTAATCAGTGATTGATATGGGAAGGCCCAGCCCATTGTGGATGCTGCCACCCCTTGGTAGGTGGTCTTGAGGTGTGCTAGAAAGCAAAGTGTATGAGTATGTGATGGGGGCAAGCCAGTAAGCAGTGCTGCTTCATGGTCTCTGCTTCAGTTTCCGCTCCTGGTTCTTGCCTTGGCTCCTTTCGATGATGACTATGGTATGGAAGTGTAAGTACAGTAACCCTTTTCCTCCCCAGCTTGCTTTAGGTCATGATTTTATCCCAGCAACAGAAACCTAACTAGGTAATAATCAGACAGTAGGAGGTGACCAGTAAAACAAATCATCCCCTGATGGCTCTTGTTCCATCAGGAGGAGGAAAGTTACAGAGGAGTAGGCAAACTGCAGGGCAGGAATCAGGTCCCACTCCAGCCTCAGGAGGACAAGGAAGATAGGTAATCTTTGTCTATGTTCTGTCTCAAACAATGAGAGTTCTGGAAAGGAGAGCTTTGTGTGGGTTTGAGATGCACAGGGCAGCTGAAGTCCCTCATTATTGTCTGTCTTCCTGCTAGCCACGGCCAGGTTGCTATCCTTGGCACTTAGAAGTGAATGAGCCTAAGGGCAGGCTAGGCTGCCACCTTGTACCTCCTTCTCTTGTTGATCCTGGAGACTTGATGATGAGAATCCTGCTTTCTTTATGCGGGGGTGGATTATAGCAAAGGGAGATATGGAAGTGGTTGAAGCAATCAGCCAGGGTAATGTTTCCACAGATACATTCTGCTTGCAAAAAGTAGGTTGTCTCATCAACATATGTCCCTTGAAAACTGAGTCCTCACCTTCCAGGTTGGTGATGTGGCTGTGCCCCCTTTCTTCTCAGGAAAGTGCCACTGTTTAGAACCATCCACTGAGCAAATTCTTATGCTAGTGAGGGTGATGACTGTGATCCTGGACCTTCCTAGTATGTGCTGGCTAAAAGATTTACCCAGCTCGCTGGCAGTGGTGGCGCACGCCTTTAATCCCAGCACTTGGGAGGAAGAGGCAGGTGGATTTCTGAGTTCCAGGCCAGCCTGATCTACAGAGTGAGTTCCAGGACAGCCAGGGCTATACAGAGAAAACCTGTCTCGAAAAACCAAAAAAAAAAAAAAAAAAAAAAAAAAAAAAAAAAAAAAAAAAAAAAAAAAAAAAAAAAAAAAAAAAAAAAAAAAAAAAAAAAAAAAAAAAAAAAAAAAAAAAAAAAAAAAAAAAAGATTTACCCAGCTCACTGAATCCACGAGCATGAGTTGGTTCTGGAATCTCTCCTCCAGACAGGCAAATGAGCCTCAGAAAGGCCAGGATCCGAGGCCATGCAATATAACTGGAGTGGTGCAGTCTCAGACTTAAACCTGGATGTGTTTGATTGCAAACCACTCCCTCAACACAGTTGTGGGACTGTGTCCATCTGTAATAATATATGGGATCCTATTGACCTGGATGCAAACTCAAAGTGTTTTGCATTCATTTTGTTCAAAGTGTACCTGGGCACTGGACTGCAGTGACTGGGCTGGAGGGATAGTAGACGGGCTCTGTCTCCATCGCTCTCAGAACTCAGGTATCTGGCATTCCAGGGCCCTTAGAGCCCACCAGCAGTGCAAAGGGGTTTAAGGGATGAGGCTTAGCCTGCTAACGTGTGCTGGATGCTCCTTTGTGCTGTGTCCTCAGCCCCCAAGCACCTGCCCCAATGGAGGGCATTGTGTTGCCTTTATTATGACAACCTTCCCGTGAAGCATGCTCCTCACACACCTTTCTCCGAGCTCAGCCCAATGCTCACACACCTTTCTCCGAGCTCAGCCCAAAGCTCCCAAATATGCACCGTTGCCACCAGACAGTGGTTTCTCTACTGAGCGGTGACGCTCCCATGTGACTTAGCCCTATAGAATACTTCCATCTCCCACTCTCCCTTCCCCCTCCTGCCTACTCTCTCTCTTCACCATTTCCTTCTTGTAAAGAACTATGTACCAAAGCTACTGTACCGTCACAGCAGGTCAGAGGTGCAAATCTGTGTTTCTGGAATGATGCTTGCACAGTAAAATTAGCACTGGGTACATTTCAATCCTAGCTTCTTTGTTTTGAAGATATGGCCATTTATTTCCAAGCTTCATTTATATTTCCCATTTAAATACTGGTTTTTTTCCCATGAGCCCTTTTGCCACCATCCTCTGCTCTCATCATGGGATCCCATGAGAACCATCTGCGCCTCCTTATCCTATGTCTTCATGTTTCATGGATGGCCTCTCAGAGGCAAGGTCTTGACAGAGCATAATCAAAACCACAGGGATTAAATCCAGTTCATTCGTGCCCTCATCATTGGCCAAGCTACCTACTGTGTGCCCGGCACTGTGATGAGGACCCAGCTGTGAATGAGCATTCTGTGCAGGGTGCCAGAGGGAGCAAGCACGTGGAGTCATCATATAGCTCACATTCAAGAAAGTTGGACCATAAAGGACACCGAAGTCAGAGGACGGAAGGGGGTGGAGTGGTCTACTATGCCCTCACCCCACTTTTAAAATGTCCTTTCTCTATCCAGAAATAGACTTTGAGGCCAGTGCTATTGACTCTGCCAGCTCCCATTCCAGAACCTTCTGTGAGAAGGCACCAGCCAAAGCAGCTGAGGCCACGGGGCTACTGAGATAGCCAGAGCAGGGGCCACAAACTGAAGGACCCTTCTTGCCTCTCTCCTCCACCAAGAGCATCTCTCTCACTGACTCCCACTGATAGACCTGACCAGAATCCAGAAGGCACCAAGCCCCCTGGCTATGCCATCCTCAGGATAGGCCTAGAGCTCAGAGTAGAGCAGAAAATGAGTGAAGAGAGGTGAAGAGAGAGTGGGGAGAGAGCCTCCAGGGATGCCTTCCCTCTGGGGAGCTGTGTGCTTAAACCACATCGATTATTCATTACTGCTTTCCACAGACCTGTGCTTAAGTGGCAGCTGGAGAAAAATCAAGTTCTCCAGAAGGACATCCTGGGAAGAATAATGATTAGGTACTAAAAGCCAGACTCCATGAAATCCCAATTCTGGAATTAAATGTTCATTGGCTCCAGGTACTGGAGAGCTTCCAGAAGGCAGAGGGACAGGCTTGGAGACCCTGGAGAGGGTTTCCAGCTCTAGCATTGCCGGAACATAGGCTGGCCCATGATTGCTAAAGTGGTCATGGAAATCTTGATGTAAGGGAATGATTTGCCAAGTGAATTTTATACTGTCAGATAGTTCAGATGTTAGCAAGAGGGCCATCGCTGGCCCTGGGAAAGCATGATGTCCTGAAATGCCAGCAAGGCCATTAATTGATAATTATCTAAGTCTGATTCCAAGAGCTTAAGAGATTACTGCATAGCGGGAGACTTTCTGATAAAGAGCAAAAGCATGACTTTTCCCTTTTGCAGGAGTCAGTCCAGACAGGCCTGCCAATCATCTGGACAGGAAGATGCGCATTGGTAAACTGTCTGTTCTAGAGACTTTAAAGTAGTATACAGCCTACCTAAAATGTAGGTTAGGACAGTGGTCTCTCTGGCCATTGTCTATGCTCAGCCCATTAAAGTGGCTTGTGCTCAGATGGTCTCTGGCCATGGTCCACTGTCATCCTCAAGGCTGTCCCACGTTACTCTGTAATAAACTTGTCTGTCTTTTAGAGTTCACTCAATGTGCGTGTCACATCTGACGAATTCTTTTGGCTGAAGTGAGAAGGGGCTGAAAGGAGGTCTAGTCATAATGCAGCTTGAGGAGACGTCCTGACAACTAGTAGAGAAGGTGGGCCTCAAAGCTCCTGCCAGTTCCAAACAAGCACGGTGTTTTAAAGACAAAAGGAATGTGTTGAAAACTGTGAATGATAATTTGGGAGGGGGAGATGTCTCGGCTGGTAAAGGCACTTGTCACTAAACACGATAACCTGAGTTTCCTCCCTGGGACCCACATGATGGAAGGAGAGAAATGGCTCCTGTAAGTTGTTTTCTGACATGCACATGTATGCCATGGCGTGTACATGCCTACACAAAGACACACACACACTCACACACATATACAGCCAGATATGGCTGGCAGTCTTGTTAAACAAAAGTCTTCCTAATCTCAAAAGCCAAGGAGTATATGGGAGGAGAGGTGGGCTGTGGGTTTTGCTCAAGGCAGCATGGTCAGATGCTGTGGTGGTGAGCTGGGAGCCTGTGTTGACGAAGCCGTTCGGAGGGGAATGACCATAGACCTGCAGGGTAACAACAACCTGCTTTTAGCTCTAACAGTATTATTAGAAAATTGCACTGGAGAGATCCCCTGCCCTCTCTTCCCTCCAGAGCACACGGTCAGCTCTTTCCTAACTCTGATTACCCTCATTTTGTAGCTCAGAAATGAACTAATCAGAGGGCTGGCATTTCACACGCTATTTCAAGTGCAATTTAGAATCTAGTGTGATGAGGAGAGTTGTCAGGAGTGTGACTGTAAGGCAGCTTTCAAAAGTAAATGGAAGCTCTGAACCCAGGGCGGGAGTAAGGAAGGTGGGAGGGGAGGCGGGGCCAAGGGGAGGCGGGGCCAAGGGGAGGCGGGACAGGACTCACCATCCTGTCGTTGCCCACTCTGGTCACCTGCCATACGGAAAGCTGGCTTTGTCGCTTTTCTAACTTGCCCAGGGGCACTGTTGCTCCTGTAACAACCCCCACATTTTGTGGTCTAAAAAGTCACTAGTTAACTTTGTTTGAGACAGAGTCTCATCTAGCCCAGGATTGTAACTAGCTACTGTGTAACTGAGACTGACCTTGAGCTCCTGATCCTCCAGCATCCACCCTTTTTGAGTGCTGGGATTGTTAGGGAGTCACCATCACCCTAAACAGTGCATTCGCTTCTTAAAGCCCCTGACATGAGAAGCTCAGAGCCAGGAGTGGACAGAACTGTATCCCACTTTTTTTTTTTTTTTTTTGTCTTTTCCAAACCACTTTGAGAAATCAATCTCAAAGCGGCCGATAACCAGTCTTTCTCACAGTGCATGCCTGTGACTCTAACTCTCCTGCTCACCCTTTCTGAGCACCTGAATAATCCCGTCTCCTTCTGATAAGCTGGTTAGCAACTTTTGAGCTTTTTGCCAATTCTGTAAACACACAATCTAGGGCCTAGAGCTTTAGGATGTAGATATGTTAAGGGCCATGTACTGCCCACTGTGAGTTTGTTATTTTCCTGGAGGAAAACATGTACTGAAGAACTGATTTTTGCACATTGGGCGTTTTGTACAAACCAGAGACAAATGCTGAGATAACCTGAGAAGGGTCATAGCTTGAAAGGAAGGATTATTCCTCAACCAAGTGACGAATAGAAGGTACTGCTCCTCCCACTAAACACTGGGACTCCTACCTCAGACAGCTTCAGAGCACAATAATGGCTGAAAGTCAGGAGGTTAAAAAGATTTCCTGACTGCACGATTCTAAATAAACATTTATCCCTATTCCTTCTTCTCCCCAGTGGTAATATTTTGTAGGATTGTTATAGAGCCTGTCGACTAGAAGAGTTTCGATTAAAACAGGGAGGAAAAGTATCAGGCTTAGTTAACAGAAGAAAGAGTTAACAGCAAATTCGGGTGGATGTACATGGGTCAGGTAGACTGCGGTTGGAAGGAGGGAGAGTCAGGAGAAGGTGGGAGATGTTATGGGGGGGGGTAGGAAAAATTAAGTAGAAATGTCAAATGCTCACAATCTTGCTACCAAGATACAGAGGGCAGCTGAGGGCTCAGTGAGTGTTCAAGTAAACAGGGTTAAGGTTCGGTCAAAGATGGACTTCCCACCTCCACTCTGTTCCAGCCTCCACACTGGGTTGCCCTGACAACCTCCTCCTTCCGGTATTGACATCAGAGTGAGAAAGAAGGAAAAGCAGGCAAACGAAGAAAACAGTAATTAGAGGTGGAAGCAGCTGTGGTCTGGCTTGTTTTATCTTAGAGAAAGCTCCAAGGAAGAGCCTGAGGGCTGGGGGAATAGAGAACTCTGGGCTGGTTCTTCAGACAGAAGCATGAACACTGACTGGAGGGACATACTGGTGACATTGAGTCTGCATGCCAGGGATGTTGGACGCATCTCTGAGGAAGTTTAGGTCCAGCCAGGCAGTATAAATTGAGTCTTAGAGGCTGTGTATTCTGATGTCTCTCTTGCTATCTTTAAGTTAGTCAGGAAAGCCCTGAGAACCATGGTTTCAGGAAATGGCAGGTACACGGTCTTCCATGGATTCAGAATCAACATGTCAGGCTGTGGCTTCCCTGTCTTTTCAATCACCCAGATGGAAAGGTCTAAGGGGGACAGAAAAGGTACAATGGCAGTTTCTCCTCTCTTCCCCTTCCAAATCAGAAAAGGAGACTGCAGAGGACATTAAGATATTTGCTAAGGGTAACAAAGCTAAGGTGCTCAGGATTCTGAATGGGAAAAAATATATATAAAGGAAAGGAATATGACTGGTCCCAGGTTTGGGCACCAAATGAATGAGAAAAGGAAATAAAAAAGAGAAGAAAAAGGACATGACAGCTCCTGGGTGTGGCGGTGGAGGAGAAAGTTTATTGTAGCGATGAGGGAGAGCACAGTCTGAAGCAGGGACATCTGGAAGAGTCCAGAATGGACTCGAGCCGGAGCTATGTGGGGGTCGGGGGGAGGAGACAGCGAGGGAAACCATGAGGCCCAAAGGCACAGTGTGCGAGACTGATCAAATTGGTTGGATAACACAGGGGAGAGCAGCTCTGCCCCCAGGATGGGGACATTTAGGGTAGGGGGAAGGGTATGCCAGGCAGGAGGACCTTGTAACAGGTAGGGACTGAAGGATGCAGGAGAAGGCGCGGACAGCCAGGTCCATCCACGCTGATATGTTAAACAGACACCTTAGTCATTTGTTCCATGTTTGAAACCTGGCAGATTCAAAACCAAGTCTGATCAATTCTAGCATCCTCTGGTAGTTACTTCACTGTGACACACAGTGGGGTTCTCAAAGTTTAGCCTGTATTGGGTTCCACACGTACAGTGTACTGGCTAGGTTTGTGTGTCAACTTGACACAAGCTGGAGTTATATCACAGAGAAAGGAGTTTCAGTTGAGAAAATGCCTCCATGAGATCCAGAGGTAAGGCATTTTCTCAATTAGTGATCAAGGGAGGAGGGTCCCTTGTGGGTGGTACTATCCCTGGGCTGATAGTCTTGGGCTCTATAAGAAAGCAGGCTGAGCAAGCCAGGAGAAGCAAGCAAGCCAGTAAGGAACATCCCTCCATGACCTCTGCTTCCTGACCTGCTTGAGTTCCAGTCCTGACTTCCTTTGGTGATAAACAGCAGCATGGAAGTGTAAGCTCAATAAACCCTTTCCTTCCCAACTTGCATCTTGGTCATAATGTTTGTGCAGGAATAGAATTCCTGACTAAGACATACAGTTTTTTATTCAGTGGCTCTAGAGTTTGGCCCAATAATTTCTCTCTCTCTCTCTCTCTCTCTCTCTCTCTCTCTCTCTCTCTCTCTCTCTCTCATGTGTATGGGTGTTCTCCTACATGTATGCTTATGCACTACATGTATGCCATGTCATAAGAGGCCCCAAGAGGATATCTGATCCCCCGGGACTGGAGTTACAGCTGGTTGTGGTGACATGTGGGTGCTGGGAACCAAACCAGAATCCTCTAGAAGAGCAGCCAGTGCTCTTAAAGGCTGAGCCATCTCCTGTTAAACCTGAGATTCATAAGAGAAAAACCAGTTCCACAATTTGAATCAAATTTGAAGCAAGTTTTAATTAAGTATTGGCCAGGATGATGGACTCTGGTCAGGTCTATTCCAGGGTTCCCAGGAAGTGGCAATGAGTCATATTTTTGCAGAGACTTTAAAAGGGTAAAACCATAGGGCCACCCTATTTCCCATTAGGTCTAATCCTGACGTACTTCCTGCCCATGTACCTCTTGCCCACAGCTAATCAAGAACATCCGGTGTAAACAAACTTGTTTAGGGGAGAAAAAAAAACAAAAACCCAAACCAAACCAAACAAAACAAAAGCGCATGGCTTGTTATTTCCCAAGAACCATAGCTCGCAGCATCCCAGGAAGTTACCTGTCATTGGGCAGGTAGGGCTCACGGGTTAACTTTGTTGTTTACACCCTTTAGCCCCAAGAATGTGCATTTCTAACAAGTCTCCAGACAGTATTGATTTGGTGGATCCTGGAACCATACTTTGAGAACTATTTACATAAAGTAAGCTGTTTAACCCTTGGACTTTTTAGAATATTCTTTGTAAAATAAGCTGAACCCAGTAGGAGAACTCCTAAGTTTGTTTGTTCTTTCAGAGTTACTTTAGCCCTAGTGTAGGGATGAGTCTGAAGAGGTTCAGGTCCACTCTCCTGATTTCACTTCACATCTAAGAGCAGCACGAAATATTTATTGGGAAAGAAATAGCTACCTGTATTAGTTACTTTCCTTCTTGCTGTGGTCACTTATCATAAGAGTAACACAAGAAAGGAAGGGTTTATTTAAAGAAAATACAATCCATCACAGAGAGGAGGTGCAGCAGGAGCATGAGGCGATTAGTCTTGCGTCTGCAGTCTGGAAGCAGAGAGCCAGATGAATGCTGGTCCTCAGCTCACTCTCTCCTGTTATTCAGTGTGAAAGCCCCCCCCCCCCCAATCTGTGGAATGGTATCACCCACATTCAGGGTGGTTCTTTGCTTTTTAGCTAAATCTATCTGGTAGCATCATTACAGATATAGCCAGAAATCTATTTCCATGATTTTAAATCCAATCAAATTGGCAATTAATATTACCCATCACAGTACTATAAAACATAAAATCTTATAAGCAGGGCCAGATAGATGGGCCAATGGGTAAAAGTGCTTGTCTCATAAATCTCAATATCTGAGTCCAGTCTCCAGATCCCATAGTAAAAGGAAAGACCCAACCTTTGAAGGTTGTCCTCTGAACTCAAAACACCGTGGCACAGACATGCTCATATTCACATGTGCTTATGATACATACATACTAATAACAATAAATAATTTTTATTTACTTTTGGTTCTCTAAGACAGAATTTCTCTGTGTAGTTCTGGCTGTCCTGGAACTTGCTCTGTAGACCAGGCTGGCCTCAAACTCACAGAAACCACCTGCCTCTGTCTTCCAGGTGCTGGGATTAAAGATACGCACTACCACCACCCAGCAATAAATAAATAATACACCCTGAGCCCCTGTTTAATGTGAGATACTCAGATGCTGTTGGATGAGCTCACGTGTGAGTAGTTCCATTCACAGAAACACAGTTGTTTGGATAAAGGTTGGTCTTTGCCTCTGGATCTGCTGGGAAAAGTTGACATACAAACAAGAGGCAGGTGGAGAGGTGTATTAAAAAAATTATCTTTCGAGCACTTTGACAACCTTTACTTAAAGAGCAGGTGGTTAATCCAAATGATTTAAATGTATTTATTCAAGTAGATTCAATAGGAACAACCCCTGATTGGCAAAATTGTGTTAATACTCCCTTTACTATTGGCTTTAGGAGTAATTCACTTCTGCTGTGCTCTCTCAGGCACCGTCCCTTTTCGTTGACGAAATCTTGCTAGTAGACCTGGCTGCTCTGGAACCTGGTGATTTTTCTGCCTTAGCCCATTGAGTACTGACATTACATGCCTTTTAAAATAATGTTTTCACTATTCATTCAGATAGATCTTTGCCCCGACAATTCACAGAGTGGGTAAGCCATCAGTAGTCAGGCATCTGGGCTCTCCTTCTACATTGTCCAATGTTGCCTCCAACCTGCACACTGGGTCTTTTATATGCATGGTGTGGTCCATGCATGGGTTGTCCTTAGCATTCATAGAAGTCATTTAGAAATCAGAATCTCAACCCCATCCCAGATCATTTGGTCCCTGAGTTATGTGTTTGAATATTCACATCAAATGTAGATGACATGGGGACCGAGCCAAGAGAAAGTTACTAAGTGTATCATCATCACTAATAAGTCAAGGCCTTTGCCACATCTATGTGCTGCATACCTTGGCAGCCCCACTTCGTTCCAGGAAGGAACGGCCTGTCTGTAGCATCAGGGTCTGTGGCTATTGAGAGCTTACCTGGTGTCAGGAGCTGCTTCGATTTTTCTGTGTCTGCTCTCACATGGTCCTTAAAACAAAGCTCTGTCTAACTTCTTTTGCAGATAAGAAGCAGAGGGTGACAGAGATGAAATAGCTCCTTAATTCTCAGTAGTCCCTGGCTGTGACAGAGGTTCTACAATAGAGAGCTGTCTCTGAGGGACAGATTATTCTATTTTTAAACAGCTACAAAACAGTCTGGTTGATGATAGATTGCACTGTGGTGATCACCTGATGTTTTTGACTGACTGTCTGATCTAGAGTGGTATTTCTATACATGAACAGAGAGTCGGGAAGATAATATCTCATTGCCTGCCTCATCCCATGGATGGTTCCTCCTTTTTGGTCCATCTCTTCCTCCTCTTCTCCTCCCCCCCCCACTTCCTCCTCCTCCTCTCCCAGACCTCATCCTTCCTGTCTTTTTCTTCTGCCACCATGGAAATTCATTGCTTTTCACCCACTGTCTTTTGTCCTTTCCCTTTGGGCTGCAGTAGAAATGTTAGATGCTGTTAATGGCAGCAATTTTGTTGTTATTGTGTGGTCAGCCAGGAATTCTTGCAGCTTGTATTTATTTATTATTTATTGTTCAGCTGAAACGAACCTTACTCTGTAGCCCAGGATGGCCTCAAGTGTGTGATCCTCCTGCCTCAACCTCCTGAGTACTAGAATTGGAGCTTAGTATGAAAACCATTTGTCAGCATGTGCAAGGCTCTGGGTTTAATCATTGTCAGTGGAAAAAAAATAGAGTTTGGGGTTCTTCTTAAGTATATATTCTGAAGAAGGATTAGTTTTAAAAAATAACAAAATACAGCTGTGTTTGACATTGTTCTCTACTTAGGGTGTGTTGGTTATCAGCCCTTGACACAGTCACAGACAAGCAAAGCCAACAAGTCCCTAGCCAAGAGATCAGGCAGTTATGTTACTGAACACTAGTGACAGCTGACCAGTTGCCACATTCCCTCCAAGTGTCTGGCACTCATTAAATTCTTTCACATTTCACAAGTCCTACTTGTGTTCTCATAACTTGGACAAAATCCCTGAGAAAAACAACTTAAAGAAGGAAGCATTCATTTTGACTCGTGTTTGGGATGGGGGGTTCTGTTCATATTGGACCACCTCCATTGTCTGTGGCCCGTGAGGAAGCAGAATGTCATGGCAGAAAGACATGGTAGAGCAGAGCTGTTCAGTTCGAATGGGAAATGCCGTCTATAGGCTCCGGTGTGGGGAGTTTGGGTGGGGGTAACCCTGCTGGAGGACGTATGTGGTCATGGACTGTCTGAGAGCTCAGCAGCCTCAGGGCACTTCCGGCTCGCTCTCTCTGCTCCATGCCTGTATCTGAAAGTATGAGCTCTAATCTTTCTGTTCTTGCTGTTATGCCCCCCTCCCATGATAGACTCTTATCCCTCTGGAATCAAAAGTCAAAATAAAATCCTTCTTCTATAAGTTGCCGTGGTCATGGTATTTTATCACAGCAACAGAAAAGTAATTTATATACACATCTTACAATGGCCAGGCATCTGAGAAGGGCTGAGGAGGGGCCTGGAGCAAGAGTGGCTCCCAAGAGCATACACCTCTAATTAGGCCTCATCTCCACTCCTCAGAATGACAGCCCATCTTACTGGTCAGACCAGAGCCCTCATGTGATTGGATCCACTAGCTGAGAACCAAGCCTTCAGCATATGAGGTTTAACAACACACAATCTCTACATCCTACAACATGGACAGAGTTGGAAAGGGCCTCTGTTTTCCTTGTCTGCTGTGTGATTGAGATGGATTTGATATTAGATCTTTGGGATCAGCTGAGCCCACACCTGGCTTTCCTTTGTGTAGAACTGCATTTCTGGGCAAGGGTCAGCAGAGTAATCACTGGATTCCAGTCACTTACAGACTACATGGGAAGACAAGGTACATGAACACAGATTCAAGGAACCATTAGCTTGATGGGTAGCTGAAGCAGGAGGATTGCCAAGAGTTCAAGGTAGGCCTATTACTGTAGTTTAAATATGAAATGTTCTCTATATGTTCATGTTTTTGAACACTTGGCTCCCAGTGGCACAGTTTGGGAAGGTGATAAAGGGTTCAAGAGATAGAACTGTGATGAAGTGGTCACTGGAAATAGACTTGGTGATGTTACAGCTCTGCCTCACTCCCTATTCACTACTTCCTGTGGAGGGTTTGGTGTGACCAGTCACCACCTGCCCATGCCATTATGCCTTTCCCTGTCTCCTTTAAGTTGTATCTTGTCAGGTATTTGGCCAAAGCAATGAAAAAAGTAACTATTACAACTCCAGGGTGAGCTCTAAGCCAGCCTGAGCTACAGGGTGAGATCCTCTGTTGGTGGGAGCCATGCAAGGAAGGCTGTGGCAAGCAAGTAAGCTTCCTGGAGATGGCCCACCATTTTGCATGGCAATGATGGGCGATCTCTGAAGAGGCATGGACCCCAGGGACTTCATCCCAGGACTACTTTTTGCAGCTCTGCCTTTCCATGACTGCCATTGCTACATTCCTCATATCTCTGACATAGCCTGTTGTTTCCTGGTTTGTTTGTTTGGTTTTTATTTATTTACTATATTTATTTATTATATTTATTTATTTATTCATTCATACTTATTCACTTTACATTTCCTGGGGTTTTTTAAATTATTTTAAAATTATTTATTATTTATTTAATGTATATGAGTATATTGTAGCTGTCTTCAGACACACCAGAAGAGGGTGTTGGATCCCATCACAGATCGTTGTGAGCCACCATGTGGTTGATGGGAATTGAATCAGAACCTCTGGAAGAATAGTCAGTGCTCTTAACCACTGAGCCATCTCTCCAGCCCCCAATGCTTCTTGGGTTTTTAACCCACTCTGTTGTGAAGATTTCCTGCAGAATTAATATAAAAATGTACTTTCTTGTATTAATGTTGTTCAGATGAATCAATATTTTTTATAGAATTCCTGCTTTGATTAAAATAATTTTAGGAAGTTAGAATAATTGATGGACAGTCTAAGAAAGTGGTTTTAGTCATTTTGCCAGAAAGATATAATAAAATTAGAATCAAGAATAGAATGCACCCCTCCTCACAGAATAGTAAGTAAAAGCTACATGAAAAGGAATACAGTGAGCATTCACGTACTACAAGAACATAAATCACACTCGGAGGAGAAATAGGCTTGGGACGGATTTATGATCAAGGAAAAATATTCATTCTAGGTCAGGTCAAAGGGTGAGACCACAGGTGTGCACCATCATAGAGCAAGGCCATGAATCTACAAAATTATTGCTATGAATTTATAATGGGCTTATAGAATTATTTGCTTTGAACTTATTATCAACATCCTGCTGTAACTCCCTATTGTGTAACATTTTTTCTTACATAGAAAACTTTTGTCTGAAAAGCTAAAAGCAAAAATAAAATTGTCAGAGCCTGCTCATTAGAGCTTCACTCTATCCATCAACTCTAAGTATGTATCCGTGTATAGATTTCTGTTTGTCTGTCTGTCTGTAGATACATATGTATGTATGTGTATATATATGTATTTATATGTATATATGAAATTGTTAGAACTTGCTTGTTGGAACTCACTTGTTAGAATCTGCTTTTGTATGTATGACTTTCTCTCTTTCCTTTTCTTTCTCCCTGGCTCACAAAGGGTTAATAAGCTTTGAGCTTCTTACCAGCTGGCAGCCCTGGGCTGGCCACTGAGTTAAAGAGCTCAGAGTTTCTTGCTAGTCTCAGAATGTACCAGCCCAAGTAACTAAGTTTCTTTTCCTAATTCCCTGCTGCTATCAGCAAGAGTCAATTACCAGAAGCCATCAGTTCTGGTCCCAGAATAGTAAAAGAGAGTTAATTGCCAGAAGCCATCAGTTCTGGCTCCAGAAGAGCAGAAGAGAGACAAAATGCCAGGAGCTACCAGCTTTTGGTCTGCTAACTCTATGTCCCACCTCAGTTTAACCCTGGTGCCAAGCTGGTCTTTGGCACTGTGTCATAATAAATTAATAAAAATAAAAGCGATTCCAAAACATGGTATGACTAAATACCTGGTTAATGGCAGAAATGTAGATCTACAGGGGCTCAGTTAACTTTGTCCAATAAAATTGTGGATAAATTGCAGATAATCATCAAAATATGAGCAAGATACATTTAAGGCACTTGGAAATAAATGTGTGTTGTTCATAGCTTCTTCTTAGCCTGATAATAACAAATTGTAAATATCTTTAGGCGAAATGTAACTAATACAATTTTATAAATTCAGTCTTTCTCCAAATAAGATTATCTCTTTCTAGAAGCAATCACAGGCCTAAGGAGATTTGCAGCACTTGAATGGAATTTTTCCTTCTCTTTTAATGAACAGATTAAAAACTTAATCCCAAGGTCTGTCTCTGTGTCAGAGTATAACTGTGATATGAGTCATTCTAAGTGGGATATTTTCACTTGAGAATCATAAGGCTTTGGGAGGAAAATATACAACGTTTTGAAAGTTAATTAAGGAGATGATGTTTGGTAATGAATCCCTTACACTAATGGGCTCTTAGGAAAATAAGGCTCTCACTCTAGGATGCTCAAAGCCCAGATGCTTGGTAGCAACTCCCAGAAAAGCTCCTAGCCCCATATCGCCTCTCACACAAGGTCATCCTGAGTGTTTGGCCCATGAATGACAGGCTTAGACTGCAAGTCAGCAAGAACAAAGGTGGAAAATGTCCTATGGTAGTTTGAATGAGAATGGACTCCTTAGGGTCAGGTATTTGAATGCTTGGTTGCCAGTTGGTGGCCCTGTTTGAGTAGGTTTGGGAAGTATGGCCTTGCTGGAGAAGGCATGTCAGTGGGGATAGGTTTTAAGAGCTTAAAGACTTGCACCATTTTGAATTCTCTTTGTTTCCTGATTGAGGTTAGAGATATGAGTTCCCAGCTATTCCTGCCACCATGCCTGCTTTCCTGAAGTGACGATGATGGTCTCTTGTCACTCTGGAATTGTAAGCCAAAAGTTAACCCTTCCTTCTATAAGTTGCCTGGTCATTGTGTTTTATCACAGCAATAGAAAAGTAACTACTACATGGTCCATCCTATTCCCAAGCATTTCCTGGGGGAGCAGAGGTGACAGTGAATAGGGATGTGTGTGTGTGTGTGTGTGTGTGTGTGTGTGTGTGTGTGTGTGTGTGTGTGTTAATGCTAAATAATGAATAACTAAAACTTTATTGGGGCTGGCAAGATAGCTCAGCAGTCAAGAGCACTTGTTGCTCAATCTTGAGGACCAGAGTTGAGATCCCAGGACCCAGGTCAGGCTACTCATAGACCCCTGTAACTCTAACTCTAAGGCAGTGGTTTTCAACCTGTGGGTCATGACCCCTTTTCAAAGGGGTCAGATATCAGATATCCTGCATATCAGATATTTTCATTACGATTTGTAATAGCAGCAAAATTACAGTTATGAAGTGGCAATGAGAATAATTTTATGGTTGGGGGTCACCACAGCATGAGAAACTATTAAAAGGTCATAGCATTGGGAAGGTTGAGAACCACTACAAGGAATCTAGCACCCTCTTCTGGCTTCTGAATTGAGTACATACACTCCTGTAGACCCACAAATATACACATGCAAACAAACAAACAAACAAACAAATAAGTACAATTTAAAACTTTATTGGTGCTCACGGGGTAAAGTACATGAATCAAGGCTGTTTAGATGGTAAAGGGGAGCAGTTGAGGCTCATTATGCAGAGACCACAGCAATGACCTTCAGAGTAGGCAACCAACACCCCTTTCATCTTTCCTTTTGCTTGTTGAGAGGACAGCTGGTTATATAGGGATAATGACCAGGTGACACACTTGTTACTTTTTTTCAGATATTTAACTCCCTTTCTTCAAGCAAATTTGTGCAGCAAGCACAAAGAGAGGCAGTCTGGCTTTAGTGGGAAAATACTTAGACTCTGGAGCCAGACAATGCTGAAGTATTTCACAACTGTGCTGCTGTGCTGGCTAGTTTTATGTCAACTTGACACAAACTAGAGTCATTTGGAAAGTGGGAACCTCAATTAAGAAAATGACTTCCACAAGACTGGCCCATGGGCAAGCTTGTGGTGCATTTTCTCAATAGTGATTGGTGTGGAAAGGCTCAGCCTACGGTGGTTGGTTCCACTCTTGGGAAGATTGTCTCAGGATGTATAAGAAAGCAGGCTAAGTTAGGACTGGAGAGATGGCTTAGTGGTTCAAAGCATTTGTTGTTCTTTCTTGCAGCAGACCCAGGGTCAATTCCCAGTACTCACATGGTGGCTCAAAACAATCTATAACCGCAGTTTCAGAGGATTGATGCTTTCTTTTGGCCTTCACTGGCACCAGGCATATAAGTGGTACACACATGTATATGCCAACCAAACGCACATATAAAATAAATATTAAAAAAGTTAAAGGAAGGAAGGAAGGAAAAAAGGGAGGGAGAAGGCAGGCTGAGCAAACCTTAGGCAACAAGCCCTAAGCAGCACTCTTCATGGCCTCTGCTTCACTTTCTGCCTCCAGATTCCTGCCTTGTTTGAGTTCTTGGCTTGACTTTCTTCATTGATGGACTATAATGTGTAAATATAAACCAAATAAACCCTTTCCTCCCCAGTTTGCTTTTGGTCATGAAGTTTTATCATAGCTGTAGAAACTCTCTTGATATAAGACAGCATTGTCAAACAATATTCATAGACTCTCAGTGCTCCAATTTCCTCAAAGTGTTCCAATTTCTGCAAAATGATGGTGGTAGTCACACTGTCCCCAATCAGATGGCTGATGGTCCATTTGTTCTACTAAGAAAAATCATGGCAGGCCTCGAGTATAACAGGAACTGTCTCTATAAGTGTTAGGATCCTCTTGCAGGCCTTGGACATGGAGACCCTTAATCTTGCCAATGTTGAGTACTTGGGTATTAAGAGCCTAAGCCCTTGGCAGCAGCCAGTGCACAGCTCTCAGCCTGCCGTCTGAGACCTTGGTCCTATGGCATCTCTCTGGAACGCGTCTGGTGACCTGTGCCTCTGAGTTCTCTTCTGTGGCTCCCTGCACCCTTTTACTCTTCTTTAGTCATCTCTCTACTCTCTCCTATCATCTGTTTTCACATCCCTTCTTCCTGGCTTGGCTGCTCTTGAATGGTTCAGCTACGCCTTCAGCCTAACCTCATCTATAATTCAGTAGCTTGCTGTTGAGAGAACCCAGGATGTCCACCTCTGTGTTTGAGAGCTGCTGGAAACCCAGTGTGCTGTTCAAGATCTGAGTACACAACATGGTTGGGGTCACTCAGATGCAGACGTCTATTTTTGATCAACTACCAGGTGGGCCTGGTACTGGGCTAGTGGATGGTACCAGATGGTCTTAAGTCCAAGGTGTACCTGCAGGATCTTTATCTATTGGGCTGATAGAATTTCAATTGAGAATGTGAATCTGAAGTGTATTTGGGCTTTTTCTTTTCTCTTTGCTATCTTTTTGTGCATGTCTATAAGTGATCTCGAAAGAAACATGAATCTTTTTGTAAATGTAAACTTTTATTCACCAGATGCAATTGTTCTCTTAGAGGCTTACTGCTGAATACGCTCACCCTTTCTAGCTCTTTCTGAACTCTGGCTGGCTGACTGATTCAGATTGACTTCTCTTGGCTTCTGACTGAATTGTTCTTCTTGGCCTCAAACTAACTCTGGCAATCTGTTCTAATCTTCTGGTTCATTCTTATTTCCTGGCTCATTTTGTCTTCACCTGCAACCTGTCTCTGTAAAACTGTTCCGGTAAAACTTTCTCTCTCTCTCTCTCTCTCTCTCTCTCTCTCTCTCTCTCTCTCTCTCTCTCGTAGCCTATCTTTTCTCTTTGCTCTCCTGAAAGTTGTGCATATCCTATCTCTGACTCATTCTGTCAAATCTTTCTTTGATTTGTCACTTTGTCTGCCCTTCAATTAGACATCATTGTTTGGGATTAAAGGTGTGTCATTCCAGCCAGAACACACAAACCTGGAAGGTCTTTGGATGTGATCCCTTGCCAGAGTAGCCATGTTGCTGGATCAAAATTCTTCTGCATACTATCAATTTTGGAGTCACACATCAACTTTAGCAAATAGAGAGTCACAAATGCAGAATCTGTGATTAGTGGGAATCTATTTCATATTCTCTATGCAAAAAGAACATACTCAGCTGATGTGATCTTACAAGCTTATAATCACAGTGCTCAGAAGGCTGACACTGGAGAATCTAGTGAGTTCTATAATTCTCTGTGCTGCATGGTGAGACTCTGTCTCAAAAATATAGAACAAAGGCCAGTAAGATGAGTTAAAGCACTTGTTGCCAAATCCGACAACCTGAGTTTGATTTCTAGGACACACATGGTGGAAGGAAAAAACTAACTCCCAAAGGTTGTCCTCTGACTACCACACATATGCCATAGCAGAGCACCTCCTGATACAAATAATAAACAAATGTAATAGTAATAAAGACTAGAGACTGTTGGAAGAATTGAGGGAGGGAAGGAACACCTAGACTGAAGGATTTTAACAGGTACACTGTACTGTGGAAGAACATGGAAGATACTTGAGAGAACAGACAACATGACTTTGATGTGGAAAGATGGGAAAGGGTAGAGTTTATATCAGTTGAGTATGTGGGGATAGAAGATGGTTTTACTACAATGAACAGAAAACTTGAGATGAGCCTTAAATAAGAGTCCCTATTAGTTCCTGTGAACGGGAGCTCAAGGAGCAATGTGGGTTTCAGGCAGAACTCGATCTCACAAGCCCTTTCATGGCAATCTTAGCAAGTTTCTCATTCTGGTTCTAGATGGGGGTGGGGAGAAGGGAGAAAGACAGGGAGGGAGAAGACCAGGCTCCATAATATGGAAGACAACAGAGACAAGAGACAGGGAGAGAGGCAGGAATACCCAGGTTAGAAAGGAAATGAGAAGTTCAGGGTGGAGACTGTCTGGAGGAGTCTCTGTCCAGCTATCATTGTGTACCTAACCCCTGCCACAAAGCCTGGACGTACGGTATTCATGGAGCTATTTGAATGAATATCACAGCAGAGTCAGAAGGATCACAGGACGGTAGGTAGTGAGGTGATATGGGTAGGAAGAGTAAAATGACCAAATATCTTAAAAAGAAACACTGGAAGAAAGAGGTATTTCTATTGTGTGTTTCTATTGTGTGGAAGCCTCTTACACTATGGGAAAGGTGGTAATTCCATGAAATTTGAAAAAGGGCTGACCCTTGAGTCAAAAGAACCTTGGCTCTGGTTTAAGCCTCTCACTGGGTGAGCCATGAATTTTAACAGTGCTGATCAAAGCACCTCAAAGAACTCAACTCTTTTTTCTGAGAAAATCTGATAAGCATGCTCATGGTGCATGGTTACAGTCAAAATATGTCTTGACCGCTTTGTGGTCTGTGTTTAGTAAGAATTCCTTTGACTTTTCCCTGACCTTTGTATTCAGCTATCAGCAGTCTTTTCTAAACGTGTACAGTGCCCCTTCTAAGCCCCATGATAATCTAATTTTCTAAAGAAAACCTTTTTGGATGAAAATAACTATACCAGGGACTGGCAAGATGACCTGAATTTGAGCCTCAAAAGCCGTATCAAGGTAGAAGGAGAGAACCAAGTCCACCAAGTTTTCTTCTGATCTCCACAGGAGTGCCACGGAACAAGACCTCTCCTCCCCAAATCACGCACACCAAAGATAATGGGCAACCTGAAGCCCAGGCAGTCTTCCCTCCTGGTTAGAAAAAGACCTTTTTACTGTGTGATCTGAAGTCTTCAGAAGTCCATCACTGGGGCTCCCTCAATATTTACTGATGAGGGAAAGAGGAGAACTGTGGCAATAATATACTACTCCACTGGGGATGGATCGATCCCCCATTATTCTATTTAGAAAGTTGCCCCATCACTCCCCCCAATATTAGGAACTATATGCTATATCTATTTAGCCCTAAAAGAAGTCAATAGGCCCTTTAATCTTTTTTCAGACAATGTATATACTGTTAATTTGCTTCTCTGGTTATCAAGATCCTTTGTTAAATTAAACGCCAATCCATATGTGGGAAAACTCTGCTAATTAAGGTCGAAGTCTACCATGACCAGTTGGCCTCTGCGCTCAGGGCAATATGGGAGACTCCCTTCATTAATGGTGTGGGGGAAGATGGGGTGTTTCTCCTTCTCTGACCTTCTCTGGGGAATTCTAAGTCCCACATACACCTCTAGCTGAGGAATGTCATGTAGCCTCAATTAGATTACAGGATGGATTTCCTTTCTCCTGAAAAAACCTGTCCAGCCAGCACCTGAGAGTCCTGAAATGCTTCCCCGTGCTAATGAGGCATTCCAAGTGCCCTAAGCCCCCAGCCAATGACCTTTGCCCATCCTGAATGTCCCTACTCTCAGTCCCCAACACTTTATAAGCCTTGAATCACCCTTAGTAAATTTGATCTGCCTCCCGATAGCTGGTCTCAGTGTGGTCATTCACTGTTTGTTCTCACAGGGCTTCCAAACCCCTACTGGACGTCTCTGCTCCTTTTGCCCTTGTGGACCAAATAGGCCAAGGGTGGGGAGACCCACACTCCTATTGGTTTCCACCCTTTTACAGGGGCCAATCAGGTCCTGGTTCAGTACTGTTCCCAGCATAGAGGCTGGTGACCATGATGACACCTTTCCTTTATAAAACAAAAAAGAGGCAACCAGAAAGCCATGTGATGTGATGTGTGTGTGTGTGTGTGTGTGTGTGTGTGTGTGTGTGTGTGTGTCTGGAGCAAGAGTGCTGTTGAAATGTGTCCAAACCCCAAAAATCTCATCCTGAGACTGGCTGGAAAGAGTAGGGCTGCTTCTTCTGCTCTGAGCCTGCAGGTTCCAGCTCCCCACCTCTGCTGTCCTTGAGGTGGTCATGTAGCCTGGTGGTCAAGTTTCAGGTTAAATGTCCTCTCTCCTTATAAGGACAAGTTCAGCTAGCACCTGGAATTCCTCTTCGTGTAAATGAAACATTCCTAGCATCTGGGCCTCAGTCAATGATATACATTCACCCCCAAAGCTCCTACCCACTCCCCCAAGGTTTATATAGCCATTGTTTCCCCCAATATAGAGAGCTGTTTCGCTGAAAACCTTCTACAGCGAAGGCTGTTTTTCCCTCACTCACACCAACGGGATTCTGCCTAACCCACCCATCTGAGCTAAGCTTCATTCCTTCCAGTACAGCCGGGTGTGCAATGCTTCCTGGATACCCTGAGGGGAAAGCAGACCCCCAAAAGTCATACCTACTTAAAACATTGTATGAGCCTAACTAAATGACTATGGGGAGCTAGAACATATAGGTTGGGAGCCAAATTATCTTTGGCTGTCTTAGCCCCTGAAATAGCCACTCACCACTGTTTATGTGTAACCTAATATCCTTGTGACTTTTAGGTCAAATCCTTTGGGAATGTACAAATAGGCCCCTCACTTACAATGTCCAGTTGTCAGCTATTGCAGGGCTCCCAGGGTCATGCTTGGGGTTTAATAATAAAAACACAAAGACATCTGTGTAGTATAAGACTGTTGCTTGTTTTCTGGGGCAGTCCCTCAGCTAGCCCCTAATGTAACCCGACTTCTCTGCAATTGCGTCTCTCTGTGTGACTCTCACTGCCTTTGCTCCAGTTCTTCCTTTTGTCTACTGTATCTGTCTTTTACCTCAGTTCCAGTTGCCAGCTCTGTATTATGCAAACAGCCACACTCCTTGCTCATTCAGCCGCAGCTTGCCTTTCTTTTGGGGCAGGTGAGGAAGTGACAAACATTTACATAGCCTGGTGCAGCTGGCCCAGCAATTAACAATTGATAATACAGGGACAAGTCTTACAATATGTGCAGGGGTATATTATCCCAATCATCAGATAACATTTGGGGCTTATAGCAGATTTCCCCATTTTACTGTAACCCACTCTCCTATGTTTCTTCTGATGTGTTTGAAAATTGTCTTGGTGTTAGTGTGCAGGCAATTCCACTGGCCTGCTCTTGGGGACCTAGCAGCTGCTTACATCATGACCTGCTACAGCCGCTGGGTGTGCCAGGTGTGGGCACTAGATAAAAGGACCACATACCTCAGCGTTCTCTCTCTCTCTCTCTCTCTCTCCCCCTTTCTCTCTCTCTCTCTCTTTCCCCCCTCTCCCTCTGTCCCTCTCTCTCTTTCTGTTTTCTGTGTGCCTTCCTCTGCCCCCTCTCTCTGCTCTCATGGCTCTCTGTTCTCTTTCTGTCTGTCTGTCTGTCTGTTCTCTATCATTCCCCCAGCTCCTCACTTCTCTCCCCTTCCCCAGTAAACCACTTTTAAACCAGATCTGTTGCATGGTGTGATTTCTCAGTGGTATACCTTGGCATACCAAAGGTACCTCCACTTGCTGCGTTATATTTTGCAATACTTGCTTTATAGCTTTCCTTGTCCTGTTGCTATAGAAACTTCATAATTGTTACTGTGTTGGAATGTGATTTTGAGGATAACCCGAATCTGTGTTCTCTGGTGTGATCATTCATATTTGGCTCCAGAATAAACCATTTTTTATTCCCTTTGAGACAACTAGCTCACAACTCAGTCTCCATGTCTTCTGGCCTTTGTCCCATTGATTTCTGTACATTCTCTTCAGGCACGGTGGGAGTAGCAACCTGCTCCTGGCCAACAGTAAATCTAGTTTCCTTGTTCATTTCCAATTCCTAATTTTCATGGAACGTAGGGAAATGAGGTGCTGTGTTGAATCAGGATTCTGATAACAAGCAGACCAGGAGACAGGCTTGTTTATAGACCTTGCAAAGGAGGGGAGAAACAAGAAAAAAAGGAAGTTAGTCATTTCCAAGCTTCTTCCCTAGCAAGCAGGAGCAGGAGTCAGAATATCACAAGGAAATAATGAATTAGTTAACACTGGGATAGTCCAGGGTACTTCTTTTGTGCGAAGATTAAAGCAGACAGAAGGGACTTTATTATCAGCTCAATTTCCCTGGGCCTGTTGGGAAACCTACCCATTCCCTCTGTAATCCTGAGCTGGCATGTTAACTAAAGAGCTTCACTTGAGCTTGGTGATGTAGAACTTTGATGTGAATGGCTCCACCTGGCCTGGGACTGCTGGAACCAACAGCAAGCCTTACAGAAGACTAATGGATTTCTCTAGGTTTTATTTAGCCATGGGGAATCATTCCCTATGGAGGCTGGAGAGAGAAGCTCTTTCATTTTCTAATTTTTGATAATATTTTTTGATAATTAATTATTGATACATATGCCACTTCAATTTACCACTTCAACCATGGGAGAAAAGCAGACTCCATCCCAGTCATCTTTTTACTTTTCTCTGAGACAGTGGTTCATTAAGTTGTCAGGCGGCCTTGAATGTGCTGTCCTCCTGCCTTAGCTTCCCAAGTATTTGGAAATACTGGTATGTACCACCACTCCTGACTTAGTAATCCTCCTGCTTCAACGTCAGATATACTTTAAATACAAGCATATATTACAGTGCCTGACTCTCTTTTCTAAAGAAGAAGACAAAGAAGAAGAGGAAGAAGAAAAGAAAGAAAAAGAAAAAAGTTGTAACACAGTCTACACAGTCAGCAGCTTGTCTCTTTTATTTAATAATGCATCTTTGCAGCATGATCTTTAAAAGTGAAAGGAGTTGCTTTCATGCTACTGTCTTTGATGTAAAAATAGTTACTTTTCAGAAAAGCAAATGACTTTTAGGAAAATTCCACTTGAAATAATCTTCTAAAAACGTCAGTGTTAACTTTACTTCATAAGAGGACAGAGAGATTTTGAACCAGAATAAGGATGGAAGTTAAATGTCCATGTATGGGGGGAAAGGCACTCTGGTTATATATGGGTGCAGACATTAAGAGTGATAGGTTCAAGGTAGGCTGCCCAGAGACCTCCAACCACCTCTCTCTCTCTCTCCCTCCCTCTCTCTCTCTCTCTCTCTCTCTCTCTCTCCAGACCCAAACCCCCAGTCTCCTCCATAGCACTGCTACAGACCACCAATTGCATGCAGCCTTCCCTCACCCCGTCCACTTCTCCAGTGGATCTCACAAACTATTCTCTCCTAACCCCTCCCTCCCCTGCTTGTTGCTTTGTTCCAGACTTTAACTCCCAGAGGCACTCCCTGCTAACCCAAGAGCCTCTCCTCTGAAGACAAGTAGGCTGAAGGCAGACCCACACCTCTACTGCTGGGGAGATCCAATCCTCCTAGTCTCATCCCCAGCTCCGTAGCTAGAAACTTTCTGTGGTCTCCCCTTCCTCTCTGACCCCATCCCCAAAGGATCACAAAGACCTTCTCCTCCACACTTCCTTTCACCAACTTATCCCAGTACCCCAGCCTCCAACACCAACAGGCATTCCCTCTTCGAACTAGCTGAACAAGCCATCACACTCTCCAAAATCCAGAGAGGAAACAGAAAAAAAAACACCCACCCAACAAAGACAGATCTAGAAGGCAGCACCTAGACCTATAATCATCCCAAACCCAGATATCTAGATGCTAGCATTAAAAAAAAAATCAAAACCATCCAGGGCAATATGTCTCTATTAGAGCCCAGCTATCCTACCACAGCAGGCTCTGAATAGTCCAACACAGCTGAAGCACAAGAAAAAGACCCTAAAACAGTCTTTATAATATGATAGAGGTCTTTAAAGAGGAAATATAATAAAATAAAGAGGAACATATAATATAATATAATATAATATAATATAATATAATATAATATAATATAATATAATATAATATAATATAATATAATATAATATAATGGAATGAATAAATCCCTTAAAGAAATCCAGGAAAACACAATTAAACAGTGAAAGGATACAAAACTGTTCAAAACCTGGAGTTGGAAATAGAATCAATAAAGAAAACTCAAACTGAGGGAAATCTGGAGAAATTATTTAGGAATTTGAACAGGAACCACAGGGCAAGCTTCATACAAGAGATAGAAGAGAGGACCTCAGGCATTGAAGATACAATTGAAGAAATGGATAAATCCATCAAAGAAAATGTTAAATCTAAAAAGACCCCTGAAAAAAACTTCCAGGATATCTGGGACACCATAAGAAGACCAAACCCAGGAATAATTGCTATAGAGGAAGGGGAAGAAACCCAGCTCAAAGGCCCAGAAAATGTTTTCAACAAAATGATAGAAGAAAAAAATTTCTAATCTAAAGAAGGAGTTGCCTATAAAGGTACAAGAAGCTCACAGAGCACCAAATAGATTGCATCAGAAAAGAAAGTCCCCTCAGCACACAATAATCAAAACACATACAGAACAAAGAAATTATATTAAAAACTGCAAGCGAAAAAGACCATCATATGAAGGTAGATTTATTAGAATTACACCTTACTTCTCAGTGGAGACTCTAAAAACCAGAAAGGCTTGGACAGATTTGCTGCAGACACTAAGAGACCACGGATATCACACCAGACTACTATACCCAGCAAAACTTTCAATCATCATAGATGGAGAAAATAAGATAATTCATGATAAAGTCAAATTTAAACAATATCTATCTACAAATCCAGCCCTACAGAAAACTCCAACCTAAGGAGGTTAACTACACCCATGAAATGAATAATCTCACAGCAGCAAAATCAAAAGAAGACACACACACACACACACACACACACACACACACACATGCGCACACACACCACCACCACCACTACCATCCCCACCAAAATAACAGATTTCAACAGTTTATTGATATCTCTCAATATCAATGGCCTCAATTCTCTAATAAAATGATACAGACTAACAAAATAGATGTTAAAATAAGATCCATCCTTCTGCTGCATTAAAAAAATACATTTCAAGATCAAGGATAGACATTACGTCAGTGTAAAGCGTAGCAAAAGATTTTCCAAGTAAATGGACTTAGGAAGCAAGTTGGTGTAGCTATTTAAATATCTAACAAAACAGACTTCAAACCAAAACTAATAAAAAGATACTGGGAACGGTATTACATACTCACAAAAAGAAAAATCCACTAAGACAACATTTTAATTCTTAACATTTATGCCCCAAACACAAGGGCACCCCAGTATGTAGACGAAATACTACTACAACTTAAATCACATATTGACACTTACACAACAATGATGGTAGGAAACTTCAGTACTCTATTCTCACCAATGGACAGGTCATCCAGGCTAAAACCAAACAGAGAAATACTGAACCTAACAGACATTATAAACCAAATGGACCTAACAGATATTTACAGAACTTTTCACTCAAACACAGAAGAATATAACTTTCTACTCTGTACCTCATGGAACATTCTACAAAGCTGACCACATATTCAGACACAAAGCAAGTTTCAATAGATACTAGAAAATTAAAATAACTCCCTTCATCTTATCATACCACTATGAATTAAAGCTGGATATCAACAAGAGAAACAACAGAAAGCTTACAAACTTGTGAAAACTGGACAACTCTCTACTGAATGAAAAATGGGTTGAGTCAGAAATAAAGATATTAAGGACTTTCTAGAATTCAATGAAAATGAAGGCACAACATACCCAAACTTATGGGTCACAATGAAAGCAGTGTTAAAAGGGAAATTCATAGCACTAAGTGTCTACATAAAAAGATTGGAAAGATCTCATACTAGCAACTTAACAGCACACCCCAAAAAAGTAGATGGCAAGAAACTGAGGGCTGAAATCAATAAAATAGAAACAAAGGGAACAGAACAAAGAATCAGTGGAAGAAAGAGTTGGTTCTTTGAGAAAATCCACAAGATAGACAAATCCTTATCCTACCTAACTAAAAAACAGAAAAAGAATATCCAAATTAATAAAATCAGAAATGAAAAAGGGGACATAAAACAGATACAGAGATCCAGAGAATTTATATCTACTTTAAAAACCTTTATCAAATTGGAAAATATAAAGGAATGAATACTTTTCTTGATAGGAACCACTTACCTAAATTAAATCAAGATCAGATAAGCAATTTAAATAAACCTATAACCCTGGTGAAATAGAAGCAGACATTAAAAGGCTCACAACCAAAAAAGGCCCAGGGCCGGATGGCTTTGGTATAGAATTCTACCAGACTTTCAAAGAAGAGATAATGCCAACGCTCCTCAAAGTTTTCCACAAAATAGAAACAAAAGAACACTGGACAATTCATTTTATGAAGGCATAATTACTCTGATATCCAAATGACACATAAAGAGTCAACAAAAAAAGAGACTTACAGACCAATTTCCCTTATGAACAGGGATGCAAAAATACTCAATAGAATACTTGCAA
This sequence comes from Uromys caudimaculatus, assembly GCA_028551405.1. NCBI lineage: Eukaryota > Metazoa > Chordata > Mammalia > Rodentia > Muridae > Uromys > Uromys caudimaculatus. The sequence goes on along the minus strand of CM052706.1, from coordinate 776,663 downwards.
ACTGAATCCAGGAACACATCAAAAACATCATCCACCATGGTCAAGTAGGCTTCATCTTAGAAGATGCTTGGATGGTTCAACATATGAAAATCAGGAAATGTAATCTACTATATAAACAAACAAAGAAAAACCACATGATCATATCATTAGATGCAGGAAAGGCCTTTGACCAAATCTAACACCTCTTCATGTTAAAAGTCTTGGAGAGATCAGGGGTTCAAGGGACATACCTAAACATAATTAAGTCAATATACAGCAAGCTGATAGCCAATAGCAAATGAAATGGAGATATACTCAATGCAATCCCACTAACGTAAGGACTAAGACAAGGCTGTCCACCCTCTCCAGATCTTTTTAATATAGTACTCAAAGTTCTAACTAGAGCAATACAACAACTGAAAGAGATCAAGGGGATACAATTTGGAAAGGAACAAGTCTAAGTATCATTATTTGCAGATACTTTTCCCCCCCGCAGTATATACATAAGTGACTCTAAAAAAACCACTAGGAAACTCCCTACAGCTGATAAACACTTTCAGCAAAGTGGCTGGAAACAAGATTAACTTAAAAACAGTCAGTAGTTCTTCCATATATATAAATGATAAATAACTCGGGAAAGAAATCAGGAAAGTAACATCTCTTACAATAGCCTCAAATAATATAAAATATCTTGGGGTAATTCTAACTAAGCAAGTAAAAGACTTGTATGATAAAAACTTCAATTCTTTGGAGAAAGAAATTGGAGATGATATCAGAAGATGGAAAGATCTCTCATGCTCAAGGATTGGTAGGACTAACGTAGTAAAAATGGCCACCCTACCAAAAGCAGTCTACAGATTCAATGCAATCCCTATCAAATTCCAACACAATTCTTTACAGACATTGAAGGACAATTCTTAAACTCATATAGAAAAACAAACAAACAAATAAAAAACCAGGATAGCTAAGACAATCCTGAACAATAAAAGAACTGCTGGATGTCCCACCATTCTCAATTTCAAGGCATATAAATAGACACAGTGATCAATGGAATCAAACTGAAGATTCAGACATAAATTTATACACCTATGGACACCTGATTTTGATAAAGAAGTCAGAAATACACAATGGGAAAAAGATAGCATCTTCAACAAATGGTGTTGGTCAAACTGGATATCTGCATGTAGAAGAATGAAAATATATCCATATGTATCACCCTGATTAAAGCTCAAGTCCAAGTAGATAAAAGATCTAAACGTAAGAGCAGATACATTGAGCCTGACAGAGGAGAGAGTGGGGAATAGCCTTGAATGGCTTGGCATTGTAGATGACTTTCTGAACAGAACACCAATAGTGCAGGCATTAAGATCAACAATTAATAAATTGGACCTCACAAGACTGAAAAGCTTCTGTAAAACAAAGGACACCATCAATTGAACAAAACAGCAGCCCACAGAATGGGAAAAGATATTTACCAACTCCACATATGATAGAGGACTAATATCCAAAATATATAAAGAACCCAAGAAACTAGATATCAAAAAATAAAATAAAACCAAACCCCAACAATCCAATTCAAGAATAAAGTACACATCTACACAGAGAGTTCTCAGTAGAGTGGTCTAAAATGGCTGGAAACTCTCAAGGAAATATTCAACATCCTGAGCCATCAGGGAAATGCAAAATCAAAACTGCTTTCAGATTCCATCTTATACCTGTCTGTCTGAACAGCTAAGATCAATAACAGAAGTGACAGTGCGTGTTGGTGAGAATGTGGAACAAGGGGAGCCCTCCTCCATTGATGGTGGGGGTGCAAACTTGTATAGTTCCTATGGAAATCAAGATGATGATTCCTCAGAAAACTGGGAAGCGATCTACCTCAAGACCCAGCTGTACCACTCGGGCATCTACGCAAAGCCTGCTCTATCCTACCTCAAAGACACTTGCTCAACCATGTTCATTGTTGCTTCATTCATAGTAGTCGGAAACCGGAAACAACCCATATGTCCCTCAACAGAAGAATGGATAAAGAAAGTTTGGTGCATTTTCACAATGGAGTATTACTTTGCTGTTAAAAAAAATTACATTGTGAAATTTGCAGGCAAACAGATGGAGCTAGAAAATAAATTACCCCGAGTGATGTAACCCTGAATCTGAAAGATAAATATGGTATGTATTTACTTATAAGGGGATCTTGGCCATTAAGTAAATGATAATCAAGCTACAGTCCATAGAAACAGAGAGGTTATGTAAAGAGGAGGGGCCTGGGGAGACATAGGAACTTACCTGGGAGGGAGATGTAGACTAGGTTTTATGGGAGGATTGGGGTGGGTGAGAATGGGAGGGACTTGTGTGGAATGTGGGGGAGTCAGCTGGAATTGAAGGAGGGCACTTCTGGGGTGTGTGTGGGAACCTAGTGCAAAATATGCCAGGGCAACGGTGGCACAGAACTGGTTTCCAGGTGAGGTTTGATGCTCTAGAACAACTTGGTGTTTTGAGCTTTATCAGGACACTGTTGTTGTTGTTGAAGTCTTGGAAATGGACAAAAGTTTCCCATGTTTCCTGGGTGGCACACAGAATAAAGTTTTATTCTGTAGGAGTGTACACCCCTGCTGGCCTCCTTATGGGCTGCATTGATCCATATAAGGACAGAAACTAAGATGGAGACTACGCAGTGACTGGATGGATTGTCTGTGAAGGTACAATTTATTTCAGTCCTGTAGGAAAAGATGGCACTCAGACGTTGTTTTTTTGCTGTACTGGATAACAACCATTTTGCACTACTAGCAAATCTCCTTTTATTTATTACAGGCAAGAAGCATTTGCTCCAGTGTGTGCAGGGAGATGGGGCACATTAACCCCATAAGGAAGGTGGTCAGACAGCTTGTTTTCCTAACTGTCAGTACATTTTGTTCCTACTCTACTCTGGGCTAGGTAATTCTCCTCCTGGGTTTAGAACATCATCTCATAATGGTGGACAAAAAGTGCTCAACCCTCACCAGGCCCATAATGGATCAAAAAGTCAGACAAACCAGCCCAGTAGTCAGCTTCTGCGGCGCTGAGATTCAAACCCTGGCCTTGAACCACCCCAGAGCTCTTTTTACCACCTGTCGACTTTATCCTTTATCATCTCCTCCGTTTCTGTTCTAATTGTAAGACCGTGACTTCCAGGTAGGTAGAATTTGTTCAAGTCTGGAAAGCCGGGCGTAGAGGGCGAGGCCTGGGCGGGGCCAGCCTCGGGATAGAACAGTCTGGGGGCGGGGTCATCGCCATCATTCAGGCACCTCGCCCTTCCCCCTTGGCTCCGCCTCTCCTGTCTGTGTCCGCGGCCTCTGCTTCCGATAAAGTTGTTGTTTTGCCAACATGGCGGCGCCCATAGTGACTAGATGGGTCTTGCTCGTGTAATGCTTGGGGAACGAGGCAGAAGGGAGCAGCTGGCCAGAGCCTGTGCGCAGAAAACCCCTACTGGGGCTCAGGAGGACGAGAGACAGGCCCCGCTTAGCCCCAGGAGTTGAAGGTGCGGACACGCTCGGGAGTCCCGGGACCTTGCAGTTTTCCAAACTGGGAAAAGCTCCGAGATTCTAGTCTATAGGCTCTCTCAGCCATGGACCCTTTGGCAGCTCCGGACTCTTGCTCGGAGAACGCAAATCCTCACAAGGCTTAGATTTCGAATTCTCCTCTACTACTCGCCTGCCCCGAGTGTCTGGATTTTCGCTCCGGGCTTAGGGGTTTAGACCCAGACAAGGACCGTCAATAGTACATCTGGGGGACCCACATTATTAATTAGGATCTTCAGGTCTTCAGAAGTCGTCTGGATCTTACAGGCCCATAGCTTACAGAGAAGGTGGAGTTCCAGATACGAAATAACTTGCCTGATATCCTGCAGGAAATTAGAAGTAGCATGTGCCTTTTAACATTTGTGTTTTGCAAAACATGTTCGTTGACATTTGTGTTTTTATGAGACATATATTTGTTGGGGTGAGGTGTATGTTTACTTACTCGTTTTCTTTTTTTGAGACCGGGTCTTGCTATGTAGACCAGGCTGATCTTGAACTTAAAGTCAGTCTTCATGTTCAGCCTTTTGAGCTGAGCGTGGGATCAGGGACCAGGGGCATGTACCCACCACTGTGCCTGTACCTTGGTTTCCTTCCTTCCCCCTTGTTTGACTTTTTTTTTTTTTTTTTTTTTGAAAACGGGGTTTTATGAAGCTGGCCTTGAACTCCTAATCCTCCTGCCTCTGCCTCTAATTAGATTCCTTATATTCTTTTGGGAGCACATGGATGCCTTTGTGTGCTTCTCCCTAATGTTCTCATTCTTCCCCTGTTTCCTACTATTGCCCTAGGTGTCTCTGTTTATGATCATCATTTTGGGCCCATTTCTCAGGTCCCTCATACTCAAGTACTTTAACCTTAAGCCTCATGTAAAGTGAGGTGAGGTCAGGGCTAACGTGAAAGAGGGTACTGGTGGGCGATGCTTTGGAAAGAGACAGGGGAGACAACACTCCAGCAAGTGAAGAAATAAGATGAGCCAGAGCTAAGGAAGAAAGGGTCCAAGCTGACTGTAAATGTAAAATGTGAGTCACATCTTTTCAGTTCAGTGTATCCACACCACCCTCTGCTAAAATAGCTGCTTTTGATGCCAGGAAGAGGCAGTGCCTATTAGGACTTCCATGAAGAGGTACTTGAAATGGTCCAGAGCTGTGCCTAGGATGTAAAAGAACAGAAGATGGTTGAAATCTAAAAGTGTAAATTAATAGGCATGACCACAGACTATTTGTTTTAGTGTATTCCCCTAGTGGATAGAGTCTGGGGGTGATCTTGGACCTATGCCTAAGGGTGTGGGGTTTATTGATTGATTGATTGATTGTTTGTTTGATTGCACTGCTCAGGATGGAACCAATGGCTTCAAACAGTGCCAGGGAATTATTCTACCACTAAGCTATATCCCCAGCCCCCACATTTAGAGTATTTATTTGTTTTATTTTGTTTTTGGTGCTAGGGATTGAACGGAGGAATGTGCTGAACATCTGTTTTATATACCTAGTCCTTGGATTTTATTAACAAATCTGTTTTTGTTTTAATACTTATTTTTAATTGTGTGTGTGTGTGTGTGTGTGTGTGCCCCCATGTAGGCCAGAGGCATCAGATCTTCCTGAAGCTGGAATCATAGGCAGTTGTGAGTCACCCACTGTGGGTGCTGGGAACCAGACGGGGATCCTGTGGAAGAGCAGTATGCTCTCTTAACTGCTGTGCCATCTTCCCTGCCCCTTGTTTGTTTGTTTAAAGACAGAGTCTCACTATATAGCCCAAGCTTCCCTACAACTCATGGTAGCCCAGGTTGTACTGGATCTCTTGACAATCCTCCTACCTCAGCCTCCCAAGCTACTGGCATTCCAGGTGAGACATCACAGTCTCTTAACTCCCCTGGCATACATACACTGCCAAATTGCTTCAGAGAGGTGTTCTCAATTTATATCTACCAATAGTGTATACACATAATTATTTTCATTAAAACTATAAGCAAGATATTTCATTGGTTTTATTTCTTTGGTTAGTTATAAAGTTGATTTTTTCATGTTTCTTAGTTTTTGTCCTCTGTCTTATCCCCCCCTTGGGGCACCAACCCCTCTTTTCTGGCGCTGTGGATTGAACCTAGTGCTTTGGACTTGCTAAGCAAGTGCTCTACCACTGAGTTATACTTCCATGCCTATACCTTTGCCTATTTTAAACATATTTTGAGGGTTCTTTCCTCATATGTGAACTCTTTATGGAGTTGTATAGCCTTTTGTCATTGTAGTTTGGGACAAATAATTTCCTTCAGCAAATTGTGTACTCTTTTAGTAATTTGTTCATATTTCTTTCTTTCTTTTCTTTAAGACAGGGTTTCACTGTGTACCTGTGTAGCTCAGGCTGACCTTGGACTTAAGATCCTCCTGCTACAACCTCTTTAGTGCTGAGATTACCAGCAAATTTCACCCCACCAACTTATACATATTTTATGGGTTTGAAGTAAGATTGATTAATTGTGGTACTTAAAAAAATTTTTTATTAGCTAAGTTTGATGTTGTGTGGTACCCATAAGCATAACATTTGGGAGGCAGAAGCAGGGAGATCAGGAGTTCAAGGTTATCCTTGTCTGCAATGCTAGTTTAAGGACAGCCTGAGCTAGATGAAACCCTGTCTCAAATTCCCACATCCCTCGAAAACAGTTGTATTTATGACAGTTTATCAACAGTGGGATTTATGACAGTTTATGGTTTGTGTTAGGGCTCTAATTTAAATTTTTCTCAAATACATTGAACAATTGGTCATTTTCAGAGCTGGCTGTGGTAGCACACATGTGATCCCAGCTCTGAGGAGGCTGAGGCAAAAGAATAGAGAATTAGAGACCAGCCTGGGCTATATAGTAGTATCCTGTTATTTTTATTTGGATGTACATATGTGTATACACAAGTACACACATGTGAAGCCCAGAGGTCAATGTTTGGTGTTTTAAAAATATATTTATTTAATTAATTTTATGTGTATTATTTAATTAATTTTATGTGTATTTGTATGTGCGTGAGTGTATGTCTGCGTATCATATGTGTGCAGGAACCCTTGGAGGTCAGGAGGCATCAGATCTCTTAAACTGGAGGTATAGATTGTTTCGAGCTGCCCTGTGAGTGCTCTGTAGGAGCTGTGGTACTCTTGTAAAATAAGCCATCTCTCCAGCCCCCAGTGTTAGATGTCTTTTATCTCTCTCTACATTAGTTTTTACGGCAGGGTCTCTCACTGAAACTGAAGCTCAGTAATTGGCTAACTTGGCTGGTCAGCAAACTCCGGGGATCTTCTTGTTTCCACAAGCCCCAGTCCCCGGTGCTGGGGATGCAAACACATGTGCTACCATACATGTAGAGCTTTTTACATGGGTGCTGGGAATCTAAATGTAGATTTCCATGCTTATGCAGCAAGCACTTTGCCCATGGAGTCACCTCAGCCACAGAGACAGTTCCCTATTACTTTCTAATCTGCATGTGTTTTTCTTTATGAACTTTAATTGCATTATTTATTTGTTTGAGGGCACGTGTGCCGTAGCTACATATGAAGGCCAGTGGACATACTGTTTAGGAGTTGGTCCTCTCCTCCACCATGTGGGCTTTAGGGATCAAACTTGGGTTGTGAGGTTTTGTAGCAGGAGCCTTTACCAGCACTCACCATGAGCTTTAAATTCTTGTGTATACTTAGATCTATTTTAATGTTTTTTGTTCATTGATTTAAGCAAAGGGAAAGTCATTAGATAGCCTGGTGTAATGTAAAGCATCTTGTCAGCTAGCAGTGAGTGAATTCATATTGCTCCTGTTGATGACTGCTCATTGGCACTTTACCTGTCGTGATGGGGAATCAAGTCCTAAACAGCAGTTCAGGTCAATTTGTATTTTATTTTCCTATTACTATTTATTTATGAAACAGGATAGTCTAGAATACTCTTCTTATGTGCCATCTAGGAAAGAAATCAAATATCTGTCTAGGTGCCTTCTGCTAATAGTTTTTGGCTTATCATGGTTTCAGAATGTTTACTTAGTAAGAAAACCATAAAATCCCTTACTCACATAGATAGTTCTAATAATATACAAGTCTAAGCCCTAAAAAGAAATACAACTGCCTTCCTTATATAAAGTTGGCCGTATAGAATTGCTAATAGCCAGCTTCATGTACTTCATTCTAATTCCTATATAGTCATATTGACCTATTTTAAAATATCAAAACCCAACTGATAGGAGAATTTCCCACCCTCACAGTCTGTCACTTATTCTAGTCCTAAAAGAGTAAGACATGTTAAAAATAGTGGGACGTGGTATGTCAGGAACTTGTGCAGACCAACTCATGGCAGCGAGTGCCGCAGTTCTATGTTCTGTGAGTGTGTACTCTTCTTTTAGAGCCTGTACCAACCCTCCTGGCAACCTTTGATTCAGTGCCTTCATGTAAGTAACATGCCAAACCCCAGTAGATATGGAAAAGATTGCGAGAGAATCAGATGATTAATACCGGTTTAGAATGCCAGGTTTTCTCATGTCTCTCTTGGCTTTTTACCTCTCCATTGCTGTTATGCAATGGGGCAGAAAGTTTAGGGTACTTATTTAGTGCCACATCTTAAACGTTTGATGAAATCTCACCTCAGCCCCTTAAAAGGGATAAAGCAGGGAAATTCTTCATCAAGGCTCTTTCTGCCATTCACCTGAGGAGGAAACCAGGGAAATATATGAATTAAGATTGGAATCCCAGGTGGTTGGTTGTCCTGCTGGACCCCTGCACAGGGCGGTAACCCCAAGAGTTCTATAACAGAACCAGTGCATCTTATGTCATAGGTTCGTCTGTGTCTTACGTGCTTCTCTGTGTATATAGTGGCTGTGAAGGAAGGCACCTTGTCCCTTATTTTTCTCTGCTAGGGATAGAACCCAGGGCTTTGCACATGGTAAGCATATGCTCTTACATGGTCTTATGGTCTTACACACCCAGCCTGGGACTCCTTTGCCATGTCTGTAGTGCTTGGAACTGTGTGTGGACCTAATATCATTCAGTAAGTATTTGGCAAGTGAAGAAACAAATGAATATGTAGTTTTCTAAATAATGGTTCTTGGCTTAGTCGTATATATATATATATATATAAAATTTTGTTCAGAATTTCTGGTCTTTCTGGGAGACCTGTGTTCAGATCCCTTCTGGTATTTGAGCACACAGCTAAGTCAAGATGTGCTTAGAGTTTTTCTGGAGTTCAGAGAGATAGCAGTTGATATGCTAGACAAACTAGAGGAACTCCGTTGCCTCCTATGCTGCTGGAAGGGTGTGTAGTAACTGGCTTTTGTGGCTTCCCTTTGTTTCTGGGAGGGTTTTTTATATTTGGTGTTTGGGGCATGGATTTTTTTTTTTTTAAGACTTACTTATTTTATATATGTGAGTACACTGTTGTTGTCTTCAGACACACCATAAGAGGACATCAGATCCCATGACAGATGGTTGCAAGTTACCATGTGGTTGCTAGGAATTGAACTTGGGACCAGAAGAGCAGTTAGTGCTCTTAACCACTGAGCCATCTCTCTAGCCCACCTTTATAGTTTCTAATAAAAGGTTCGTCTCTAATTCAACAGAACTTCTAAAATGTTCTGTTAGGAAATGATTACCAAAAGAAGTAGAGAAATCATGTGAACAGGAGGTAAATGCTGAGCTGCGTTGATCAGAAAGACCAATCTTGAGAGGTTCTGGGTGGTGCATATCATGTTCCTTTGCCCTCTTTTCTAGGGTCTTCCCTCCTGAATAATGGCATCAACTTGTCAGAGGCTGAGGTTTTATGTCTCTCCTCTGAAAAGGCAGCTAGTTAGTGGGCCATCTGTTATCCTGTGGGAAAGACTAATTCCAGGGTGTTCCAGAAGTATCTACAGCGCCACCGGGAAGTGGACGAAGGAGTACACACTGCAGACAAGGAAGGATGTGGAGAAGTGGTGGCACCAACAGATAAAGGAGCAGGCGTTCAGAATCTCAGAGGAAGACGTGAGTACTCTAAGAGGGCAGATGCCGAGTGCCTGAGAGCAGCGCCTAAGGGAGGGAGGGTTTGCGTGGTCTCCAGGCTGAGGGGATAGACTCCATCATGGAATGTCACGTAAGGCGTGGCAGACTGTCAGGAATGTGAGGTGGCTGGTCACATTGCCTCTGTAGTTAGGAAGCAGAGAGTGGACTAGAAATGGGGCTGTGCTCTAGAACCTCAACTTCAGCAAACCTCTACCCCCTAAAGCTTCCACAACCTTCCCAAATGGCACTGCCAGCTGGAGACCAAGTGTGCAAATACCTGGTCCTATGGGGACATTGCACATTCAAACCACACTAGCAGAGCTAAGGACTTAGATTCTGGGCTCACACTGCTTGGTTTAGGATAAGTTAATAGATGTGTGGCCTTAAAGCAAATAATTGAGTATCTCTGTGCTTTCATTTTCTTACCTAAAATGGAGGGTGATAATAGCACTCACTTGCTTCCCAGGAGGACTGTTGAGAGGAGCAAAGGAGGTGACAAGGTTAGGGTGCAAAAAAACTTTCGAATATGGTGATGTGTCCATGTTAATATTGTACATGGTTGTGTGACAGGCAGCCCCATAGTAGATATTCTGGAGCAGCTTTGATTAGGGAAAAGACAACAAGAGAAGTACTCGCCGGTGCTGGGTCCTTTTGACCCTTTGTGTGGTAGGATGGAACCCATGGATCTAACAGATCCTATGAGATTACTGGAGAGGCCTGTGGATCTGTCAGGAGGTTGTGTGAGGTGAGAAGTGTCTGCCCCTTCTGCTGTGGACTTGGCCTGCAACCCCTGCGCTTCCACTTGAGCATCAAGGGCTGAGGAGGGCGGCCAGCATGTTCTTTGATGTGATCTGAAGCTGGGGTCCAGCCTTCAGTATCTCAGTAGATCAGTGGACCTTGGCTTCTGGTCCCAGTCCTCTACCCTAAAGTAGTTGTATGATGCATTTGGCTGCCATTGATTTCTTTGGAAAATTCTCTGCCTCCTGTTATAATTGTATCAGAGCAAATACTAGAAGACTTCTATACTAACTGACTTTCCTTTTGTAATAGCAGCAACGGAATAGTAAAGACATTTGTGGAATTCATTAGGTGGGGCCAAGGCAAGAAGCTGAGTGTCCCTGCAGCTGACACTGCCTTGGACTTGCCTTTTCGTGTCTCCTGACTGTTATTGGAGTCACACTCATTTCTTCTGAGTGTGGGAGCTATTTATATTCAGCTGGAAAGTAGTTTTGGCATTGTTTAGAAAGGAGATCTATAGAAAGAGATAGTATCAAATAAATAAATGAACACTAAAAAAGAAAGTTGAGAAATTTATGAGGAAAACTTGGCCTTTCCCATAACCCCATGGTTCTCAGTTCTTTACATTGTTTGTCTTACACGTTTGTTTTGAAAAATCAAATGAGAAAATGTGACTGAACATTTTTGTCATGGTTTATATATGTTTGGCCCAGGGTGTGGCACTATTAGGAGGTGTAGTCTTCTTGGAATAGGTGTGTCACTGTGGGTGTGGCCTTTAAGACCCTCATCTTAGCTGCATGGAAGCCAGTATTTTGCAAGCAGCTTTCAGATGAATATGTAGAACTCTCAGCTCCTCCTGCACCATGCCTGCCATGTTCTTGCCATGATGATAATGGACTGAACCTCTGAACCTGTAAGCCAGCCCCAATTAAATGTTGTCCTTTATAAGACTTGCATTGGTCATGGTATCTGTTCACAGCAGTAAAACCCCAATTAAGACAATTTTCAAACTGAAGACTTCTAAAGTGAAGTAGAAAGAAAGAAAGAAAGAAAGAAAGAAAGAAAGAAAGAAAGAAAGAAAGAAAGAAAGAAAGAAAGAAAAAAATCATGTGCTATTTTACCTGGGACTGAGAACCTGACTGAACACTGGTGTATATGAAGCTTTAGAATTTACTTCACATTGTTATTAAGTATGTTTGAAATCCATCCAAGTGAGTCTTTAGAAGCCAAGTGCCTTGCCCCATCATCAAACCATTATTAAAACAAAAACAAAAACAAACAAACAACAGTAAAAACCCAAAACAAAAAAACCCACAACTTCCATTTAGTGAGCATTTTATCATGTACTGGGTACCATTTCCATTGGTTGAGTTATTTAATATTGGAACAGCCTTGAGAATAGGCATTGCCCTTACCTGGGGAGTTAGAAGCTGGGACCCAGCCCAACCCTCTGAGAGCCCTTGGTCTATGGAAACTCCCTGTATCAGTCATCAGTGGAGACTAGACTGAGCCTGGGAAGGCTTGGGGATTTGTCTGAGTGAGTCCTCACAGCTCATGGCAAAGTGAGGGTCAGAACTAGAGGCCCTGCCTGTGTGGATTTGTTACAGCTTCAGAGAGCAATCCCCAGAGATGCAAAAGTCATGCTCTAAATCACAGTCTGATGGAAATAGGGAGCCAGCTTTTAAAAATCACTCTCTCCCCATCACGGGCATCTGTACTTTCTCTTAAAGGTTTGAATTCCTGCACTTTTATGTAATTATGAAAATTTCCCTTTCAGGCAGATTCCTACTCAATTATAACACAAACTCCTGTCATTTCTTCTCTTTCCACCTCCAGATGATGGAACTCATTTCATTGTCACAGAGGAAAATGACTTAATTCACACAGAAAAGCACAAGGCAGGGACCGGCAGTAGGCTGAATGTATTTCTGCAAAAACAAAAATGTTCATGAATGTTGAAGACTTGCTAGCGTTGCTTTTCTGTGTGTCTCTGTGAACTCAGGGTTGGAGGTCTGCTGTGCTAGTCTGTGATTGTTTGATGTTGCAATTAATTTACTCTTCACTGAACAAATATACAAAACAGGAGAGACTACTAAGGAAGCCATGTGTAGAAAATGCTTGGACAAGGTTGTTAATTAATATGATGTAATAAGTAGTACAGGAAGATAGGGTGATCATAATAGAAGAAAACTGTTTTACATAATAATTAGAAAGTCAAAAACTAGAACTAGGCCAGGTGGTACAGGCTTGAAGTCCCAGCACTGAAGAGGCCGAGGCCAGCCTGGGCTACAAAGCAAGACCCGGTCTCAGAAAGCAAAAGTACAAAAACAAAAACAAAAAAAACCAAAAACAAAAACCCCCAACAACCCACAAATGTATATGTCAAGGATTTTTATTTCTTTTTTAGATCTCAAAGAACATGATTATAGTTTTTGTTTTGTTTTGTTTTTTCCTGTAGCCCTAAAAATTCCCAGAGAAAAACTAATCTACTGCAGGTAGGAGAAAGGATTCAGTAAAGGAGACAGTTTTATTTTTGCACCCAGTAGAAAATAGCTGTTGTACCTTTTATAAGGACTTGTTCACAAGGGGAAAGGATTTTCTGTCACTCACCTTTTCTTTCCCCCAAGGCCAGGGATAAAGCCCCTGAGCTTGCACAAGCTAGGTAAGTACTGTATCATGGAGCTAAGCCACTGGCCCAACCTAGTCTTCTTAAAACCAGTGTAGCCCCCGAGTGTACAGGAGCCCTGTCTCGGCCTCCTCACTCCTGAGATCTTCCTTCCCCACCTGACACTCTGCTTATGTAAACCTTTGTCACTAGTAGTGCTGAGGATGCTTTGTTTGTGTATTCTCCAGATTCTGAGAAAAACTTTAAAAAGTGGTCCTTTCTCCAGGTGGTATTACTCACCTGTTCACCCAAGTCATTTCTAGAGGACAGACAGAACAAAGAAAAGTTGTATTTTGCATTTTTGCAGGGGTGGGTGGATGGGTGGGTGGTGGTGATGATTAGCTATTGTTTGTTGTTTTATTAAAGATTCAAAACCTTAAATGAAATTTAAGAACTTGGCAAGAAGCTAGACATGACATGGCAACATGTGTCAATGTATACCTGAAATCTCAGCACTCTGGAGGCAGAGGCAGGAGGATTGCTTCAAGTTTGAGGCCATCCCATACTACATAGCAAAATCATGTATCCAAAAAACAAAAACAAAAACCCTTGCTGCAATTTGATTTCTAGTTCTGCTTCCCTAATTAAAGTTGTGTATTAGTTATTCTCATTGTTGTGATCAAATACCAGGCAGAAACAACCTAAGGAAAGGTTCATTTGGCTCACAGTTTCAGAGAATACAGTCGACCACGAGGGGAAGGCAGCTGATCGTATTGCATTACAGTAAGCAAGTGGAGACAGACGAATGTGGCTACCATTCTTACTCTCTTTGTCAGTTCCAGACCTGAGTCCATGGAACAGTACCACTCACAATTAAGTTGGGTCTTCCTACCTTAGTTAACCTAGGGTGACTGACATACCCAGAGTCTTGCTTCCCTTGGTGGTTCTAGGACCTGCCAGGTTCACAGTTGGTGTTAACTATCACACGTAGGCTCTGTCCACCATCAGTTATGAAAATACTAGCCAGCAACGTTTAAAACATCACCTCCCATACATGCACAGTAAAGGGTGCGAGGTTTTCTCTGTTTGTATTCAGTGCTTTGTTGCGTAGGCAAGGCCTTGGTGCCTCCTAAAGCTCTAGAAGAAGTAGGGACCAAAAAGGGAGAGCCAGAAGGCTGAAATTAACAACAGTGTGGCAGTAGGTGGCCCATCCTCACTGACCACCAGCAGCGGTTACCTGTCACTCCCCCAGATGCGCCATAGCAGAATTTGAGGCTAGGTTAGGGAAGCTTCCAGTTACCTGGACAGGATTTGTAAAGTCTGCTATGGGGAATGGCTGTGTCTTTGGTAGAAGGTGCTCCCCCAAAGGCCAACAAGCATTCATTTAAGAGTTACCGTTGTCCTGTTGTGTGGCAGGGAGGTAAATATCAAGATGTTTAACACACGGGCTGTGCATGGAGTGAGGTGATAACAGCTCTGAGGTCTTCGGTTCTATCCTCAGCACTGCAGCACTTCCAAGCCTTCCATATGTAATCAGCTCTGTGACTAGACCCATTCCTTTGGGCCCTTGTCCTCTGATGTGCACGAGCTCTTGACAGCATTTGACATCCTGCCAGTGAAGACTGAGGTGCCCAAAGGCAGTGACATCACGGGACTCCCTGCCCTGTTGTCATTACAGTCAGAAGTGTAGATTTCCTGTGTTTTTCATGTTGCTGCTGCAGGAAGCTGGAGAATCATGTGATCCTGGTCTGTGGTTTCCTGTTTGTCACCACTGGGAAACACACAGTGCATGTTCCCTTAAGTGCCTGTCTCCACTTAAGTCTTTCTGTTGAAAGAGAAACTCAACAGTGTGCTGGTTAGACTTCAGGACCTATCTAGACCTGGAGACCTGGAGTGTTCTCAGCACTGGACCTCACGTGGATGCAGCCGTGGGGAGCTGAGGAAGGGACTCTAGTTTTGGGGATCTCTGAGTAATTCAACCTCTTCCACTTGAATAATGTGGATCTCTATGTTAGAGGCTCATTTGGAAAAACAGTTCCTTAAGACCTAGATAGACACTGTTTTAGGAGAGAAGCTTTGAAAAAAAGGAGAAAAATTGAAAACACCTAGGCTATTAGCTCTTAACACATTGTTCTGAATTATTGTGGGCATTCTTTAGCTGAAACCAGGACCTTTGAATCTCGGAGGATTTAATACATTTTTGTTAATTTACATAATGAGAACAGTATTTTTCTTTAAGGAATTTTTAAAATTTATTATTACCTTGAGTAAAGCACCAAAATGCAAGCTATTACATGCAGAGCTTCCAGAAAATACGTAATAAACACTTTTTGTCATCCTTTGTTATTCTTTCCTAGAAATTAAAGCCCAAATTCTATTTGCTCTCCATGTTCCCATACCCTTCTGGCAAGCTGCACATGGGCCATGTCCGTGTCTACACTCTGAGTGACACCATTGCACGGTTCCAGAAAATGAGAGGCATGCAGGTAAGAACAAGTACCTACACCAGTCACTCAGATAGGAGGGTAGTGTGGTCATAAGTGCTCAGGATAATAAGGAAAGCCAACTCTAGTTACGAGTGAATGGCTGTAAGTGTGAACACGAACAGCTCAGTTTCCTTGTGTACAGAGAAGCCTTGTAATGAAGCATCTGGGTAACCTTTGAGCAGCTGCAAGGGGTAGGTGTTATGCTGGGGATGAACATGGGTGGGCTTGGGGAAGGCAAGAACAGATGTGGGTAACACTGCTCCTTTCTCAGGAGGAGTTCTCCCATAAGCAGTCACTATACAGTGAAGCCAGTGGTTTTAAAAAAAAAACAAAAAACAGATAAGTACAGCACTCTGGTCAACTCTACACCTCTGTAGAAAGTACGTGAGATCCTGAGATGGCTATTGAGAAAGAAAGAAGGCTGTCTTGTGGCTCCTGGTCTTACAGATACAGTGCTTGGTTCCAGGGCTTCAGTGTATTTAGGCCTCTGCTGAGGATATTGGACAGCCATGGTGAAGAGCATCCCAGAACACAACTGTTAACCCATGGCTAAGAAGCAATAGAGGGGGTCAGGGGTCCCAGGATTTCCTTCAAGGGCATACCCCTCATGATGCAAAGACCTTTCATTAGACCCCGCCTCTCTGAGTGAGTACCACAGGAGAATAAACCAGAGCTTCCCGTGTGCTAGGCAAGTGTTCCATCACTGAGCTACAGCCTTAGGTCCTCTTCTTAATTT
This sequence comes from Uromys caudimaculatus, assembly GCA_028551405.1. Taxonomy (NCBI): domain Eukaryota; kingdom Metazoa; phylum Chordata; class Mammalia; order Rodentia; family Muridae; genus Uromys; species Uromys caudimaculatus. The sequence goes on along the minus strand of CM052706.1, from coordinate 760,574 downwards.
TAGTTTGAGACAGGGTTTCACTACGTTGTCTAGACTGGCCTTGAACTTAGGATACTTCTGCCTCAGGCTCTGGAGTAGTTGGGAGGCTTGTGCCACCAGGCCCAGCTAGTCCCTACCGGTTGAAGATCCCATCATTATCAAGTAGCACCACCCTGGGGATAAGGTCTTTAATAACACATGGGCCTTTGGGTACATTCCTGATCCGAACTATAGAGCTGTGTGTAGTAACGTATTCCTGTAATCCCTGTACTTGCAAGTTGAGGAGTAGAAACAGGAGTTCAAGGCTAGCTTTGGCTATATTGTGATTTTGGACATCACAAGAGATATTTTTTCCCCTTGTTATTGGAGATTTTTTTTTTTTTTTTGTCTCTGATGAACATTATTTATTTTATAGTGGGAAAATTTTTTTATAGGAAAAATATTTGGGGGATAATAACTGTGGGGAATGGAAAAGATTTCCCTAAAGAGGGGACATCTTATTTTATTACATTTATGTTTTGGTAGGGGTCACATGCCATGGTACATATAGAGGTCAGAGGACAACCTGCCCAAGTCCATTTTCTTCTGTTATGTGGGTACTAGGGATCAAATCCAGGGTTGATGGCAAGAATCTTTTTTGCTAAGCCGTCTCACTGACCCAGAGGAGTCACCTGATAATGGTCTTGAAAGACAAATGAAACCTAAAGAAGAAAGAGGGTGTGCCTTTTCCTTGGCTAACGTGGGGTCAGTCCCTTATGGTTGGTTCTTCTTAAAAAATTATGTGTATGTGCATGTCGGTGTGTGCCTGTGCGTGTGGGTGACTGAGGCGGTCAGAGGCATCAGATCCTCTCAGACCTGGAGTTAAGATGTGGATGCTGAGAACTGAACCCAGGCCAATGCAAGGTCAGTGAGTGCTCTCAACCACTGAGTAGAGAAAAGAGAGCCGAGCACAGAATACCCACACACTCACTCTCTGCTCGTAACTGTGGCTGTAAGAACGTGCAGCTGCAAGAACCTGCTTCAAGTTCCTGCTGCTGTGATTTCCCCTGCAACAGTGCACTAACATGGAACGGTGGCTAAAATGACCTGTTCTCCCCAGGTTGCTTTGGTCAAGGTGTTTTATCACAGTAACAGGAAATGAGACCAACACAGTCCCAGAGCCTTCTCTGTGGCCTTTAGCAACACTGTGTCTATAAGATGGGGGGGAAATACCCACAGAAAGGGGGGGGGGATCGTACAGCGGCTGAGTAGGAGATGAGGACCAGATTACCAGGATTCAAATCCAGAATGCGTGATCTTTGTCCAGTTAGTTACCTCTTCAAGACCTAATTTCTTTGCATCTGTAGGATGAGAATAATATCATGTGTATTAGTCAGGGTTCTCTAGAGAAAAAGAAAAAGGTTTTAGAATGACACATTCTCTCTCTCTCTCTCTCTCTCTCTCTCTCTATATATATATATATATATATATATGATTTATTAGAATAATTTACAGGCTGCAGTCCAGCCATTCCAACAATAAGAATGGCTGGCTATAAATGGATAACTCCAAGTTGGGCTCTAATGCAGTGAAGGAGTGGACTTGCTTGTATAGGTGAGGACAAGCAGGCAAAGAGCAAAAGCTCCTTCTTCCACGACCTTTAATCCCAGGGTGCGATAGCAACTGAGAGATGCCCTAAATCAGTGGTTCTCAACCCTCCTACTGCTGCAACCCTGTAATAGTTTCTCATGTTGTAGTGACTCCCTTAGCCATACGATTGTTTTCATTGCTACTTTCATAACTGTAATGAATCATAATGTAAATGCCTGATATGCAGCATATCTGATATGTGACCGCTGTGTGCAATCACAGACTGAGAACCACTGTTGTAGGTACATACTTGGCAGCAGAGGTCATTGTAATGGGTAGAAACTGGGCATTGGGGCAACTCCTTCATGTAACTTGCTTGTGCCTTCAAGACCACAAATAGTTACTTCCCTTTGGCCTTTTAAGAGGCATACACTTATCACACTAAATGTGGCAGTAACTATTGGCAGGTGCTTACTGTGAGCAAGAGCCTACCCCACTAGCCCCCAAGAACCAGCTGTGTCTATCTCTGCTGAGTTCTGTTTATTGATCATCTTGGTAGCTGGAGATCTAGTGTAGTGGGAATCAGCAAACCTACAAACTGGGATATTTTGTTTTATTTGATTAAAGGGTCTCAGCAACCCAGGCTGACTTCAAACTCGCTAGATAACCAAGGATAATCTTTTTTTGCCTCTAGCTCCTGAATTCTAGGATGACAAAGATGTGCTACCAAACTGGGACTTTTCTCTTGAGAGCCCATTGTTTGTTACATTGGTATAACACTGGCCATTGCTCTGGTGACCCTGTCAGGCCCTGTGCAGGTGGCGTCTTGAACTTCCTAGGCCTTTAGGAAGGTTAATATATCTCTTGAGACAACTGGCTGGGCATTTTTTTGTTGTTGGCAGAAGTATCCTATAAAATCCACGAGGTCATGTTATCATGTGTTCGTCACTTGAGAATTAATAGTTTATATTGCTGAGCTCGGGTTTCTATGAAATTGAAAGGTATTGCAGTTATTTGTCATCCTGGTTTAGGAAAGCTATTTTTCTCAGACACTGTTTCATACTATTTCCTAAAAAGAGGCAGGCGGTACAGACTGGAAAGACGGCTCAGCAGTGCAGAGCACTGACTGTTCTTGCAGAAGACCCAAGCTCAGTTCTCAGAACTCACGTAGCTCACTGTAACTCCAGGTCTAGAAAATGGGGCACCTTCTAACCGCCACTGGTTTCTGTGCCATGTGGTGTGCATATCCTCATACTCATACACAGAAACGAAATTTAAAATCTTAAAACAGGAAAAATCAACAACAAACCCAGGACTGAGTTAATTGGCTCTTTGCCTAAAGTACAACCCGCCACCCATCTCCACCACTTCTCATTCCCAAGTGTATAACCCAGAATACTGCTCATGCTGAGAATGTATGCGGCCACTGAGCTACACCTCAGCCCTTTAAAGTGAGACTCTGTAACTAACTTTCAACTGTATTTGTCTTTTTATAAATGAAGCCACCTTAATTTGATCAGTGCATGCAGGCTTCAGGCACATCGCTAAGCTGGAGCATTTAAAGCAAAAGCTTATTATTGGTGCCAGAGTACAGGGAAGCCTGCCAGCAGCTAGGTAAGTGAGGGGTGTGTGTGGGAGTCTGGTTATCACAGATACTGTGAGATGTTACAGGAGACGTGCATGAGGCAGCTCAGGGCCGTGAAATAAGGAGGTGTCTACTCCCAGAGCTGAAGTCCAAAGTCAGAGCAGACAACGTTGGTTTGCCCCTGTTCTGCTACTTCCTAATCGAGGGACCCTGCATAGCCCTGGAGCTTCTTGGACTCACCCTTGCCTCATTTAATCTAAAGGAAGGGCTTTCGATGTAGGGCGGCAGCAGAGTGCTCACTTACCTCATAGGTGAGCATCCAGGCCCTGGAGAAGGAAGGAGGGAGAGAGTGAGAGAAAGAAAGAGAGAAAGGGAGAGGGGAACGGAGGGCAGGATGGAGGGAGGGGTGGAGGAAGAGAAGCATTGAGACTGACTACTCCTTAGGTTGCTATGAGGTCAGATTAGGTAGTGCATATGCCACGTGTCTAGTGCATTACACATCCCTTAATAAATGATAGCTGTAATTATGATTTATACTGATTGATTTGCTCTGAGCTGATGAGGAAAGTGATTTAGCTCCATTTAATCAAGGAGTCCTTGTAGTCTTCTGCTGGGAGCAGGCTACATGGCTGCCTTAGAGAAGCAGCTGCTGCTGCTCATTGTTGCCAGTGATGTCTTGTTTGCCCACTGGCTGAGTGTGGGCCTTGGATATGAAACTGTTACTTGTTATTAGGGTTAATGTCGGTGTATTAGTCAGGGCTCTCTAGAGGAATAGGAACAGAACTGAGAACTGATTGAATAAATGCAGAGAGAGAGAGAAAGGGGGAGGAGAGAGAGAGAGAGAGGGAGCTAGGGGAGGGGCCAGGCTTACAGGCTGAGGTCCAGCTAGTCCAACAATGGCTGTGTGCCAACAGAAAGTCCAAGAATCCAGTAGTTGTTGAGCCAGAGACTGGATGTCTTTAATATATGCTAGAACCCTGAAGAAGCAGGCTCTAATGCAAGTGAAGGAACGGACTTGCCATCAACAAGGGCAGACAGGCAGAGAGCAAAGCTTCCTCTTCCATGTCCTTTCTGTAGGCTGCCAGCAGAAGGCGTGGCCCAGATTAAAGGTGGATCGTCCCACCTCAAAAGATGTGGATTAAAGGTGGGTTTTTCCTCTTCAAATGATTTCATTAAGAAAATTTCCTCCCAGATGTATGAAGTCACTACCAGATGTAGTCAAGGTGACAACCAAGAACAGCACTTTCCTACAGTGAGCAGGTGTGCTGAGTTGTCCTTTCCCCTTCTGTGTCAGACACTCTTTGTTTTGTTTGGTTTTTCAAGACAGGGTTTCTCTGTGTAACAGCCCTGGCTACCCTGGACTCGTTTTGTAGACCAGGCTACCTTTAAACTCACAGTGATTCACCTGCCTCTACCTCCCAAGTGCTGGGATTAAAGACATGCACCACTACACCTGGCCCAGCTACTTTGTTTAAGAAAATATTTAGTGCCAGGCAGTTGTGGTGCTCGCCTTTAATCCCAGCACTTGGGAGGCAGAGGCAGGCGGATTTCTGAGTTCGAGGCCAGCCTGGTCTACAGAGTGAGTTCCAGCACAGCCAGGGCTACACAGAGAAACCCTGTCTCAAAAAACCACAAAAAAAAAAAAAAAAAAAAAAAAAAGAAACTGATGTTTTAGGTAAAAAAGGAGGCAGTCGACTAGGAAAACCTATGTCAAATTTTGCTTTTCCTATAACTGCTAAATTGTTAACTTTAAAAACACGTTTTTATTGGTCCAGTGTGGCGCATATACCATTAATCCCAGCACACAGGAAGGTATCAGAGGCAGGAAGATCTGTTACCCTATCTATCTATCTATCTATCTATCTATCTATCTATCTATCTATCTATCTATCTATTTATTTACAGAGGTCAGTGCTTTCCCACCACGTGGGCTCCAGAGATTGATTGATTGATTGATTGATTGATTTATGCACAGAGGTCAGTGCTTTCCCACCACGTGGGCTCCAGAGACTAAATCTGTTGATGGACTTCTTCTGACCATGGTTCCAGCCATCTTCTGACCATGGTTCTAGTTTGTGTTTTCCTGGTTCTTCCCATTGAGACTAAAATATGCACGTGTATAAGTTTTACATAAGCTCCCCTTTCTCTGGCATGTTTGCTCACTGTAATTTAGTTGCCAAGTTTGTATTTTTATTGCTCTATATTGGGTTTTGTTTTGTTTTGTTTTTTTGATTATTGACCCTGTCATTAGAGTGCAATGCAAACATCCTCTCCCAGGCCCCAGACTGTTTTGTATTTTGGGAGACTAAAGACTATGATAGGTTCCAGTCTGGTTTTGAGAGTAGGCAAGAATGATAATTCAGAAAGTTGAAGGTTTTTCAGATTATGCAAAGGGAGGAAATGAAGTCAGAGTGTCCGCAGCCCCGAGGTTCCCAGACATGTCCTGTTTCTTATGGAGGTTGCCTGAAAGCGTTGGCTCCAGGTTGTTCCAGCCCCGGTGTGAGGTCTCAGGTGTACCACACTTCTTAGAAGACAGGGTTCCCTCCATTTGGAAGCTGTTACTTGGGCCTAGATCTCAAGCTTCAACATTCTTCCTGTAGCAGACAGCAGGACAGTCTTCCTGTGTCTGTGGCAGTGACCAGCTAGCCTGTGACTCTCTGAGTATAGTCCTCCAGAGCTAATCCAGAACCCTTAACCATAGCTGCATTCCAGTTTTCTAACAACTTAAACGCTTTTCCTTTATTTTATTTTATATGATTGGGTATTTGCCTGCATGTATGTCTATGAATTGTGTGACTGTGTGCTTACCTCGTGCCCAGGGAGGCCAGAAGAGGATGACAGATCTCTGAGAATGGACTTATGGTTAAGTTAGTCTCCATGTGGATGCTAGGAACAAAACGCCCTAGGTTCTCCGGAAGTGTCTAGTGCACTTAGCATCTGAGCCATCTCTCTAGCCCCTTTATAATGATGGGTTTTGTTTGTTTGTTTGTTTGTTTGTTTTTTCTGGTCTGCTGGCCCTAGCCTCCTGAATCCACAGTCCTTAATGACATACATACTTTTTTTCACAGTGAATATCCTTATCCTTACCTCTGTGGTTTTCTCCCAGGTGTCTCAGGCTCCTGTATAAGTAGATCCTTACTATTCTTCAAGGTCCACTTAATTTTCCTTGAACTGTAAAGTGGCCTTCAATTTTGTAGCTCACATTAATCAACACTTACAGGCAGAACCATAGACTACCTCAGCTAAGCTCATAGGTCCTCTGTGTTTCTGTCATCTGCCCAATACTATTTCAACTTCTTGGGGACAGAGAAAGTCCCTCTAACTCCCTTTGTTAGTAGTATGTTAACTGTTTAATGGTCACATGGAACCCACTTTTTAAAAACACTCTACAACTTATAGAATTCTTTGTTTTCAGTCAGACATGGTAGTGCACACCTATAATCACAGTGCTGGAAAGCCAGTGGCAGGAGGAACGTTAATTTTGAGGCCAATATAGGCGACATAGTAAGACCTTGCCTCAAATTAAACACACCAAACCGCAGCAAATAAAAGCGGTGTGCTCTTACCATGAGCTGACATGAGCTGATGTGATTCACGGCCTCTCCATAAGGCAGCAGTGCAGATAACTGCAGTGCCCCTGGCTTAGCAGTCTTTTTAAGAGTATCACTGAATGTGAACCCCGGACATTTCAGAACCAGATAAAGGCACTTGACACATAAGCCAGATGTCCCGAGTTTAACCCTCAGAGCCCACACGAAGGTGGAAGGAGAGAATCCATATAATGAAGTTGTCCTATGACCTCCACATGCACTCCGTGGTATGTGCCCTGTACCCTCGCAATAATAGTACAAATATTTAAGTGAGCCTTGAAAGCCATTAAGGAAACTGGGTCTCCAAATTCGAGCCAGTGCATGAGGCATTCACCAGCCAGTGTAGCATTCATGCATGCATGTTCTGTAAGCACTTCTGTAATGACAGTTTTCTCTTGAATTTGCTGCTGGTGGAGGTAAGGCCTCAAGTGCCCACATTTTGAAAGAGTAGTCTAGGCAGCTGGGCCAGTTTTGTACATGGTGGATGAATGGTGTCTCTGCTGAGTCAAATGGACATGGCTGTCTAGGTTTGAGCCCAAGTCACACTGACATGTGAGAAGAGAGTTAAAGATCTTTAGCAGCCAACCTTAACCGTAGACAGGTGCAGACAGATAAGCACTGTGCAAGTGAGTACCAGGTGGTTTGGGGGTGGTAAGTCAGAGCAGTGATGTGCTGCTTTACTCTGAGGTGATGAGCAAGAAAACCCTTCAGACCTATAGTGCACTCATGGGTATTGCATAACTCAGAAATTCCAGAACCCCAGAAGAGGGGGAGGCAGGAAAATCAAGAAAGCAAGGGCAGCCTGGGCTATGTGAGACTCTGTTAAAAGGCAAGCAAGCAGGAAAATGTGCAATGCCATTTTGAGTGTCACCCAGTTTCAGTGGCCCCAATAAAGCTTTCCTAAGACTTGTATGTTTACTCAAGGGCCATTTGAAGCCAGAATTAAATCCTTTTTCTGCAGTCAGGAAAGGCTGTTCTGCCTGTTGGTTGCTCCTTAAACTCAAAAGAAGCCAGACGACATACTTAAGCTCAGCTCCATATGGTGGTTTTGTTGTGTTTTCATATGTTGTGTGCACAGATGGTTGGATAATAAATTTCCTGCCTCCCACCTCAGCTGGTGTCCCCAGTACCTTCTGGTCCTGGAGCAGGGTGATGAAGCATCAGAAGTGCTCACTCATTACCTTTGCAGAGCTGGGCGTGGGCTAATTAGTCAGGCAGAAAGCCATAGCCCTGTGCACGTACAGGAAGAAGTTGGGGCTCAGTGTCTAGCAGCTACAATCACTGTGTGATCGCCCACAAAGGCTAGGTGCCAGGGGCATTCTCAGCGAGCAAACGACTGTGAATGTTCTCTCTGTTTGCAGTCTGCAGTTAGTAGCTGTGTTGTGTCCAGGGTGCACGGTGTGTTGCTTAGGTCCAGATTTTCAAATCTCTGTGTTATTAGGAGGTAGACAGTGGGTTTCCAGGCTGGTGGTTTGGGAAGAGAAGGCATGTTGGTCCAGAGCCCTGATTGGAAAGTGTCTGACTTGCCCACCAGTCAGTCTCTTCTGTGTTTCCACAGGAGGCATGCCCTTTGGGAATAGGCACTGCTTTTTCATACTCTGAAGTAGTTGATTTTTATATCCGCTCTGTAATAATGGTGGTTTATTACACTGACTAAATGAAATTAAACACTGCATTTCTCATTTCTTGGAAATAGAGTGCTGAACTCACTCCAGAGAAGCCAAGACACTGAAAATAGCTTTTCTTTGTGAAGCAGTAACCATGGTGCCTGAATCTGAAGCTGAATTGGCTTCAAATATAAAGCTTTGTTTTATGGGGGAGGGAGAGAAGCTGGCTATTGCTACCAACTGGCCAGCCCTATTCCGGAGGCATGCTCCTGTCTCTGGAGGAAAGGCGCAGGACCAGATGTCTCAGTCTTCTTCCTGTCCACCCCTAAACTCCACTTTGCGTGGCTCACTCTTGCTTCCTGTGTTAGAAGGACAAAGGCCCTTACTTGTTCCCCACCGCCTTCTTAAAGTATTTTAAATTTGTACATAAGATTCCACCTTGTCTCTTTTGTAAAATAATGTAGCATAGGTCAGGCTCTAGCCTCGACTCTCAGTCTTTTTTGCTGAGTCAGCTTGCCTCCAGCCTGCCTGCCAACCCTGAAATGCCCAGGCACTCAGTTCTGGAGGACTGTACTCTGGGTGCCAGCCAAGACCTAGCTCCAGGCCTCATTCTCCTTCCAGCTCTGGTCTGACTTACAGAGCTCTGACACATATAACTATATCCTGGGCTAGCAGCTTCTGGTCTATGAGGACATGAGCCCCCTGACTCCCCTTCGAGACCACACATGGAAATGGTCCATCTGCCATGACAATAGCCGACCCTGACTCCCACTTGGGGCCTCACATGGAGACGTTCCATCTGCTGTAATATTGAGCTCTCACTCTTTGAGAAGTCACATGGGGGTGGCCCACAGGAGAAGCCAGCTCTGACTCCTCTTTGGGACTGCTCTTACATATTTCCACCCCTGCTTCCTATTAAGTTGTGGTTCTCAAGCTGTGGGATTAGCTGCCTAGCTGGTCTTTTGTTGTGACTGTTGGATTTTGTGATCCGATGAGTTTAATTAGGGTTACTTACCAGTAGCTATTACCAGGGAGGAAAATCAGTATCTATTTCTGTCTTTTTGTCTCTGTCTCTGCCACCCACCCCAGCAAACACTGACTGCTCTTGGGTGGTGGTATTTCATGAGTCTTTCCCTCTTAGTGTGGCTGGATTTGAGGCATAGGAAATCTAGGTGGAATTGGAGGGCAGGTAAATGGATAAGCCAGGGCCTTTCCCCCTGGCACCTGCCCCAGCCACTGCCCAGCTCCTTGTGGCTCCATATGGTAAGATAAGCACCTACACTCCTGCCCTCACATCAGCCTTGGGCCCTGAGCTCTAGGTGGCCATGGTGTCTCTGTCAGGTCTGAGCTAGTGATGATGTCCTGCTCTTTTGAATTTTGGGGTGGCTTCACTGTTGCCATAGCTTCTCACCCAAACTTACATACTAAAGTATTTGTTGTGAAAACTAGATTAGAGATTATGGTTTTTCAAATTTTGAAGTGTACTGATTTCTAAGTTAAGCAACTGGTACTTCTTGATTCAGCTTCTGAATATTTTTACAGTTATTATCTTAAAATTATCATTTTCTATCTTCTGCTACCTTCTATGATGTCACATTCCCACTGTTCCAGAATTGACATGATGGATAATTAAAAGTATATCTTAAGTAGATTTATAAAAATAGGTCAAATATCTGGAAAAATTAAGCTGTAGGAAGCATTCACATCCAAGAGAATAAAAAGAGGTTAGCTTAGAAAATCAAGACTGCTCAGGGTGTGCCATATATTCCTTTATTTCAAGAAGGGGCCTTATTATGTTGCCCAGGCTGGCCTCTAAGTCTCGGTACTTCTTCAGCTTCCCGGGTAGCTGGGATCATAGGTGTGGACCTCCATACCTAGCTGGGCCCTAGTACATAAATGCAGGTGCTGTTTTTCCTTTAGGGCAGATTGCCATGTTTGTACATGTGAGCTATAGGTATAGCAACTTATTTTAACTGTGGAAGTTCAGTGATATAAAGAAATCCAAGTCATTTTAAAACTAACCAGCAGAGTGTAAAGTTCTCCTAGTGGATGGTTTGGACAGTCTTGGCTCAGAAGTCAAGGGTAAGAAGCTATAGCTATCCTTTTTGTTTTGCATTGTTTGAGATTCAGTCTGTAGCTTTGCTCTTCTGAGCATGCTGTCTACCACTCAAAGCTCAGAGATAATATAATGTGCAGGAATGTGATACACAATACCCAAGTTTTGTTTTTGAAGCAGGGTCTTATTGTGTAAGCCAGGATAACTTTGATCTCACGATTCCCCCACCTGAGCTTCCTGAATGCTGGAATTACAGATGCATGCCGCCCACCAGAATACAGTCCACTGCCAGGACAGAGACATTAGGAGTGAGACATCCTACAGCAAGGGAACAAGCTCTGCATGTGGTCCCCAGGGCTTATGACCAGGCACCTTCCTGGTTTAAAGAAATTTTACTTGCAGGGACATTTAGCTCAGTGTCCTGATGGGGTGGCAAGGCAGTTGGGTTATGAGAAGGCCCCACAGTGGTTAGACAGTTGGGTTTGTTAGGTTCTGCCAAGAGTCTGAAGTAATAAGGAAGTTTAAGATTTTTCTAACTTTATGTTCATAGACAGCTTGGGTAACATGTGACCTAAGAGTATCTTCTCATGTTAATTCCATCTGAAAATTAAAATAGAAATGAATAAGTTTGTTACATAAATCTAGACTTCATGTGTATTGTATGTGCGTATGTACATGTGTGTGTGTGACAGTGTTTCTCTCTGTTGACTTTATCTAAAAATCAGGCCAGCACCTAATAGGTTGTTAATGGCAGAAACATTGGACTGGTGCCACTGATGGTTTTGACAAAGACACCAAGTGATGATTAAGTTCCCCTTTCTGCAGAACAGTTATACAACAGCTGCTGTGTTCTTCCCAGGAAACAACCTGGGAGAATTCAGGGCAGCATGAGCAGAACTCAAGTGTAGGCCTTATGGAAGAACCCCTGAACAACCTGGAACAGGGCTTTTTAGTTCCTGGAAAAAAAGCCAACATAGGAGGACGGTGTCATCTGTGGATAAAAGCAATGTTCTAGAGCAGGCTTATGCCGAGGGTGCTTGTTTAATGAGGCTTCCTGGCTGCTGGGGACTGAAACCTAGCTTCACCTAACTTCAGCAAAAAAGGAGTTTGGGGTTCTGCTTGTTTGTTTGTTGTTTGTTAGTTTTTATCAGATCCTGGTAACACTCACAGGATCCAAGGAAATGTTGTAAGAGCCAAGCACCCTGGGTACTTGGAGCAGGTCCTTGAGGCTCGTCTGAGCATGGACCCTCCTCAGCTCCCATTCTGCCTTTTCAGATGTCACCGTGAGGTTGATCCAACACTGTGAATCCTCGTGGGTCCCCATCACTACAGCAGCTACCCTAGCTTCAGACTAGCCCAGGGAAGGGTCCAAACCCATGCGTCCTAAGCTGATCGTTCACACCTAGGCTGCATGAAGCGTAAGAGGAAGCAGTTTCTGAGAAGGGCCGATACTGTTAGGGAGGATGGAACACTATATAGGTCAGCCGTATTTCATGGGAGGAAAGAGACCTCATGTCCCAGCTGGGTTGGGGCATGTCTAGTCCTGTTTTCAAAGCTGCATAGAATAGATTCACTCAGCAAATGTTATAATTCTGTTTTTAGAGATTTGTATTCTTCATACCTAGCCAGCAGTGAGCTCATAGTAGGTGGTAAGGGCAAAGAACCCATGGTGAAAACTACAAACCTCTCATATATACTATAGCAGGAGGGGGTGTCAAGGTCAAAAGGAAATATAAGGGTTAAAAACTTAAACCAAGAACACTAAAAACAGAGGCAATTATATTTGCATCTGGATATGAGCCATCCAAGTGGACCATAAGAGACAATTAGGCTCCAAGAAACAAGGCCACTGATAACAGGTTGGCTGGCTAGCTTTCACAAGACCTTTCCCCTTTGGGAGATACATGCTAGGTACTGTTGCTTATTACATATTCTTGCTTTTAATGCACTGCTTCTAATGCAGCTAACTGTAATAGCCTGGGGTGTAGTAAGGATGGCTTATAACAAGCCAGCCCGATTTTAGGAGAGACATCCTAAACTATAATGAAGACAAGGCAGTAACCAAGAACACTGCAGCTGCTTCTTGGTAGCTGTGAGAATGAAGAGATCTCCATATAATGAGCAGCACTTGGGACACCCAAAAGGTCAGAGATAGCAGCACCAGCTGGCGACTGACCAATGGCTAGTCAGTCAAGACGAAGACTAGCACAGTCAGGGAGTGAAGTTAACAGCAAGACACCTGAAAGATGGGAAGGAAGTGACCCTGGGCAAAGTAACTGGCAGCTTAGCCAATAGTCATGGTCTACTACTACTACTACTGCCAGAGTAAGGCGGACAGAGGAGCCCTCAACTACCCTTAACTGGGGGCAGTGCATGAGTGTCAGATGATTGTCTTGTTGGTTGGCCCTGGGGACATGCTGTATGTGTGCCTTCCCCTGGTTTTGCCCATGATAACCCAGAGAATTAACCATTCTCAATAGAGATTACCTCAGTCTTTTGTTCAGTCTCTGCCATTGCTCTATACGAACCTGGGCAAAGAAAATGGTTCTTCTGTCTTGGAAATTCCAACCTCTCTCTTGAGAGTTTCTTCTTAACTTTTTCCTAAGTTCTTGATTGTTCTATGATAATTTTTTTTTTTTTTTTTTTGGTTTTTTGAGACAGGGTTTCTCTGTGTAGCCCCTGGCTGTCCTGGAACTCACTCTGTAGACCAGGCTGGCCTCGAACGAACTCAGAAATCCACCTGCTTCTGCCTCCCAAGTGCTGGGATTAAAGGTGTGCGCCACCACTGCCCGGCTTCTATGATAATTCTTAATAAAGCCTGCTCCCATCTTACATACTCTGACGAGAATCTGTGTCATTAATCTTTATTGGTGTGAGACAACAAACTCAGCACCGCTGTCCCAGATTGATTTTTTTTATGGACTTGAACATTCAGCATCTTATGTCCTTAGGTCATGCACAGCTGTGTTATGAAAGGTTCCACCACACTCAGATTCTCTGTATCAATGCTTTTGTATTTAGTACAGGTGCCTGTGATGTAATGTTAAATGAAAAAAGCAGGTCATGAAATATTTACGTATGACTAGTTCTATTCCTATAAAAACCACACGTTCCTATATGTGCTTGGATGAGTACTTTGCCTGCATGTATGTGCACCATGTGCATACACACACACAGAGGCCAGAAGAGGGCATTGGATGCCCTGGGACTGGAGTTACAGACAGTTGTTAACTGCCCTGTGAGTTTTGGGAATCAAATCTGGGTCCTTTGGAAGAGCAGCCAGTGCTCTTAACCACTGGGTCATCTCTCCAGTTCCAACTATATTGTATTGTGTTTTTAATTTGAACTACATCAAATAAAGAAAAAAGAAAGCTGCTTCTGGTTGACTCCAGCAGAGCTATGAATATGGGAATTTGTAGAGGGCAAATAGTCCTTGTGCACACAGATAAGCACTGGAGAAGCCAGGAAAGTTAAACTCGAAGCCATCCTTCAAAGAAAGGAGATGTTTACCTGTCTTCCTCCTGGAATTCTGAGAATGGACATAGTTTACAACCTGGTTATCCTTGGTTATCTACTGAGCCAAGCCCACATCCCCTAATAGTTATGCTTTTCTTATTCCAGATCCTTTCCCCCTAAATCTTGAGCATTGCTTTAGGTCACCCATGTGAGAGATGTCACGTGTCCTTTACAACAGCCTAAGTGACTTCTATGTTATCTTAGGTCCAGGCCAATCCTGACACCTCAGTCATTCTCCCTAGACCTTAAACATTGGGCAGTATCTCTGAGTTAACAACTCATCCTTGCGAAAAAAGCCAGATGTACTTTGCAAAGATTTCAATGTAAACATGTCTTAAGTTCTGCTGTGCTCATGGGACTGAATTAATTGTTATCAGAAAGCTTTTTTTCTTCCTCTTCAGAATTCTGTGCTTAAATATAGCTAAAATCAAACAACTGGTGTTAGACTTTGGAAGTTTGGCCCAGCACCAGGTGCTGAGGTGGGGTTAAGTCACGGTTTATTCCTTCCTCACCTAGATTGTTTCCCTGCCAGCTGTAAAGCCTGCAGGGACAGCTTGAACCATCCACCTAGCACCCACCCCCACCACAGGAACCGACCTACTAGCCAGCTCTGACTTAGTCTTAATTAAACTTAAATGTGGCTGGTGGCTGCCACAGCAGAGAGCATGGTTCTATAACTGGAAAATTCTGTCATGCGATGGACATTTTGAAACCCTTGACATTTTATTTTTCTGAGACAAAGTCTCCCTGGCTCTTGGTTATTGTTAGACATGGTCTCACTATGTAGACTGGACTCGCCTGGAACTCATGGAGACCTGCCTGCCTCTTTTTCCAGAGTGCTGGGATTGAAGGCAAGCCTGGCAGGCAGGGTCTCTTAATCCACCCTCAATTTCCAGCCAGTTTGCTCTTGGGGTTTTCTGTTACTGCCTTCAGAGGTTGTGCTGCTATGTCCACTGGCATTTATGTGAGTCCTAGGGATCCACACGCCCATCCTCTTGCTTCAGAGGTAAGCACTTCAGTCACTGAGCCATCTCATCTCCCAAGCCCTGCTTGGGTATTTTAGTGAGCTATAGTTTACTCTGAGACGCTCTGGAGTACCTCTTCCTGAGCCAGTGAAATGCTTTAGTCAGAGGACAGACAGTGTTCTAGGCTTCCTCTCGGCCAACTTTTTTTCATATGTGAATTTTATAAGACTTTATATGAAGCTTTCTGGATATCACTTAACCCTTTACTCCCACCTCACTGTCCAGGCTTGAGGACGTTGCAGGCGTTCTGGGTGACTGATAGAGGTTCTGCATCTCTGCTTGGAACATGTTCTCTGAAGAGTTTGTAGGGCAGAGAGTTATTCTATCATTTGCTTTGAAAATTTCCTTCAGACCTGACTCCTGAATCCCTGTTAACAGGGCTCTGTTGAAAATGGAAGATGGTGACAGGCAAAGGAGGGAGGAATCATGACAGATGTCTGCCCTGGGACTTAGGGACCATGTGAAGGGGCAGCCTGTTAGAGGCAGGCAAAGGGAGGGAGGGAGCTGTCCCTTCCTGGTAAGGCATGGCTCCTTTCAGAAGCCCATTTTTATTGTTTTCTCCTTAATTTTCACTTTTTTCTGTTATACCAGGTCATCAACCCCATGGGGTGGGATGCCTTTGGATTGCCTGCCGAAAATGCTGCCATAGAGAGGAATTTGCACCCAGAAAGCTGGACCCAAAGGTAAGTATTTAAGACATACTCATGTACTTATATAGAGAGAAACCTTGTAAAAACTTTTTAAACCTATGCAGGAGAGAGAACCGAGAACTGAAAGGAAACACACACACACACACACACACACACACACACACACACACACACACACACACAAAACAAACCACCACAACATTGGCAAATTACCAGGATGTAGATAAACAGGATTGAGTGCACTGGTGTTTGTGTAGCTAGTTCGTCAGTCAGTCCTGGGGAGGCGAATGTGTCATGGTGCACATGTAGAGGTCAGGGGACAGTTTATGAGAAGAAGCTCTCTTTTTCCATCATGCACATTGTGGGGATCCAGCCCAGGCTGTCAGGCTAGGTGGCAGACACCTTTACTATTGAGCCACTGCAGCTCCTGACACTTGCCTTTTAATGCTCTGTAATCCTACGAACACCAGGTTGTGTGTTTGCTTATCCAGACGTTGTTAGGATGCTTGTTGTTTACACACTATTCTTTCCTGGAGCATTTGCCTTTATAAAGGAAACAGGACGAGGGAGAGAATTGCAGTGGCTCAGTTTCAACAGTGCTTCTCGGCTGCTGGACCTGAGTCTGAACCACAGCCAATTGCTACATTCTGACTTTCTCTGAACATGAATTGTTGTTTTCATCATTTATGAGCAGGGAACAACTTAGTAAGATATACAGCTACCCGAGGCTGGGTGTGGCTTTCTCTTACTACCCCATGGCCCAGACTTCCTAACCTTCTCCCTGTTAGTCAAGTACTGAACACTGTACACCAGAATCTTCTGGGATCCCTTATCATCTCAGTCTTCAGATGCAGGACAGTTCCAGGCCTGTCTTTGGAACCTCTACTGGCTTCTCCTGTCCTCTCCTCCCCTCCCCTCCCCTGCCCTTCCCCCTTCCCTCCCCTTCTCCTCCCCCTCCTCTTTCCTCCTTTCTCCTCCCATCCCCTTACCCCCCCCCCCATTTTTTGTATAAAATGCATTCACATGAATGTGCCCAGCTGAGCATGTGTACTAGAAATCCAAAAGCAGGATGCTAAGTATCTTCCTGTATCACCTTACTGTCCTGAATTAGGGTCTTTCACTGAGATGGAAACTCACCATTTCAGCTAGTCTGGCTGGTCAGTGAGCTCTCAAGACCTGCTTGGCTGTGTCCACCCCAGTGCAAGGGTTACGGCATGTACGCCAGGCCTGGCTTTCCCAGGGATGGTGGGGATTTGTGTTCAGGTTCTTGTGCTTATGAACATAGCACTCTTCCACCCCCCACGCCCCCCACCTCTCTGGCCCCTTCCACCCCGCCCATCTCCCCAGCACTCTTCTACCACCCCCATATCCCCAGCACCATTACCACCTTTTCTTGTTTCTACCCAAAGCTGCATGGCAGCAAACTCCCTGTACTCTGTATCCATTATGCAATTGAGTCTAGATTAATAGACGCGGTCAAGAAGAAGAAAAAGAGGAAACGACAACTCTAGTAAAGTAGGTCAAACACGGCCTAAGAATTGCGAATTGACTAGAATTATGAATTGATTAGAATTATGAATTGAGTAGTGCACTTCTCTCTCATCCAATTTGAGAGCAGTTTTAGGTTCTAATAGATGGAACACTGTGTTATTTGGTTTGAATTTCCCCAATTTATACATTAAGAGAGGTGTGTGTGTGTGTGTTTGTGTGTCATTTGCACACACAGTTCTGGGGGTTACATATACCAGGCAAGAGCTTCTTCCACCGAGCTCCAAACCACCCAACATATAAGGGGTTTGTTTTGTTTTTGTTTCTTTCAATCACTTTAAAACTCGCTTGCTTGACGCAACAGTGTAGAATACAGACACATGGAAAGGCCAGGATCCCACATTCAAGAGGCTGCTTGTTAGAGTAGCCACGGGAAGGAACTGCCCCCAGGGCCGAGACCACAGTGGCATCTAGTAAATGAGCAAGTCCAGCTCATGGGTGTCTGCTAGCATACTGATATTTTACTAATTCTTAGGGATTGATTTTTTTTTTTTTCTTTCCAGGGCAAAGCAACAGTTAAACTTCCTTGACTGAGCTAGACTTTTAAAATTTTCTAAAACATTCTTAAAATGTAGTTCATCTGTGGCCCCATTGCCCTCTCAAAGTCAAACCTGCTTCCCTTTGTCTCACAGCAATATTAAACACATGAGGAGTCAGCTCGACCGCCTCGGCCTGTGCTTCAGCTGGGACAGGGTGAGTCGGCCTTTCTTCCCGGGGCTCTGTTCAGGCAAGGGCTGAAGGGTGGGGCCCTTCTTCGCATTTTGGTTGGGAGAAGGAAAAGGAAATGACAGGTCTCTGGAGAGAAGGCTTAGCACTCCACAAATACAAAAGGATCCAGAGTGGTTATTTTGTCTGCATACAAATAATTTTCTGTGGGATTAAGCTAAGAGAGTAACTTCTTATTTGACTTCATAATGGGTTGGGCCGTGTGTGTGGCAAAGACTTTTTGCACAAGGATTTCATGCTCACAGCAACAGTTTAAAAGGATTATTACAATAAACATAAATGATTAAATACTAACCTGCTGGTCCTTTGGGTGATGAACTGGCCATTTATTTATATTTTGCTCTGAATTCAGAACTGGTGTGCACACGCCCACGGTGGTTCTGGCACATAGTCTTTGGTATACAAATCTTCCAAGAAGCCCCGCGCTGAAGCCAGTGGGAGATTGCAGACTCGGGAGGGTTACAGATGATACCTGGGGTCCTGCTGACTGTGAAAGGACCTTCAGAGGCCCAGCCCAGGCCTTGGAGGAGTGGGCTGCTGAGTAAGGGAGACTACTGTTTCCCCTCCGTGAAAGGTCTTTTTCATGCCACCATCCCTCTCAGTGCCCACTCACTCAACAGACTGGGCGGGGTTTTGCTGAAACACTGGATAAGTGGAAATTCAAGTCCCCATCTTCCCCGTGACCTCGAAAGTGAAGCGAGCAGTGGGAAAGAGAAAGGCAGTGCAGTTAAAAAGGCCCTGGCATTTTGGTTTTATTTTTCTTTTCCTGCTCCAGACCATGTTGGTTTGAGCACCTAGTGGGGATTTGTTGGCAGAGAGTGAAATGCAAGGCCATCACAGAGAGCCAGCCCCTCAGGGGTGGCCTTCATGGTTTCCTTACGTACGTACGTGTGTGTGTGTGTGTGTGTGTGCGCGTGTGTGCGTGTGTGTATAAAACCCAGGGCTCCAGCTCCAGCCTGTATTTATTTTCTAATTAGAATTTTTTAAAAGAAAGGTGTACAGGTGTTTTAACGTGTGTGTATGTCTGTACTGTGCACTTGCCTGTTGACTGAGGACCAGAAGAAGGTGTCAGATGCCTTGAAATTGGAATCAGAAAAGGCTGTGAGTGCAGGAAATCCAACATGGGACTTCTGGAAGAGCAGAAACTGCTCTTAACGGCTGAGTCATCACAACAGCTCTCAACTGCTGAGTCATCACGCTAGCTCCTCATGTTCGACTTTTTAAAGCAGTTGTGGGAAGTTCTTGCAAAGAATCTGGGTTTGGTTTTTAGTATCTACATGATAGCTCACAACCAGGGGGATCCCATCCTTTCTGAAGGCACAACCCTCACATGGTTTCCTTACATACATGCACACAAAGCCTTTAATATATAAGATAAAATAAAAGAAAATTAAAACCATAGTTATAAGTATCCCTTTTTCATGATTTCTTACATTTGACATTTGGTTTTCTTTTTTCTCTAGGCATTTGAAAATATCAGTTCTAGATTATATTCTGCTAAAACATAACCCTAAAGTTTTTGTTTGCTTGTTTTTAGCAACACATGCTAGGTATAATCACTAAAAAATATAAAATAGCCCTTTTTATATTTGTTATATAAATTTTGTTATAGCCTCGTTTTCAGGAATTTTAGTTCTTATAAGCGAGGGTACAATGAAACCATTGTTTCTGCTTCATAGGTAGAAAGAAAGGCTTATTGGGGATCAAACTGCCAAGGTTATCTCTCAGGGAGGAATGAGAGAACTGAAAAATGGCTGAAAAAGCAATTGGACTTCATATGACAGTCAGCAGGGTAGGTTGGCTTGCTCTTGCATGAGGTCAAACAAACCCTGGAATTGCTGTCCCAAGACTGTAGTTAACTGCGGAGCTGCCGGCTGCCTATGAGAAGGAGCAGCCCAGCTGCTATGCTGTACATAGCTTGTGTTTGTACTGTCAGAGCTTACAGCTCGGACAGCTGGGTGTCTGCTGAGAGCATCACTGATACTTTACAGCCTGAATAAGGCTCCGTAGCTACTAAGAGTGCCGTCTGTACTGTAGAGCCTGATAGGGCCCGGATGTCACTACGTGCTTTGTGGCATCCCCTTTGTCAACACAAGTCTTTTTGTTTCTATTTCTCTTGCTTTCTCATCGTGGCGTATTTTATTGGTAAAGAATTCAGGGGTTGGAAAGGTGACTCAGCAGGTAAAAATGCTTGTCATACAACCATAAGGTCTAGAGTTCGAATGCCAGCACTATATAACTCATATAACATGCCTCACACACCTGTAACCCCAGGTTAGCGTGGGCTGGAGACAGCAGGATCATTTTGGCCTGCTAGATTCTAGCCTAGCTGGCAGAATGTGAGTTCCAGGTTCAAAGACAGAGCCTGCCTCAAAGCAACAGGCAGAAAGAGATAGAAGAGGATACTCAATGTTCTCTTCTGGCCTCATATGAATGTACACATACACAGTAGGGGGGCTGA
>CM052706.1:626301-740162 GCA_028551405.1 Uromys caudimaculatus | reverse complement strand
GAGGAGGGAGAGAAGGGGGAGGGTAGAGAGGGGAGGAGGGAGAGAGAAAGAGAGAAAGTATGCTTTGGAATAGCAGTTTACACATTTCATATTTCCAGGACCATGTTGGGATTTCTTCATAGCGTGGGCTCATTTGTTTCAGCCTTTCCTTCCCCACCATTAGATGGTGATTACAATTCAGGAATAATGTCCTCTCCATCCCAAGCACACAGGCCCTGCATCCTTCCTGCCTGAGTTCATTTTCAGACACCATGGTTAAGCTTACAGAATGGAAAGTCATTATTACTTTAAGGTCCTGGCTTCTTATTTACGCATATGAGTAAATATCAAGCAAGAAGGTTTAAAACCTTAGAAACAACAAGGCCTGCAGGGTAGCAGACATATTTTTAAATGAGGAGTTATTTTCTTTTAATTTTGAAAGAATCAAAAACATCTTAAAATGCACTTTGAGGCAGGTAAGTGCCTGACAACCTGGCTTCCAGCTTCCATTGTGAGAGCTCAGAGCCAGTTGCCTTGACAACATGTGGCTGTTGCTGCAGCAAGTATTTGACTAAGCCAGTCTCCTTTTAAGTCCTTACAAGTGAAACCATTTGTCTGCCTAATCGCTAGCTCTGGGTTTCTGGTATTCCCTTAGGAGTGAGTGCCTCCTGGAGGTGTTCCCTGTAATCCAAATCCACCTGTGAGGGGCAGGGTGGACCCTCTGAGTGAATTTGCTGTGTATCTTTTGAGACTAACATGTTTCAGTCATCCTGAAGTTCTGACCATGTCTTGGCAGATGCGCAAGTCCACCTAGGCCAGTGTCTCCCAGCCACTTCTCTTCCTCCACTAGAACTCTAGCCAAAACAAAACAAAAACAAACAAACAAGACCCACAAATTTCTAGGTTAGGAGCCGGGAAAGTGCTGAGTCCCTAAAACGCTTGCTGTAGGAGCACCTGACTTTGGATACCCAGCACCTACATTAAAATCCAGGCTAGGACTGGGGCGTGGGGGCAGGAGGATGCCTGGAACCAGCCCAGCTGAATTGGTAAGCTCCAGGTTACTGAGAGACTTTGTCTTTAACAAAATGGAGAGTGGTTGAAGATGTCCATTGTCTACCTCTGGTCTCGACATGCACATATGTGAACACAGCCGTGAACGTGTGCAGATCCCCACCCTACACACACACACACACACACACACATACACATACACACACACTCTCTCTCTCTCTCTCTCTCTCTCTCTCTCTCTCTCTCTCTCTCTCTCTCTCTCTCCTGGGCTATTAGGTATTTTTTAAATGACTTTTTCTAAGTTTATGGTTTCATTTCTTGGTCTTTGCCTCAGGTGAAATTGTTCACACTGTGGGAAGTTTCTCCAGCTCATTGCTTAGTGGAAGTGCAGATAGCTCTGGGGCTGCCACTGTTTGTTTTGTGGGCTGATAAAGAAGGCGTATGCTTCCAACTCCTGGCCCTCACCCATGCCTGAAAAATATGCCTTCACATTCTCAGGAAACTGGCCTTGTGAAAGTATCTGTTAGAAGATTCTGCCCTGTTGAACCTGAAAGTTTGAGGACGTTTCAAATTATATAAATTTTCTCAGTGTTCCTTCCTTCTAGAAAGATGGAATGCTGGTCTCTGCCTACCTAGACTGACAACAAATTGCAACTTAAACTAATGAATCTCCTCTGCCACTTTATGGCGGGTGTTCTGTCCCTAATGTCAAGTCAGCAAAGCTGTGCTGTGTTACAATGCCTTGATGAAGTTCCTGTCCATTGGCAAAGAATAATTACCAAGAAATTTACCAAATTGTTAGCTTTTGTCTGCATATGAGTAGCTAGCTCCTAGGGTCCTGAGTACTGTGGGTTGGAGAAAATGTCAAGATACCAGGTACACAACAAAAGACAAATGCAGCCTCTCTCTCTCTCTCTCTCTCTCTCTCTCTCTCTCTCTCTCCCTCTCCCTCTCCCTCTCTCTCTCCCTTTCCCTCTCCCTCTCCCTACTGTTAATATTCTAAATTTTCTCTAAGAAATGTAGAATGGGAACCTTTCAAATCACTTAGGAACTTAACTGGTGGCCCTAGATTTGGAAAGCAAGACCTTTAAGAAACACACACACACACACACACACACACACACACACACACACACACACACGCACACACTATAAAAGCCTGGCATTTGTCAGTTTTGGTTTTCTTTAAATGTTCATTTTCAGCCTAAAGATAGTCCTGCATGGAAGAACATAATCGCATGAAAATGAGTGCTTAGACAAATGTTAGGTTCAAGATGAATTACCTGATATTAACACATTTTCCTTCAATTCTGCTATGAGGTGAGCAGGGAAGGAATAGGAGATGCAGGTAAAGATGGAAACTGACAGATGGAAGGAAGAGGAAGGCCACAGTGGGTGCAGGAAGCCTGGCTGAAGGATCATGAGGATGATGGTCCAGAAAGGAGGGAGGCCACGTGGCCTAGTGAGGTCCTGACGTTGTCAAGGAGTCACTGGGAAAGATGCAGCCAGGAGGGAATGCAGCAGGACCTTGAGAGGAGAAAAACCAGCTCTGGCCTGGGAAGCTGGTGGATGTGAAGGTGCCAGCAGGGGGCAGATGGGAAGGAAAGGGGTGGACGGATGTGGATGAAATGCCAAGGAAGGTGGTGAGACTGTAAAAGTCCTCAGACTTTTCAGAGGTGGAGGAAAGGTCATCTTCCTGGACCTGAGCCCAGTTGTGTGAAGCCACCTGGAATGCCAGTCCCCCTGTCATGCTCTTCACTGGACAGTACTCTGGAGTCTGTGGAGTTGAGCTATGAGGGCATGATGTGCATAGTGGCAGATCCATTTTTTCCCTCGACCCCCTCTGCCTTTTGGTGATGTCTTAGCATAAAGACCCACCAGCTGGCCTGGTGGCAGTGGCAGCACAAGCCTGTAATCGCAGCACTCAGGAAGCAGAGGCAGACAAGTTTCTCTGAGTTAGTTCCAGGACAGCCAGGGCTACATGGAGAAACCCTGTCTTGGAAAACAACAAACAAACGACCCAGCAGGTGATCTTATTCAGTGTCTTCTCACTGGTGAATTAAAAGAGAGCAGACGTGTACTGCTGAGCCAGTATGACACTAGATCATTGATCAGGGGACCTCATTGTGTCTCCTTCTCAAAGGCTACTGTTCTGTGTTCTTGATTTGGAAATTGCTCATGATAAACTCAGTCCTCCATTTGTCTTTGGAGTTTTGGAAGCTCTACACACAGATTTCTTAAATCACTGTATGGTGTGTTAGGGAGGGTCTTCTCAGATGAGCTGCTGTGAATAAACCAGGAACAATAGTACACTCCTTTCTTTAAAAACCTGCTTTATTTAAAAAATTATCTAAAACTCTGCCTTAGGCCAGAGTTGCTTTGCCTTGCTTTGTTTTGGGAAAGGGCATCATGCTGTAGACCAGGGTAGCCCGAAACTCATTGTGTAGCTCAGACTGGTCTCAAATTCATGGGGATTTTCCTGCCTCAGCCTCCTGAACATGAAATTATGGGTATATGTTACCACATCTAGCTTAGACTGTTTTGTAAACACCCTTAACCCCTGGAATGAATGTTTTGTTTAATGAAAATTCATGAACCTTCAATGCACAGTGTTGGAAAGTCAGGCTAATCCTCTTCAGATCCCTTCATTCTTTTTTTTTTGTTTGTTTTTGTTTTTCGAAACAGGGTTTCTCTGTGTAGCCCTGGCTGTCCTGGAACTCACTCTGTAGACCAGGCTGGCCTCGATCTCAGAAATCCGCCTGCCTCTGCCCCCCCACCCCCCCGAGTGCTGGGATTAAAGGCGTGCGCCACCACTGCCCTGCAGATCCCTTCATTCTTACAGTGGTTGCAACATCTGTGCCAGAAAACACTAGTAAGGTCCGAGAGAGTCATCTGACTATGGTGGTCCAGGTCATCCAGGGCTGAGACTTCTGCCTGTAGCCCTGGGCTCCTCCATTTGTCCTCATAATTGACAGCCTGCTTGAGAAGTGAATAAAATTTAGGAGCATAACTAACAAGTCTAGGCAGTCTGTGCTACATCCTGAATGAGGGAAGGGCACTTGGCCTTTAAGCTTTAGCCTAGTTTGGTGGTGGACTGTTCCCCACTCGTCCTCATCACCGTCGAGGCATCAGCCTCTATTATTAACAACTTTTCTTGAGGTTTACTTATTGTTTGGATTTGGGTGGCTTAGCTGGGTCTCCAGTGAAGGGTCTTCTAGGCCAAGGCTGGAAGCCCATGTGTGAAAGCAAGCATACTTACCTGGTGGGCCGTCTCACTGGCCTTCTCTCCCCTTCCGTGTACTAGGGTTTGAACCCAGAGCCTCTTGCATGCTGTACAGGCCTCCTACCACTAAGCTCTGTGGTAGCTGCCTCTCCAACACTAGCACCCAGCTCCTTGCCCTCACACTTATCCTGCTGCCTCCATCTTGTGAGTAGGTCACAGTCCTGTACCACTTCTCCTTCTCATCATTAACTATGTAGTGAATATCTGGAACTCACTGTGTAACAGCCTAGCCTCAAACCTTCATTCCTCCTGCCTCAGTCCCCTGCTACGAGCTTTCTATAGAGAAAGAGAAAAAAGAAAAAGCCCCAGACAAAAACCACAGGAAGAACTAACAGTCCCAAACCAGTACTGTGCAACGCTGTATCACACTGTATGTCCCTTTTCTGCCTGGGATTGCTGAAGGACCTCTGAATGTCCTTCCCTGATACCACACTCATCTAGATATTTCTAGAACAAGGAAGGAATAGTGGAGCACCAGATAGATCCTGAGTGCCATGATCCTAACATCCAGTGCAAATGTTCTTCTGTACTGCAGACATAACCAGGCCATGCTGCCTCAGCCTCTTGGATATCATCGATGCCAAATTACTGGGCCACAGGTTGATGTGACATTGGCTTAGTTGTTCGGTTAAGTTATTCAAGGTCATTAGGGGAGGGTGGTTGGTTTCCAAGAGGTTGCTTTGACCCTCTTTGTGTTCTGAGAGAGCATATCTTTTGCCGTGGGTCCTATAAAACAACCTCAGACAGTGTAAAGTGTGAAATTGCAATGTGGAGGAGCCACTTCACCGAGATCCCAGATAGACAGCTAGATGGTGCTCTCTCAGCTCACAGGATATAAAAACTGATGCCCTGATAGAGAGCTCTGTGAGTGAATTGTACCTCCTTTTAGAGCTGTGCACTTGTGTTAAGCGGACTCTGTGTTAAGACCGACAGTACCTTAGTGCAGGTGTGGGCTGTGTGTGTATGAGTGATTCCCTGAATGTGTGTATGTGCACCAAGTGCATGCCTGAAGAGGGTTGCGGTCTCTTAGAACTGGACTTACAGTGGATGCTTGCAACGGAACCCCAGTCCTTTGCAAGAGCCGCAAGTGCCTTTAACTGCTAAGCCATCTCTCCAGCTGTGTGAACTTATTTGAAAACAAGGAGTAAGTAAGGAACAGAAATGTTGGGAGATTTAGGGACAGTCTGTCTTATTTACTTTTTCCAATGGTCTCACCAAGAAGTCTTACTGGTACCACCCATGCCTGTGGGCAGATGAGGATAGCAGGGAGCCCCACCCACAGATGCAAGGTGCCTGAATGGGCCCTGCAGCGGTGGTTGGATCTGGATATTTGGGTTCGCGGGCTAGATTCAGGGGATGATCTTTAAACACTTCTGTGTGGACATCTGTTCTGTGGGAGGGATAAGCCAATAGATTGATAACAACATGCCTTTCTGACTTCAAAACAGAAACATTTATTACATTACATTTTCTAAGTCAGGCCACTATTTGGGGGCATATTAAATTATTTAAAATTTAGAAGTTACAAAAAACAAACAAACAAACAAAACCAAAAAACACTTGTTGCCAACAAACTGCATTCCAGCCCTAACCTGTGTCTGGGAAGGTTCCCGGTGGTTTGCCAGTCATGTTCAGTAGAGGGGCCAAATCTGACGGAGGAGAGAAACTCAGTAAATGGACTAGCCCCAGGGGATGGGATTTAACCAGCTTTGTCACTTTTGTGGACTGCCCACTAGAGAGGTGTCTGGCTAATGTTCCTTTGATCTGCCTGTGGCTTCAGACTTAAAATGAAACAATATAAACCTTTAGATTAGCATTGTTCTATTAACATTTAAAGCTGAAAATAGCATATGGTGCCTCACCCTGTAATCCTAGTACTTAGGAGGGTGAGACCGGAAGGTTACCCTGAGTGTAAGGCCAGCCTGGGTTACATACAGGGCCCTGTCCACAAAAATGAAAACCATGTATAGCTAGATAATTTGAGGGAACTATTTGTTTGTTTGTTTTGTTTTTCAAGACAGGGTCTCTCTATATAGCCTTGGCTGTCTAGAACTCACTCTGTAGACCAGACTGGCCTTGAACTCACAGAGATCCACCTGCCTCTGCCTCCTAATTAAAGGTCTATGCTACCACTGCCAGACTAGGGGACTGTAGTATTAACTCACATGTCCACTAGTTGGTGAGCATGTGTGTCTGTATGTGTGCGTCCCCCCCCACATATACACAAACACACACACACACACACACACACACACACACACACACACACACACACGCAATAGTAACAAAGAATGGTTTCTAGACATTGCCAGATAACCCAGATAACCCCCAGGGAGCAGTGACTCTGCTTTAGAGAGAGAGAGGCTGTCAATATTTTCATGGGTGTTAAGCCCTATGGCCTCTTGACTGTAGAACTGTGTCTTGAGTAAGTAGTTCAGTGAACAGCTAAAAAGAGGGTTTTGATTTTTAGCCAATTGGCTAAACTGAAAGCTTTTAAGTGGTATGATTTTTTTTTTTTTTTTTTTTAAAAAAAGCCTTTGATGATTTTAGAAGACTAGACTTCTCTTTCATTTTCTTTTGTTCTAATGGACAAATCATGGAAGGCTCCAAAGAGCTCTGTGACTCTCAAAATGTACACTGCTTAACTTAGTAATAAGACAGCTGGCCTACCACAGGTAGGAAGGCGTGGCTCGGGTAACCACGGTAGTCTCCTCAGTCCTAGTCCCCTCGGGCAGTTGCCCAACAGTGACCATGGCCATGCAGAAGCTAGCATTATGTTTTCTCCAGATGGCAGTTGCAGAAGCAACAAATAAAACAGCCCAAGTCCACATGGGAAATTAGGGAGAAAACGGGGGAGCAGACTCTTTCACTGGAGCTAATGATGCCCGGAGGAACACAGGCGGATGGTTGGCTGAGGAAGAGGCCGTCTACCCTGCCTTTTCTACCTCAGGTAAACTGATTTTCAAACCACAAACCTAGTTGAAGATAATGCTGTCCTATTGCTATGTGAATTTTACTCAGTGTCTAGAAGTGGATGCAAGGGCTTAGAGAGTGCATTATAAAATATTCATTATAAAATATTCTCATTATAATGTAGATTCGTTATAATCTATTTATGATAGTATATTAATTGGAAATATTTGATGTTTCATTATGAACAACTCAAATAAACACAAAATAAAGTGTTAATGGGCCCCATCCCTACCTTTAACAGTTTGACTTTTTTACATTTGCTTTATGTACTTCCTTAAAACTGTAGTGGATAAAGGTTTTTTTAAAAAGACATTTCTACAATAACAAGGTCGAATATATTTCCCATAATCCTCACCCATTCTATCCTGCAATTCAATTCTATTTTCCCTGTGTGTTTGTGACCACAGCACAGTGATAATTTAGCTGTGAAACTTATATGAGGTATACAGATTTGCTTTTGTATATAGTCTTGCATGTGTCTGGCTTATTCTTAAATCAGCAGCATTTGGGGGTGCTTCAGTGTTGGAGAGCATAAAATGATAAGTGAAACAGAATAGAAGACAGTTCCTGACATATTTTTGTTAACTATGAAAGTTTTAAAGGTATTTGTCTAGAAAATTAAAGAGAGCAAGTCTGTGCCCTACTAGCAGGTCAGGGCTGAGAAGGCAGCATTGGCACTGATAACAGGGTCTGGGAAGGCAAGCTACCCCTTGTCTGCTAGTCTGATCCTTGAGCTGGCAGAGTTTCCTCATGCCTGGCATCCCTATATATCAGGTGCCTGTGGAGTCCCTGGGAGCTGGTGATTCATGCGTGTTGCAGAGAAACCACAGCTTAGGTTTTGGCAGGGGCCAGGATGCTTGGAACCACCATTAGATTGGCAGATTTGTCTGTGACTCACAATGGGGAAATGGAGCTAGTAGTCAGAGTTGAGTTATTTTGCATCTTTAAAAAATTTTATTTATTTATTTTATGTGCATTGGTGTTTTGTCTGCATGTATGTCTCCAGCTACTATGGGACATCAGATTCTGTGAGACTACAGTTATAGATGGTTGTGAGCTACCATGTGGGTGCTGGGAATTGAACTCAAGACCTTCTAGCTATTTCTCCGACCCCTGTTCTGCATTTTTAAAAACTTGTTTTCTGGGCTGGGATTATAGCTCAGTGTTGGAGCACTTGTCAGCATGCCTGAGGCCCTGGGTTTGATTCCTAGTAACATCCAAATAATTTAATTGTTTAATTAAATTATTATATATAATTATTATATTTATTATTATATATAATATATAATTCTATAATATAATAATTATATAATATATAACATATAATTAATTATTATATATTATAATTATTATATATATTATATCTAATAATTATATAAATAATTTAACCTAATTTAAATTAGGACTCTGCTACTTAAAACAACAACAATAACAAAGCAGCATCTAAACCGACCAAGAGAAGCTAGGAATGCGGCTCAATTGGCAGAGTGCTCACCCAACATGCATGAAGCCTGGCTTTAAAATTCTATATTAAACGGGGTTTTCAGGCAGAAAGTAAACGTTAGGAACTTTTGATTAATCTCCCCAGGTAGACAATAGCTTGATTCATATTATATAATAAAGAGAAAATAATGAGGCTAGATAAGCTATTAGACCTATGTAGAAAAAAGATTTATTCTGAGATGAGAATTGCATCAGGGTGAACAAATACTCCTGACACTTATGATTGCTTTTCAGATGAGCTACATAATTGGCCCCCAGCATGTGTTTATCCTGACAAAAATGTTCATAGCTGGATGGGAAAGTTGGCTTAGCAGTTAAGAGCATTTGCTGGTCTTCAGATGACCCAAGTTCAGTTTCCAACACTCCTATCTGGTATCTCACAGCCACCTGTAACTCCAGTTACAGGGGATCTGATGGCTTCTTCTGACCTCAGTCAACAACAGCACTCATGTGCATATACCCCCACACCCTCATATGAACAAAAACTATCAGATCTTTTTTTAAAAGTTCATAGTTCCTCTTTCTCCACATCCTCGCCAGCATCTGCTATCACCTGAGTTTTTGATCTTAGCCATTCTGATTGGTGTGAGGTGGAATCTCAGACTTGTTTTGATTTGCATTTCCCTGATTACTAAGGATGTTGAACATTTCTTTAGGTGCTTCTCAGCCCTACGAGTTTCCTCAGTTGAGAATTCTCTGTTTAGCTCTGTTCCCCATTTTTTGATAGGGTTATTTGGATCTCTGGAGTCTAACTTCTTGAGTTCTTTGTATATATTGGATATTAGCCCTCTGACGGATGTAGGATTGATAAACCCAATCTGTTGGTTGCCATTTTGTCCTATTGACAGTGTCCTTTGCCTTACAGAAGCTTTGCAATTTTTTGAGGTCCCATTTGTCGATTCTTGATCTTAGAGCATAAGCCATTGGTGTTCTGTTCAGGAACTTTTCCCTTGTGCCCATGTGTTCAAGACTTTCCCCCACTTTCTCTTCTATTAGATTCAGTGTATCTGGTTTGATCCACTTGGACTTGAGCTTTGTACAGGTAGATAAGAATGGATCAATTCGCATTCTTCTACATGCTAACCGCCAGTTGAACCAGCACCATTTGTTGAAAATGCTGTCTTTTTTCCACTGGATGATTTTAGTTCCTTTGTCAAAGATCATGTGGCTGTAGGTGTGTGGGTTCATTTCTGGGTCTTCAATTCTATTCAAGGATGTGGAGAAAGAGAAACACTCCTCCATTGCTGGTGGGATCACAAGCTGGTACAACCACTCTGGAAATCAGTTTGGTGGATCCTTAGAAAATTGGACATAGTACTACCTGAGGACCCAGCTATACTACTCCTGGGCATATACCCAGAAGATGCTCCAACATGTAATAAGGACACATGCTCCACTAGGTTCATAGCAGCCATATTTATAATAGTCAGAAGCTGGAAACAACTCAGATGTCCCTCTGAATGGATACAGAAAATGTGGTACATTTACACAATGGAATACTACTCAGCTATTAAAAACAATGACTTCATGAAATTCGCAGGCAAATGGATGGAACTTGAAAATATCATCCTGAGTGAGGTAACTCAGTCACAAAAGAACAAACACAGTATGTACTCACTGATAACTGGAAAAAAAAAGTTCGGAATACCCAAGATTCAATTCACAGACCATATGAAGTCTAAGAAGAAGGAAGACCAAAATGTGGATGCTTCAGTGTTTCTTAGAAGGGTGAGCAGAATACTCACAGGAGGAAATATGGAGACAAAGTGTGGAGCAGAGACAGAAGGAAAGGCCATCCAGAGACTGCCCCATCCCATATACAGCCACCAAACCCAGACACTATTGTGGATGCCGGGAAGTGCTTGCTGATGGAAGCAGATAAGCTGTCTCCTGAGAGGCTCAGGCAGAGCCTGACAAATACAGAGGCAGATGCTCTTGCAGCCACCCATTGGACTGAGCATGGGGTCCCAGATGGAGGAGTTGGAGAAGGGACTGAAGGAGCTGAGGGGGTTTGCAGCCCCATGGAGGGAACAACAGTGTGAACTGGACAGACCCCCTAGAGCTCCAGGAGACTGGACCACCAACCAAAGAATAACATGGAGGGACCCATGGTGCTGGCCACATATGTAGCGGAGGAGGGCCTTGTTGGACATCAGTGGGAGGAGAGGCCCTTGGGCCTGAGCGTGTTCGATGCCCCAGTGTAGGGGAATGCTAGGGAGGGAAGACGGGAATGGGTGGGTGGGTGGAGGAGCACCCTCATAGAGGCAGGGGGAGGAGGGATGGGATAGGGGTTTTCCAAAGGGGAGACCTGGAAAGGGGAAAACACTTGAAATGCAAATAAAGTAATATCCAAAAAAATAAATTAATTAAAACAAAAGTGTTCATAGCTGTTCCCGTACTGTAACTTCTTCCATGGATGATAGGCAAGGGACCTAGACTCTTCCCTTGAACGGGTCTAGAAAGGATAGGGAGACAGTTCAATGACTTCCTCTCCTTCTTCCCAGCAGAAATGACTTCTTCACTCACTTTGAGACTTAGTGGAAATAGGTTGGTAAATACTTTGCAATTTAATTGCTTTTAAGAACTGAGTCTCGAAGTTGTGGTATGCGTGGTAGAGTGCCTGACTGCATTTATACCTCTTCGCTTTTTGGCAGGAAATCACCACGTGTTTGCCAGACTACTACAAATGGACTCAATACCTGTTTATTAAACTCTACGAAGCTGGACTGGCCTATCAAAAGGAGGTAAGTTCATGTTAGCTTCCCTTTTAAAATCTTATAAATCCTCTCCATCTTAGAATCATCACTGCCAACCAGGCGTGGTGGTGCACGCCTTTAATCTTAGTATTTGGGAGGCAGAGGTAGGCAGGTCTCAGAGAGTTCAGGCCAGCCTGGTCTGTACAATGAGTTCCAGGACAGCCAGAACTACATAGTGAGACTCTTCTCAAAAATACCAAAACTGTTTTGGTATTTCATAGCTTTTATGTGAGAAACAAAGACAGTGCTGTTTGCATGTAACAGTAAAGAGCCACTTCAGGTTCATAGACTCGTCTGCAGCAGGCTGAGCACCACCAAAAATAAAGCAGTAGTATATTTGCCCCTCCCCCCTTTTTTACCTCCTGAAATCTTCCTGATGTTAGTGGTAATAAGAGATGATCCAATTTTCTTAGGTTTATGAACCTAAAACTTTCAGGTCCTAGATTCTTACTACCCTGGTCACCTCTATATACTTACGAGGTGAAGACCTAGGGTGCCCCATGTTAGAGAAAGTAAACTGTTGAATGCTCATCTTTCCATGTGACTCCAGATGGCATAGCTCCAACTTTTTTGTGACTGTACTCCTTGCAGTTGTAAAATCATAACCCAGATTATAACTTATGGCTAACCTCTCCCCACCCGACTTTTATGTAAATGTGGGAAATATCCAGAACCAGTCAGATCCCAACACATCTTGAAAAAGCCACTGAAGAGAACATAATAAAGGGCCTGAGTGTGCTGACTTTAGCACAGCCTCGAAGGACTGGAAAACATCTAGCACTGGTGACAGAGAATACCCTTGTCGTTTGACTCAGGCTGGAGGGCAGTGTTAGGCCCCTGACCCAGCAGGACAGGCTGTCTGACAGTGCTGTAGCCTTAAGTGGCACCTCCTTCAGCTCACCACAGTTTCTCACAGAAGGCAAACCAGCCTGCAGGCCAGAGTTAAGGTGGATGCAGGCCATGAGCAGGAAGGAAGAAGGGTCTATGAGGCACATGGTTGCTAGCACTGTCTCTATTGGAATTACTGTGAATACTTTTTGGTGCTGAGGAATTGCATGTTACATAGTCTACCAGTCTTAAATTTTTAAGCAGTGCTTCTCAAATCAGTAAAGCAATCTCCAGATTGCTCTGTACTCAGTGCTTTCTTTGTACCAGGAGGCTCCTGAATGTCACAAAGTGGTAAGTGTAGGCAGAGGTTTTAAACAAAGATTGAAACTAACAGGAACTCTGGAGTGCCTTCATAGGGTTAGGACCACGCGTTCTACCAGCCATGTGAATCTGTCAGTAGGACTCCGAGTTGTTACCCTTGGGGTACAGTGTTGAAAGCAGAAAACATAGCAGTTTTCTGGAGGTGCTGAAAATGTTCTATATTTTAACATGAGTAGTTGGTTACGTGTTTACTCATTTAAAATTCATCAATCGTTCACTTAAGAGTTATCTACTTTTTATATTCCACATTAGCTTAAACTACAGTCTTCAAGAATTGCAAGCATAATTTAGAGACCCAAATTCCTTTTCTGTCTGTCGGTGTCTTTGGGACCTTATGTTTGTTATATTGCTTTTCTACTCTTCATCTTCATTCTCTGTAATAGTATTCTCTGAGAATAGGATTCTATGGTTCTACTTACCACAAAGCAGATTGTGAGCAGTAAAGGGCCTCACATAAGCCAAGGGTAGTAGCACACAGCTGTAATCCCTGCTCTGGAGAGACTGAGACAGGAGTAGCTCAGGTTTGAAGCTAACTAACCCTGAGCTAGATAGCCATTTAGCAGTCAAAGTACTTAGCATAGAAACTAGCACTTGGTTTCACTCAGTAAACAGTGCTGCTATTAAAGACCGGTGCATTTATTTCCTCTGCAGTAACCCTATTCTCGTAAACTTTAAATAGATACCATTTTTTTTTCCTTTTCCAAAGTGTTCTAAAATTTTTAATCCTGAATATTCATCATGTCATTTAAGAAAACCTAAGGTTAATTAGCCACGAGCTCACAGAAGTCCATCTTCCCCAAGCCTATTCTAACAAGGGCATTTTGTATGTCCTTGTCACAGCTTACAAGTGGCCTATTGGCCAGGCAGCCCACACCAAAGATCCCTCAGGCTTGGAGCCACACTGTTACATTGCAGCCTTGTTCTCCAAGAGGCCTCCACTGGGCATTCACCACAGTGTATTCCCCTGTCTCTGTATCCTAACAGGCCTTGGTTAACTGGGATCCAGTGGATCAAACAGTGCTAGCCAATGAGCAGGTGAATGAATATGGCTGTTCATGGCGTTCTGGAGCCAAGGTAGAGAAGAAATACCTCCGACAGTGGTTCATTAAGACAACTGCTTATGCAAAGGTAAGTGGTGGTCATAGACTCTTGGTAATGCCCAACGTGTGGGTATAGCACACTGTCAACTCTGTTGAAGGAGCCTAAGCAGAGTCCCAAGACATGGGAGGCAGAGAGCCTCAGTGTTGTTCACATACATAGAGGGTGGTAGGCAAGGATCTTGAAGTTTTAACAAGAAAGACACCTAGAGGTTATTACGGTTCTTCATCAATGAGCTGTCATAAAGTAGCAGTAACTCTATCTGCAATTACACATCCAAAAAGGCAAAAGGGAATGATCTTTGTGACGCTTCAGAGGGTTCAAATTAGTTTCTCTGTGCCATCGCTTATAGTAGCCTAGAAGTGAAGAGCTAACTGAACCCAGGAGGGAAGGCCAGAGTAGGATCGAGCTCGGCCAAGTCCAAAGCTCCAAATGTGGCTCTCCTATGCCTCTGATTAATTGTGCAGGTTGCCCTGGGCCTCACTTCCTGATAAGTAAGATGAGCAATTAGGCGGGGCGTTGGTGGCGCACGCCTTTAATCCCAGCGCTCGGGAGGCAGAGGCAGGCGGATTTCTGAGTTCGAGGGCAGCCTGGTCTACAGAGTGAGTTCCAGGACAGCCAGGGCTACACAGAGAAACCCTATCTCGAAAAAAACAAAAAAAAAAAAACAAAAAAAAAAAAAAAGATGAGCAATTAGACCTGATGATGCTTCAAGCACCTTCTGGCTGATTCTATGTTCAGAGATCAAGACAAAGACAGTCTTGGAAACAGAGTTCCTTAGTAAGTCATAGTGGCCTGGACAAAGTCCTAAGTTCTGTATGTGTGTAATACTCAGTGCTTCTGTTTTGAGCTGAGTCTCAAAGGTAATTCATGGCATGCCCAGACAAAGTCTGGGTCTCATCTGCAGATGGTCAGATACAGTATATAAGGCTCATGTGCAGAGAGAGCACAGTCCTAGGCAACTTCTGGACCAAAACAAAACCACATCCCACCGGTTCAGCAGACCCTAGTGTCCTCCCTCTAAAGACTCTCTTCAGGGAGGCTCATTTCCTGTTAGTTCATTTTGATATAGCTGACCCCAGGCATGGATCTGGGACAGGTTCAAAGAGCTTGTTAACTTTCCTGGAGGAGAGTAAAAGCCGAGAGCATAGCTTCCTGTGCAGCCCCTCTCAGCTCACCTCAGGTCTGTCATATTCCTGAGTGGGGGTCATTTCTTCCCCTCTCTTTCCCCTCCAGGGGCTCTCTGATGTCATATTGGAAAGGAGGGGTGTCAGTCCCCTCCCCAATGTGCCATGAAACTCGATGGCAGTATGGAAGAACACCTGGCTAGCTCTTGTGTTTTGACCTCTACTTCTAGTTGGAAATGTAATAACCTGACTAGGGGGCATTGTTCTTTAAACTGTCAGCTGTGAATTTTCAGCTGTTCAGCAGAATGGTGAGTTGCCATGGTAACTCTTGGTTCTTGCTGAACTCCTGTGCAGATTTATTGAAAAAGCTCTTAGGAGGTTAGCACTGAAAACTGGGAGAAGATGGGGAGTCCATGATGCTGGCTCATGCGGGGGCTCTGGTAGGAGAGCAGACCCAGGGTTGTGAGACTCATGGAAACCCATGTGTTACACCAGGCTAAAAGAGACACTGAATCCCCAAAGGCCATAATTGGAAGCTTGGCTAACATCCTATGACTGAGGACAAAAGCTGAATCGAGTGGCCTTATTGAAGATTGAAAGTAAGCCTCTGTAGGGGTCAAATAGAATTTCTAGAATAAAATAGATCCAAGGGGAGTCGAGCATGATCCAACACCCCTGTAGAGTATCATCAGCAGTGCCCAACTGGTAATAAAAGTTACTACATTTGCCAGGTGGTGATGGTGGACACCTTTAATCTCAGCACTCAGGGAGGCGGAGACAGGCAGACCTCTGTGAGTTCAAGGCAAGACTGGTCTACAGAGCTAGTTCTAGGACAGCCAAGACTATCAAAGATAAAGGCTATCAAGATAAAGAAACCCTGTCTTGAAAAACAAAAGAAATAAAATTGCTACATTTTTAAAAGTAGGATACTGTGACCCAACAGACATAGACCCAGAAGTTGAAGTTAGTTGATAACATGAATGCATTTGTTATATAAATGAACAGGACTTAAAAGAAAAGGTGATTGTTGTGAATCTCAGGAGAGCAGAAGCCACCTTTAACACTGAACTGACTGAGAATCTGGACCAGCTCAGTACATCTGAATCAAAAGCTTCAGTGTTAGGCTGTAGAGGGATAAGTTAGAGGGAATAGACCTAACACCAACTCTGTGCAGTGAGGGATGTGTGATGGCTGCCTCGGGGCTTCTATTGCTGTGAAGAGACACCATGACCACAGCAAGTCTTATAAAGGAAAACATTTAATTGGGGCTGGCTTACATTCAGAGGTTTAGTCCATTATCATCATGACGAGAAGCATGGCAGCACACAGGCAGACATGATGCTGTAGAAGAAACTGAGAATTCTACATCTTGATCCATAGGCAGCAGAATGAAACTGTACCACACTGGGTGTGGCTTAAGCATATGAGACCTCAGAGCCCACCCACACAATGACACAGTTCCTCCAACAAGGCCACACCTATTCCACAAAGACCACACTTCCTATTAGTGTCACTCCCTAGGGACCGAGTATCCAACACTGTGTGTCTGTGGGGGCCATTCCTATTCAAACCACCACAGTGGGGTTGAAAAGCTAAGAGATGAACGGTGTATGTTAAACTGAGAGCCATGTGGAAAGACTCAGCAGGGCTGGAGAGGTGATTAGGGGCTGCATTAATTCTTAAAAATTTTGACTTCAGCACAAGAGCCATATGAGATCATGAAATATAGTAAAGAAGGCAGTGATGTCAGAATAATGGGGTAGCCTTAAAAGAAAAAGATCTATACATTTTCAAAAACGATGTGTGTGTCTGCGGTCAGTGCATGCGGGTACAGGGCTGACGAGGCCACAGGTTTTGGATGCCTTGGAACTGGAGTTATACCCAAAGTGGATGCTGGAAACTGAACTCAGGTCTTCCCAAGAGCAGAAAGCACTCCTAACCGTGGAGCCATCTCACCTGTCCGCAGAGCTGTGTTTTCATAAGAACACTGTGGGATGGACAGTGTGGCTACAGGTACCAGTCCAGATGCTTTTGCAATGATCCCAGCCTGCAGAATCTCTACTTAAATGGGAGAAGTAGAAGGAGGTTAGAAAAGACCTCAGAGGCACAATCTCCTGAGCTTGATGATTGTTGGATAAGAGGATGCAGGTAGGGATAACATCCAAGAAGACCTGACTTGACTGGGAAGCTCAGCGTTAGACTACTCTTGGGTAGAGCTAGCCCTCAGGGGTAGGGGTAGTTCTTTTGAGTTCGAGGTGGCCGTCAGACACTTCAGTGGAGAGGGAAAAATAATAGGAGCTTGGAAAATTTGCTCCAGAATCTTAAAGATCAACTGAGACGGGATATCCTGAACACCTGGTATGCTAGCAATTGTCATGAACTAGTAAAGAAGTCCTGCCGTGTATGTAAGGATAAAACATTGGATCAACTAAGAATGCTTTCAGCTGCAAGCAACTGAAAGCCCAAGTCGTGGTGGTCTAAGCAAGTAGGAAGTTACTTTTCCCACATAATGAGAAGCAATTGCTGGGACCAGACTGGCACAAGGGGTCTGACTTGGCTTCCCAAGGCTTCTCTTGGCCTTTCATCCTGCTTGTGATCTTAGGGCTGCTGGATGGCTGCTGCAGCTCCAGATACCACATCTCCAGTCAAGACAGAAGCAACAGGAGCAGTGCAACAGGAGCAACAGGAGCAGTCCTTTTAACCTGGAAAGCAAGAGCTTTCTCAGACAACCCCCCAACCCCAGTAGCATTCATTTATGTTTTGTATCACGTGACCACCCCCAGCATTAAGGGAGAGTGCAAAATGGACATGGTTTTTCAGCTTCTGCAGTCTAGGTGGAGGAGGAGTGAGCACTAGGATCTGTGTTGGCTTGAGAGCTATCTGTCACAGGGATCTTCAGAGCTCTGTTTGCTCCAACGTGTCCATGTGGTCAGCTTAGGAGCAAGGCTATGTCCAGGAGCCCTTTCATGCCCTGGTGTTCCAGGGTCTAAAGACTCTGAACTCTGGAACAGAAAACTGTTTTATCCAAGGCTGCTGTGCAATGTGTTCTGTTGCTTCCTCTCAACCTGTCCTTCAGAGTTGTTCATTGTGAGTGGTAAGCATGAACTCAGCCACTGGCTGACAAAGAGAGCTGAGGTGGGAGAAAAGACAGTGCAAGTTAGACCTGCAGAGCAGCGTGGGTGATATCTCA
The DNA here is from genome assembly GCA_028551405.1 of Uromys caudimaculatus. Classification (NCBI taxonomy): domain Eukaryota; kingdom Metazoa; phylum Chordata; class Mammalia; order Rodentia; family Muridae; genus Uromys; species Uromys caudimaculatus. The sequence goes on along the minus strand of CM052706.1, from coordinate 722,033 downwards.
TTGGCAGCTGTGCTCTGTCACCCATGACAGGAAGAGGAAGAATGAATGGGCTTTTCTAGGTACGAGGCAGGGGATTGGCTGTGTTGGATACCTCATTCCAACACAGTTTTAGCTAATTGCCCTTATTAAATGGGGGTACTTAATAAATAGTTTCCAATTTGTACCCTGCCTCAGGGTCCATTGAGCAGCGCAGACTCTGACATGGGGCTTCCTCAGATTTTATTTTTGTGAATGAAAGCTGCTGATTCACTGATTAGAAACAGGTGTGTGGAGAGATCAAGCTGTTGCAAATCCAGACCCAGGTTTTCCTGGGGTAACTCAAGCCCTCTTAGTAGCCATTGATTGCCCCTCTGTATTTGACCTGGCATCTCTGTGTCCATTAGGTAAATCCTTGGCAGAATATACATAAAGCTCGTTTTCTTTGGAATGTATAAACAGACGTCCAGTTTCAAATAAGCAAAGGGCTGCAAACTCTGTCAAATGGGGTGCGAGGTCTAAAGCAGAGCTTTTCTCGCTTTGCTGAAGCTGCCTAACTGCTCTTCGTGCCAGTGCCTTTAAAAGTGCCTTGATTTGTGACTTTCTTTGTTCTACTGCTATTAAAACTTCAAATTGTTACCACATTGGAACATGGAATTTGGTGTGACCTGAATCTCTGTTTCTGGTTCTACTCCAAAATAAACCATCTCTTCTCCCGTGGGAGGTGAGAGCTATGTTGTGTGTGTGTGTGTGTGTGTGTGTGTAGACACTTTCATTTGTGTGTGTTTGTGCACAGGGTCTCATGAACAATAGTTCATCCTGCCTCGACCTTCAACGTATATTCCACCAATCCTGATTCCTCAGGATTCCATACTACTTTTTTAAAAAAGTCTAAAAACCTAGTGTTTCCCTAAATTTTTGTATTCTGTGAGCCAAGACTTCTGCCCCTGGCTGCCAGTATGCCAATCATGTAATGTCTGCATTGTAGGAGAAGCAGGATTGGAATTTCAAGGTTAGCCTGGGCTGTGTAAGACTCTATCAAAATCACACACACTCACACACACACACATACACTCATACGCACACATACACATATACGCACACAGACATATACACACACAGACAGACATACACACACTCATACACATACAGAGAGAGAGAGAGAGAGAGAGAGAGAGAGAGAGAGAGAGAACTTGCAGAGTTAGAGCAAGAACAGGAAGAGAAGGAAGGGAGAGGAGGAGGAGGGATGGCCCAGTGATTCTGGGGAGGGCGATACAAAATTCTGTGGGAATTGGAGGCAGGCAACTGCAATGTTCTGTGGAGAGATGGGGAGAGGTGGAGCTCATCTGCAGATCTAGAACTTCTTTTGACCCCCAGACTTGGGGAGAGAAGCTATAAATACATTCAGCAAAGATGTAAATTGAGGTCTTTGTCAATTAGCTTGCTTTCTTCCATGAAACCTTGAACAGAGGTAGTCAGGTCGATCCTGCTTAGGCAGGTTGTGAACTGAGTGTCTCTGTTAGGTTTTTCTACCTCAACTAAGGCCGCAGAATGAGGAAGTGTCTAGGGAGCCTGACATCCAGAACTTTCTTCCATCTCCCTGCCTTTCCTACCTCAAGCCCACACCATTTGTTCTCATAGGACCTTTGCTACTTTTCTGTTCTTTTTTTTTTTTTATTTCCCCAGGCCATGCAGGACGCGTTGGCAGACCTCCCAGAGTGGTACGGAATAAAAGGCATGCAGGCCCACTGGATTGGGGACTGTGTAGGCTGCCACCTGGACTTCACATTAAAGGTGATAAGACTCCAGAACAGCATCATGCCCAAAGATCTCGTCTGTGTTTTGGAACTCTTTGAATACACAGCAACTCTGCACCAGACTGCAGCCCTGACCAGCAGAAAGAGAGCCAGGAAGGCATCTTTCTGAGCCTGCTTTCTCTAGCTTCATCTTGGGGTGCCTGGTGCAGAGTGCAGGAGTGCAGACTGACCAAGGACTCCCCGCTCTGTTCTGCCTGGCCTCACGTCTTGCACACATTCCTGGTCCTGTGGCCAGGAACTGCCATGGCTGTTTGGAAATGAGGGAATGAGTAGCATGGGGAGCCTCAGAGCTCAGGAAGAGGACTGAAAATAAAATATCATGTTTCATCCTTCCAGGTTGATGGACAAGACACAGGAGAGAAACTGACAGCATACACAGCCACCCCTGAGGCCATTTATGGCATTTCCCATGTGGCCATCTCTCCTAGCCACAGGCTTCTACATGGCTGCAGCTCCCTGAAGAAAGCCTTGCAGAAGGCACTAGTCCCTGGCAGAGGTGAGCTACAGGGTGAAGCACAGGCTGTGGGGTTACTTCCTTCAGCTGGACAGCAGTTCACTAGACTCATACATTTCCCACCTTTGCCATTTTTTCTTTTTCTTTTCTTTTTTTTTTTTTTTTTTTTTTTTTGGTTTTTCAAGACAGGGTTTCTCTGTGTAGCCCTGGCTGTCCTGGAACTCACTCTGTAGACCAGCCTGGCCTCTAACTCAGAAATTTGCCTGCCTCTGCCTCCCAAGTGCTGGGATTAAAGGCGTGTGTCACCACTGCCTGACATGTGCCATTTTTTATCTTCTGCTCTTCACCTTAGCCATAATTTTTATTTTTTTAATCTCAAAACTTGAGGGTAAAACATCTCTGGGAACATTTTGGATTGATTGTCCTGGGTTTTCCTGAGGCCCCTTCCAGAGACTGCCCAGAAGCTCGGTTCTTTAGTTTTGGTTTAGTATCAGTTTAAAGCTCTCTTCTGATAGGGAGAGAATCTTCTCCTGAATTTTTAATTCCTCTAGCAAATAAAACTACTAAAAAGGGACGGTGAGGTGGCACAGTAGATAAAGTGCTTATCTTTGTCAACCCTGATGACCCACATGGTGGAAGGAGGGAGCAGATCCCAAGAACCCCACAGTCCTTCTGATGACCCACATGGTGGAAGGAGGGCAGACCCCGAGAACCCCACAGTCCCTTGACTTACACTCACACACATATTGTGACACACAAACCCCTAAAAATAAATAAATGTACTAAAATTTCAAAACATGAGAATATAAAAAGAACTCTAGCAATGAGTGATTGCTGTCCCTGATACTCCTGGCCTTTTCTGTGCCAAAGGGAGGAGCACAGCCACCCAGGGAGGGGTGCTGAGGTATAGAGCCTGGAGGTTGAAAGGAAGACCTTATTGACTACAAGTATGTCTCTGGAGAAGGCTTAAAATTCTCTGCAAAAATGTCATCCTTATGCTTCTTCTTACACTGTGAACTTTAACCTGCATCTCACATCTGAATTATTGTGGTCGCAACTGCTTTGGATGATGTAGACTGGAGAGGCAGTGTCATGACAACTTACTTCTGCTCCAGACAGTGATTGTTTTCTGAGTGCACTGAGGGCAGCTTAGTCACCTGCCCTTCCTAGGAGCCTAATGGAGACCCAGCCTCCTGGGTCAGACACAAGCTTTTTACAATCCTGACTGTGAGTGCCTCTGGGCTTAGGGCAGAAGACTTCCCGGTACAAGGCAGGTCTTGTCATTTGCCTTCACCTTTTTTGTTATATATTGAAGTTGAGAAAAGATGTAAGTTAAAATTCCATGTGTCCCTTTAAGGCCTCTGTGCTATGTCTTATGAATGCTTGATCATCGGGGAGTGACACTATTTGATTTTTCCAGACAGGGTTTCTCTGTGGTCTTGGAGCTCACTCTGTAGACCAGGCTGGCCTGGAACTCAGATCCTCCTGAGTGTGGGATTAAGTGGTACTATTTGAAAGGATCAGGAAGTGTGACTTTGTTGGAAGAAGTGTGTCACTGATGTCACTCTCTTTTCTCCAATGACACCTCTGGCTCGTGTAACTTTAACTTCTTTAAATCTTATTTTTTCTTAAATGCTAAATGCTTTAACCTCCCTTGTAGCCGACCACCCACCAGAGGTACTGAAAAAGAAAGGATATGGGGGGAAGTGGACCTGTTTAAAAAGGTTCTTTGGAGTAACTCCCATCTGTGTTGTCTGGAAATCGGCAGTTCAGTTCACAGGTTAGCAGTGACAGCTCGATCTACTTGAAAACATTTCACAGATACACCAGCAGTCCAGTTCAGTAGAGTCAGGATATTTAAAACAAATCAGCAGTAGTGGTACTATCTATCAGAGACAGCCAGGCCTCAGCCTTGGCTCAAGCCAGCAGGAGGGACCCAAAGGGAGGCCAGGAAAAGTTCTCAGCTGTGCCTCTCTCAGCGAAGTGAAGAAGCAGGAGACCAACAAGCATTGCACAGCTGGCTCTATAAGCAAGCCTTGCTCAGCCTCTGTCACTGTCCATTGAGTCCTATTTATACCTGCAAACATCACGTGTCCTCCACCTGGCTTGCCTCAGCACGTGTGTCTGTCTCAGCTGACATCACTCTGCCAATCAGCCTGAGTCCACAGAAACGATAAGAAACTGCAGCACACCACCAGAAGTTTTTTGGTGCGTTTCTCTCTAAGGAGTTCTGACAAATACAGCTCAACTATGCAATATAAGGTGAACCAATACATACATATTATTAACAAAGAATCCTTCATCACGTGCCCCTTCACATGCTTGCTTCAGCAGGACACCCTTTCACCTGTGTCCACTTCGGCTAAACGTTCCTTCATGTTTGCCCCAGCCAAACACCATCCAACAGACTTTCCAAAGAACCCTTAAGTTTCCACTTAAGGCTTGGGTGTTATTTTATTAGCTATGGCTCGAAGGGGCTGGAAACCACAGAGAACACCAGGAAAGGGATGTCTTCCAAGTCCCAGAGCTATCTGTCTTTTCATTATTTTAAACCTATATATAACATAGTGTATACTAGATCTTACCTTTAGGGTAAACAGTTGCTTTACATCTCTTCCTCCTCTACTCCTCTTTTTTTTTTCTTCCAAATTTCATTTATTTTTCTTATGTGTGTGTTGTGTGTTTTGCCTGAATGTATATCTATGTACCACATGTATGCAGTGCCTGTGCAGGCCAGAAGAGGACGTTGGATCCTCTGGGACTGGAGTTATAGATGGTTGTTAGCTGTGTCACGTGGGTTCTGGGAACAAAGGTCTTCCTCTGGAAGAGCAGCAAGTGCTCTTAACTGCTACACCATCTCTCCAGCTCCTCCCTCCTCTTTTGGAGACAAGCTCTTACTGTGTAACCCCCAGACTGGCCCAGACTTGCCATCCTTCAGTCTCCCATTGCTGATATTACAGATATGTAGCATACCAAGTATGAGGCTATAATGGAGATGCTAATGTGGACTAGAATGTAGCTCAGTGGTAGAGTACCAGGTAGGTAGTGCCTAGCATCTACAAGGCACTGGAGTTGACCCCTAGCACCAGGAGAAAAAAGTAGGTGTGTATATGTGTCTGTGTCTGTGACCATTTCCGTGTATGTTTGTGTGTCTGTGACTGAGACTGTGTATGACTGTCTGTGTGTGTGCCTATGTCTGAGTGTCTGTGTCTGTCTGTGTTGTGTGTCTGTGACTGTGTCTGTGTTTGAGTGTCTGTGTGTGTGTCTATATCTGAGTGTCTGTATCTGTCTGTGTTGTGTGTCTGTGTATGAGTGTCTGTGTGTGTTCCTATGTCTCAGTGTCTGTGTCTGTGTTGTGTGTCTGTGTGTGTATCTGTGTCTGAGTGTCTGTGTGTTGTGTGTCTGTGACTGCATCTGTGTATGAGTGTCTGTATGTGTGTCTATGTCTGAGTGTCTTTATGTTTAAAGAAGACATATTTTTAAAGAAGTATGTTAAAGATAGCCACTGTGAACACTTATGTCCATATGGCTTTTGCTTTTATAAAATTTTCCTGAGGAGACATGCCCAAGAGTAGACTTTTTCCAAGTATGACCATTCTTCAGCTCCACCCCGTGTTGCTTTTATTGGCTTCCTCAGGGGCTTTATCCTTTTATGGTGGCAGAGCCAGTGGTAGGTAGGTCTTACTGCAGCCTCACCAGCAGGTGTGACCCTTCTTAAAGGCTTCTCTGATTTACCAAGTGTAAGATGATAAGACATTTAAGATTGATTTTTGCCTGTTTCTAATTGATTTTTTAAAGTTGTAGTATCTATGCCATATGTGTGTGGTGCTCTCAGAGGAAGTAAGAGGGTGTTACATCCCCTAGGGCTCCAGTTACAGGCAGTTGTGAGCGGCATTATGGGATGCTGGAACTCAGCTCAGGTCCTGCAGAAGAGCAGCAAATGCTGTTAACTACTGCGCCATTTCTCCCTAAAAATAATTAAAAAAAAAAAAAGAAGAAAGAAAGAAAAAGAAAATCTAAGTGATAAGACTCACTGTAGCTTAGTGGTAGAGTACTTACCTAGTACATATGAGCCCTGGGTTCCATCTCCAGCTACAGAGAGAGAGAGAGAGAGAGAGAGAGAGAGAGAGAGAGAGAGAGAGAGATATTGATTGATTAACATCTATGTTTTATGAAAGTTGAAGAGTACTAGCAGTGTAACTGTAGCTAACAGTGGCCTTTTTATGCAGCCACTTGTAATTTTTTAGGTGTGTGTTACTTAGTGGCATGACAGTCTAGACAAGCAGGTGTTTCTTGCCTTTATAAAGATGAGTGGGTTTGACAAATCTACCATGTGAGGTGGTCGGAGCCAGTATTCTTTCTGTATCCCTGGTCTGTCCCCCTAGAGTTTTCCAAGCTGCTCTACATGTTGCCTATGTCCATTAAAAAAGAGCAGTTCTGGGCTGGAGAGATGGCTCAGCCGTTAAAGGCTAGGCTCACAACCAAAAATATAAGAGTTTCGATTCCTAGCACCCACGGCTATCTCTCCAACCACAAAAAAAAAAAAAAAAAAAAAAAAGGAGGCTGGACAATGCTGTTGTTTATTGTGTAGCCAACTAAACATTCTGTTGTTGAGTTATTGGAAGAGGTGGATGTAGAGGTCAGCTGGTAGCTGATACCCAGAGCTATTTCTCTGACAGGCCTGTGTCTGCATTCTGTGTCTGTACTGCTGTCTCTCCATTCTCCACATTAGCTTTTGCTCTCATTCTTCCTCCTCACCTCCCTTTGCCCTAATGCCACATCATAATTGCAGAATTTGCAAACACATATTTCTTCTTTGAGGAAAGACAGTATGGCATTAGAAACATGGATGCCTGCTTGGAGATGTGGAGTTCAGCAGGATCCAGCAACAGGGGCTTAGCAACAGGATCCAGAGTGCTGACTGTGCCTCAACTTCCATGCCACTCTGCCCTGCCTTCTTCCTTGCTCCTGCCTTTACCTTTTTGAAGTGAAAAATCCTAATTCTTGGACTAATTTTTATCTGAGGGCTTGTAGAATCTGCTTAGATAACTATATGAAAGTTTGAAGCAAGTTGCAATAGCCAGCCATCGTGGCTCTTATTAATGGTGACGTAATAAATGCTGGTAAACTAAAGCATCTGTCAGTAACTGTTCTTGTGCCTCTTTCTCTCCTCTGGACTTTGGATATTTATGCTTCTAGTCCATATATTCTCTGAGGATGTCTCAGGTATTGCTCTTTCCCTGCTACTGTTCTTGTAGTAAACTTTATTCATGATAATTCAATGATTGGGTAAATTGCAAGTCATTTGCTGTAAAAAAAAATAATAATAAAATAATTCAGTTTTCCCTTCCAGCCCCTGCTCCCAGAATGACAATTCTTTTAATTAATTATTTAATTTAATTAATTTATTAATTATTTATTAATGAATGCCTTAGCCATAAGCTTCAGCCTGTTCTCCAACTTACTCTTAACTTATTATCCCTTTTATTTTAACCTGGGTTCAGCTACATGGCCATTTTCCTCTCCTTGTCTTCTAAGTTTGTCTCCTCAGTTCTTGAGGCAAATCTCTTCTTTATTCTATACCAAGGTCAGCTACCTGATGGTTTATCGCTGTCTCCTCAGTATTCCAGCTCGAATCTCCCATGCCTCTCACTATTTCCCAAATCCTCTTTCCCTGCTGGATGTCCCACCTCCCATTTCCTGCCTAAGCTCATTGGCCATAAGCTTTTTGATTGACAGGTGATGCTTATAAGAGATTCTCTCCACAATTTTCCTCATAAATATTCATAACTGAGTCATGTGTACTATGATTACATTGCTCTGTTTGCTTCTTTGCTTATTTTTAAAACAGGCTCTTGCTGTGTAGCCCAGGCTAGACTAGAACTCACTGTATCACTCAAGTTACCCTCAAATTCACAATCCTACCCCAGCCTCCAGAGTGCTGGGGTTATGGACAAGCACCACCAGGACCAGCCTTACTTTCTAATTCCTAGGTAACTTATTTTTTCTAAAATTCAGTCTCTTTCGGTGTGTCTCTTTTTCTTTCATTTGCTTTGTGTTCTTTAAATTTCTAGCAGAATCTTCCCACATTCTCCATAGCTTTATAAAACTCTTGATTCAGTTTTCTCCAAATCCCAGCCTTCCAAACAAGCTTACCAGTTCCCTCTTTTTCCTAAAGATAGTCCTGATGCTGTTTGGTTTGGTTCAGGTCTGAATTGGTGTGACCCTCCAGGCCTCGGCTGCATGTCTAACGTTCCCCTGACTTGTTTCTTGAATGTTCTTGTGGCTTTTCTTTGTTGGGTTCCTGTTTCCTGTCTCTTTTTCTGTTAGACTTCCATCTTTTAAGAACACATGTACTCCAGTATCTTCGAAGACAAGCGTATGTGTGAAGGAACTGTTGTCTTTGGATGTCTAGAAATCTCTTTTCCTGCTCTCTGCTCCGCTGTTTTCTGCTTGCTAGCCACATCATCACCCACTTGCCTCAGAAGTTCACGTCTTCCCCTTTCACTACGGGAAGGTTTGCGTGCTTTATTCTCACTGCCGGAGATATTTGTGAAGAGTCAAAGGTGGTGATGAGATGCTTTTCCACCTGGAACTCAGAAACACCCTTTGCTTGTGTGTGCAAGTAGACAAAACTTCTCTCCTGTGCTTGTTTAATCTTCTAATTTACACTGGTGTAAATTAGCTGCTAATTCACTTCAAAGGACCAGTTCTTTAGCAGTTAGCACATGGCATAGAAGATGTTATGCTTTTTCCTGCTTGCCTGCTCTTGGGTGTGTCTAGCTGATGGATCTGCTCTTGTTTTCAGACTGCCTCACACCAGTGATGGCTGTGAACATGCTCACCCTGCAGGAGGTCCCCATCGTTATCATGGCTAACCCTGACTTGGAAGGCTCTCTAGATTCAAAAATAGGTATGTGGCTGTTTGGGTGTCATACATGCTAATAAATTATGCAGGGTTAAGGGCAAAGGGCTCACAGCTCTTGCTGTCACTTGGAGGAGTTTGCTATTGATTCTGTGATGGGTTCTGCTTCTCAGTGAAAATTTGTGCTCCCTCTTTTAAATCTTCTCTTTGGAGCCGAGGATCATATTTAGTGCTTCATACATTGTTGGCAAAGCATTCTACTATGAGCTGCCCTGGCCTTCACCTTCCCTGTATCACTGAGTTAAGAACGACATATTCAGGAGCACAGCACTACATACCTGAATTCCCAGCATTCACAGGTTAACTTTTTTAAACATATGTTTTGTGTATGAGTGTTTTGCCTGAGTACTACATATGTGCCTTGTGCCTGTAAAGGCCAGAAGGAGTCAGATCTTCTGGAACTGGAGCTACAAATGGTTTTAAGCTGCCATGTGTGTACTGGGAACTGAACCCAATGCCTCTATTAGAGGAACAGTTCTTTTAGCTACTGAACTGTCTCTCCAATCCCTCATCACAAGTTTAAAGCCTGGAAAACATGGCAGAACCACACCTTTAAGAAACAAAAGCAAGCATACAACTAACGACAAAAACTGTGTATTTGAAAGCATATGGGGGGGGGGCGGGTGAGGAGAGGGGATGGCAAGACAGCTCAGCCTTGTAAGAGTGCTTGCCACTCAAGCCTGCCAACCTGAGTGGAGTTCCTGGAACCTAATTCTGAAAGATTTTCCAAACCTCCACATGTACCTGCACACGCACACACAATAATAAATAAATAAATAAATAAATAAATAAATAAATAAATAAATAAATAATTTTTACTTTTTTTTTTTTTAAAAGGAAGGCATATTAGGTATTTCATGTCGTCCTGGTTGCTATTGAGAATTTAAAAAGCTTAGGCTCATGAATCATGAGTTAGTTTTAAATACTTATATGATATGGGGATAATACAACATAGACTAAAAATCTAATTTCAAAATCCAAGCCAGGTGTAGTAATTCAGGCATCTAGTCCCAGCATTGAGGAGGGGGATCTTGAGTTTGCAGTCAGCCTAGGCTATATAGTAAGATCCTATCTTAACAAAACCAAACAAAAAGTAATTCACCAAACTACCAGCAAGGGCAGAAATGGGAGTTCCAAGCACACATGACCCTTGTGGGCTGTGTTTTGGAATTGTGGAGGAGGCCAATCTGAGCTCGTAAGAAAGGGTCATGAAGCAGTATACAGAGGCACCTGAGAGACATTTTGTCATTGGCAGCCTTATCTATGAATAATGCTCATCTCTTGTCCTGGGGTAGAAAGAGAACAAAGGATAAGTACCTAATGACAGCCCTGTCCAAAATGTGCCTTTGGGCCACGCCTGTGCACCTCTTAGCTGCATTCCTGTGGGAGGGCCCAGGCGCACCGCATAGAGGCGGCCTGCGAGACAATGCCCTTCCTGTGCTGCTGACGGAACAGTTCCTATTCAGATGACCTCAGGTCAGTTCTGATGAAGCATTTTGAAGAGATGTCAAAGCAGAAAGCTGGCACTGAGCACTCAGGTCACGTCTGATCATTACAACCATGCATCTTATAATTAGTAAGATGTTTTAAACAGCCGGTCAGAGTAAACATCGAAGAAAACCTTGATATGGCTTTTTGGGGCAGACAAGGGATGTTTGACATTTTGGTTTAAATCACTGACACAATATTAAGGCTCTGAAGGATTTAGATGGTTTTAGGGAAGCATGGGGAATTTTTTTTCTGTTGTCTTGATTTCCCTCAGTTGTATAATTAATATTTTCTAAGTACTGTTTCTTGCCTTCTAAGGGTAGAAGCAGAAACTAGTAAGAAATAAAGCAGAATTGTCACTATCCCACCTGCACAGTTAGAATATGTCACATTTTCAAGTAGTCTTTTTTTTTAAAAAAAGAATATTTATTTATTTTATATGAGTACACTGTAGTTGTCTTCAGACACACCAAAAGAAGGCTTCAGATCCCATTACAGATGGCTGTGAGCCACCATGTTGTTGCTGGGAATTGAACTCAGGACCTCTGGAAGAGCAGTCAGTGAGTGCTCTTAACCGCTGAACCATCTCTCCGGACCTTGAGTAGTCTTAATATGACCAGATAAATGTGGTGGCCACTGAAAGGGACTGGTATTGGCTTAGGACACCCAAGACCAAGTTCTTAGCACAGATGAGATTTATTTACCCCAGAGGGACAAAAAGCAGGGAATGAGAGACAATGACAAGAGATAGAGGAGAAGGGAGAAGGGGAGGGAAAAGGGAAAGGGGGAGGTGGTGTTTGTCCCAGAGGGGGACAAAGGGCTGTCTCTGGATAGAGAGCAGACAGATAGATGTGGTAAATGGTGGCTTATAGAGGTAAGAAGGGAAACCCCGCATTACGATGAAGTGTTTAATTTGAACTGGGCATGTTAGTTAGGTTTTCCAAAGGGGACTTTTGATTGCTGGACTTCAATACTTTGGTAGCTGGACCTTGGTAATCAGTCTCAGGAGGAGGAAGTGGCTAAATAAGGGAATAGATCTTGGTGGCTAGCTTTAGGAATGTAACCTAATGGTTTTTAACAAGGCAAAGGGGATGGGGAGAAGGGCAAGGCCTGCCAGAGCCATGTTTGCCCTACTTGAGCTGGCTAGAGTCCCTTCAGTCAGTGTCTGCTTTGGAGTGTTACTGAGTCACCCTAAGCTGGACATCAGAATCTGGCAAATGACCGTTGACTCCCTGCTGTGACTATAAACACCTGTTGGTACTGTTTGGTATTTCCTTGCATCTCTACCTCCCAGTCCAGTCCACTGACATTTACTTTACTTCTCTTTTCTTACAATGCAGTTGGAAACACTGTTGCCAGACTTTCTGGACCTACCAGCATTTGAATAATGACATGGAGACTTATTAAATTTTATTATAGCTTAGGCCTTAGCTTGGGCTCCCTCCCAGCTAGCTCGTCTAACTTAATTAACCCAAGTCTTCTAGCCCATGGCCCACCACATGGCCCATTACCTCTCTCCCACTCACAGTATGTCTAACCTCCTCCATGTCCCGCTGGCAAATCTCCTTAACCCTGCTGCTCTCCCAGAGCCCTCTCATAAGAATAACAATATCAGAATCTGGCCAGTGCTCAGCTCTCTGCTGGTACAGACTTAACTGTTGAGAATACCAACACAACCTTCACACTGTGCACCCCAACAAAACTCACAGCTTGCACTGCTATAGAACTTACAGTCCTCTGCACCTTAAGCCACCCCTGTGCAACTGTTTTGCAGAAGAGCTGTCTTAGCCTTCTTGTGTGACTTTCCACATGTATGTCAACATTTTCCATGAGAGAGGTGTCAGCACCAGGAGACGTGTGACCAATTTCAGAGAGAATGCATTTATAATCCTAGCTAGCCTGTATAAAAGACACACAATCCAGGTATTTTATTTACAAGCCATAAGCCTAGATTGGGCAGGTCTGGAGCTATCCTAACTTATTCTCCAGCTATACGTTCCTCGTTATGTGCTGTTTCTCCTGACCACGTGCTCATGGTCCATCTCCTCTCATGGCAGCCTCCTCCACCTCTGTCTTCTTCCTCTCCCTCTACCTGCAACCCCATCACTCCATCCTCAAGCCCCATCTTTCTCCCTTCATTGCCCAGTCACAGGTTCTAGCCTTTTATCGACCAGTTAAATTGGGTAGCAAGGTTCACATAGCATCACTTACTGTAGGTGAGGATCTGCTTGTGGGGCAACCACTCTCGAGACACCAGTATCAGCATTAGAAGTCAAGCAGCATCAGACCAGCCCACACAAGAGATATGCTGTTTGTCCCCACTAAGGAAGTGGTCTGCAAAGGAGCCAGGATAGGGTAGAATACTCCCTGAGCCACCATGCTCAGAACAGTCCATTTTGTCAGCATCACCACACTCAGAACTCTGTCCTATAGAACCAGTCACCAAAGCCTGCTTCTGTGCTCAGCTGAAGCCAGAGCAGCAGGTCCTACTCCCTCTGGGTGATTTTCTTGTGCCCTACCTCATTTACTGGAGGATATGTGTGGGTTGAAGAATAAATGCCTGTTCAGAATGTTCTGGTGTTCTCGAGGACACAGCATAGACTCCAGCTCCAGCTTTCAAGGTCCAGACTTGGGGGATCTTTCTAGGGAATTAAAATGCTAGAGGAGTCAGCACTGCTTCTCACCAGGGAGCCGCTGAGAGAATTCAAGGGGCTCTCCTCATACTACTAATATATAGTTTCAGTGGCATAGATGGTAGATTTTAGTGTTGCAACTATGTTTTTAAGAAGAAGGAAAACCAGAGAAAAAGACCTAAAGGAAATAATTCCAACAATGTGAACAGTTGTGTTAGGGTGTCAGATTCTCCAAGGTGGTGTCCCATTATCTAGTGAGTTTGATGTGGCTTTCTGTCTTTTGAGATAAAAGGGACCTTCTAAGAAGCTAACACTGCATGTCAGTGTTGCAGAATTCTTTGTTTTGAGTACTTAAGAGGAGTTGATGTTTTGTATTTTTCCCCTCTGAACAGGAATCCCCAGCACCAGCTCAGAGGACGCCAGACTAGCCCAAGCTCTGGGCCTACCCTACTCTGAGGTCATTGAAACTTCACCAGATGGCACAGAGAGACTGAGTGGATCTGCTGAGGTTGGTGCCCCTGGCCTGTGCCTGAGATTTACTCACTTGTGAGTCAAGACCCTGAGATTGGTGTGATGAGACATGCTCTTACAGAGTCCTATCCCAGCTCACCCTTCCGCTCTCCCTCACCCCAGTGGCCTGTAGCCCTGCTTGGTTTCCCAGAACAAAAGACTATTCTTCTTCAACACTTAGAAGTTCCTTAGCCAACCCTAGAACAACTTTGAGAATCTTGCTTGAGAAATGATCTTTCCAAAGAATCTTTAGCTTCTTAGAGAGGTGACTGTAGCTGACTCTTCTTCCTGGGAAAGATGATGGCTCGCTCCAGATTATCTGCTGTTTATATCTAAAGTTTAACCCGAGTTTACAGACTGTTTAGTTAACTAAAGTTTACAGACCCTTCTATAGCCGCTCAGTGTTTAATCAAGGTTATCTCATTTGATTTGGTACATTTGGCAGGATGTGAGCTCCAGCTGTGCTGAACTGAACCTGTAGCAACAATTTTGGAATTTTTGTTTCTTTTAAAAAAAAATACAGAAATATTGTAAGATGTGCTTTCATTTTAATTTCAGGTGTAGGGATGTAGAGCTGTCAGAAGCAGCTGTTATGATTTGCCTCATGCTCTAGCAGAGGCATGGTTTTGCCAGCTGCAGATAGTTTCAGTGAGTGTGTGACATTTGGAATTCTGGAAACTTTTCATAGAGTATATAAATGCTAGAGCCCTGATAGGTGGAGTGGGTGGTTGTTGGTCATTCGGGGGTGTGTTAGTAGTTGTGCTCAAAGAAGAAACAAAAGGAAAGAAATTAGATTCAGGGATTTCTCTCTCTCTCCCCCCTCCCCCTCCTTCTCTCTCTCCTATCTAGTGATAGGAGGTGAAGGGGGGACAGAAGGATGGAAGAAAGAACAACCCACAAAGTAGCAAAGACCAGCTATATGAACCAGAAACTGGTGGAAAAGGCTGTTCGGGGGTGGGAGGCTCAAGTGGGAAGAGACTGAAAGCAGTGAGTCTCAAACTTGAGCATGTATCAGAATCATGCTGGCCTTGTTAAAGCATTGTGTAGCAATACACATCCTGACTCTTCCCAAGAGTTCTGTTTCCAGCAAATTTGCGTGGTGGTGGTGGTGGTGGTGGTGGTGGTGGTGGTGGTGGTGGTGGTGGTGGTGGTGGTGGTGGTGGTGGTGGTGGTATTGATGCTGATGCTAGCTAGTATTGCTAGTGGTGGTTGTGGTAGTAGTGGTGCGGGTCCAGGGACCACTGTTGAGAGTCACTGGCTTAGAGCCTTGCTGCTAAAAGTCTGGTCCCTAGATTAATGGCTCTGACATCACTGTTAGGACTGTGACTCCCAGCCCTACCCTAGTCACACAGATCCCTGAGTGGTTTGTATGCATGTTAAAACTTGAGAGCATTGGCTTGGAGTGTTCGTTTTTGAACTTGACAACACAATGGAAACACTCAGAACATGTTTTAAAATCTTGGCACTTGGAAGAAATGTGTACTAATGCACATCTATAGTCCTAACACTGGGAAGTGAGACAGGAAGGTTAGGAGTTCAAGGGTATACTGGGCTACATAGAGTTTGAGACCAGCCTGAGCTATGTGAGACCCTTGTCTCAAGAGACAAAGCAAATAAAATAACAATCTAATGGTTGAGTCTTACCCCAGATATTGCATCCTAATGATGGATGATACTGAAGACATGAGTGGTGGACATCAGGAGTTACAGCCCCCCCCCCCCCGGAGATTTGAATATAAGCTCCAATCTAGGACCTGCTGGCTCAGCATGTCAGTCCTCCATCAGTCCAATCATGAATCCCGAAGAAGCACCTGCTGGTCACCCCCCTGGTTCTGGTTCTAGTATACCTGAACATCCAGGCATTTCAGGTTTGGGACCACTTGGCTCTTAGGATATCCTGTCTTTTCTGTCTTCCTCTCTGTTTCTGTCTATCTGTCTCTGTCTGTCTCTATCATCTCTCTCTCTCTCTCTCTCTCTCTCTCTCTCTTTCTATCTATCTCTCAATCGTCTATCATTACTATCATCTATCTATACATCCTTTTATCTACAAGAGAATAATGACATCTATATACAAGAGAATAGTTCCTGACTTCATGTTGGTATCCCCAAATATAAATAATATTCTAAGATATTAAAGCCTTTTTTTTTCTTGGTCCTCATTTATGCAGGCCTACTGGGAAGTAGGGCAGAGCCAACCCTAGGTGTCTACAAGAGAACTTTAACTGGCAAGTGAGGAAGGGAATATCCATGGCTAAACCTAGGCTGTCTCTCTGGGTCTCAGAGAAACTCCTATTCCTCTGGATGGGACTCCAAGTGTGTTTGCTCTCAGAGAGCTTCAGGCAGCCTTGAGTCATCCCCTAGCTCTTTGCTGAATACTCAACCAAATCATGTCACTGAGGGGGTGGCGAAGGGCGGTGCAAGACTGTTTTCCTTCATGAGCTTGTGGAGCAGAAGACAGTGGTGCATGAGAAGACAGACTTTGAAGAGAGCGTGTAGTGCTTTGTATTGAACTATATGAGGTCAGGAGTACAGACTGGAGAACCTCTCTCCCAGAGCATAGCCACCCCTTTACAGTAAACTCTGAGAAGACTCTTCACACCACTAGTAAGAAGCTTACTTTGTTAAACATGTCTGAACTCTCTTTTAAAGACATGTCTCTAACTGTGAGCTCCTTGAGGACATGAACAGATTACATTTGTCTTTAAGTCTCCGAGGCCTGACATAGAACAGGACTGATCCCAGGTGCTCACATTCTGAATGATAGCAAGCCTATTGGCTCACTTCATCTAATTAGTTGGTCTCTGGAGAGCATCAGTGAAGAGAACACTCCACCTTTGGACTAGCAGTGTTCTGCCTTGTTGTCTGTGAAATGGGAATATTTAAATACAAGAATGGTTTGTTTTTTCAAGCTGAGGCAGATCTGGCCCCTTGCTTGCCTTAAGATATAACATTGAAATTTTTTTCCTCTGGATATTTTCTAAGAAGAAATGCATATTGTGCAGCTCTTCACTGGTAATTAGACATCTCAGTGATTTTCTGGTAGTTAGACACTGATAGATATTGAACCAGGGCATAACAAAAAGGGAGGGCCACAGAACTGGGGCCAGCTGTCCCCAACACACAGTGGGCACAGTGCCCATGGCCAACTTTGTTTCTCAAAGCTCCTGGAAATATCTTTAAAATTGGGAAGTAGAGATGGAGAAATGGCTCAGCAGTTGAGAATACTGTTTGTTCTTCCAGGAGATGAGGGTTCAATACCCAGAACCTACATGGCATCTCACAACTATCTGTAACTCTAGCTCCAGGAGATCTGTCACCCTCTTCTGACCTCCATGGGCACCAGGCACAAGTGTGGTGCTACAGCGAAACTACCTTGGACCCACCAGTGATATAAATAATGACACAGAGGCTTATTAATATTTTAAAGCTTAGGCCTTTTGCTGGGCAGTCTCCCAAGTACTCTAAACCAACTAGTCCTGGCACTGTGTCCCATCATGTGGCCAGGGCTACCTCTCTGCTCTTCTCTGGTCCATCCATTCACCTATTGTCTGCTGGTTGAATCTCTCTGCCTCTCAATTCTTCTCCCAGAGTTCCAGCTCTACCCAGAAGTTCCACCTTTCACTTCCTGCCCAGCTATTGGCCATCAACTCTTTATTAAAGCCAATCAGGTACAATTCTAGATTGCCTTAGGCAGGTGAGGAAGGAACAAATATTTATAAAATATGAGACCAGTGATGGGCCATTAGCTCTTAGCCAATATAGGATTAACAATATAGAGACACACCCTCACACAGTATACTCCAACATGGTGCAGAGAAATACTTGAAGATAAAACACCCATACCCATAAGTAATTTTAAAATTATAAACAAACAAACAAACAAACAAAAAACCCTTAAACTTTTAGGAGTGAAAGTCATATTTTTCTATCAGTGCAATTGCAAAATGTGATTTTTAGTGTTAGCTTGCAGAGGAAAGGATCAATAAAGATAAATGTATGCAGGGTTCAGGAGAGTCCCGATGTGGCCCGACTCAGAAGCAGACTGGTATGAGCACCACACATCGATGCAGTCGTCCAGGGTGCTGAGGAGGGGCAGAGTTTGTCCTAAAGTTGTCTCTCTCCACTTCCAGTTTACAGGTATGACCCGGCAGGACGCCTTTGTAGCCCTGACTCAGAAAGCCCGTGCAGTGAGAGTGGGTGGACACGTGACAAGCAACAAGCTGAAGGACTGGCTGATCTCGCGGCAGCGCTACTGGGGCACGCCGATCCCCATTGTCCACTGCCCAGCCTGTGGCCCTGTGCCTGTGCCACTGCAAGACTTGCCTGTAACTTTGCCCAGCATCGAATCTTTAACGGGGAGAGGAGGCTCCCCGCTGGCCTCAGCTTTGGATTGGGTGAACTGCTCCTGCCCAAGGTAAGGAGCTACAGCCAGCACCTGGGGTGTCTTGGATATCCTCCCCTCATTGGGTGCTAAATGTGAGGTGTATTGGAACCTTTGAGAAAACAGTCTGGAATCTGGCCTAGGCACTGTGGAGGGCCTGAAACACTGATCCAATAGAGGGAAGACATAGGCTTTCATCTTCCTGCACTGTCCCATTTCTACTCTACAGAGCTTCGGAGAAGTGTGAAGGGTGTTTCTTCCCTGCTGTGGCTGGCCAGTACAGAGCCTGGGATAGCCAAGGAGGTCTTAGCACAAATCCGGGAGTATGGGAAAGACAGTAGCGTGTTCATTCCTTCCCTTGCTGAAGCACGCCAGCCTTCCCTCCTCTTTCCTCACTTCAGGGTGAGATTGGGTTTTCTAGAAGCTCAGTAGAGTGCCTCAAGTGTGATGTCCATGATGCTGTTGGTAGCTGACTGACATCAAGCTAGTTCCTTTCTCTATCCCTTTGTGAGGGAGTTTTCACATTCAGTACAGCATTGCAGCCGCATAGGAATATGGCTTCTTCACAGGACCACAGAATTTCTGGAGGGTAGAGCCCAGGCCTCAGAGTTGACTTCACTCCGTGAGTGAGTTTTGTAAACATCTAGGGCTGTGAACCACCAAGCCAATACAACCAAGCAGGACAACACAGAGATATATAGACAGTAGCCTTGGGCCCAGCTGAGGATTCTTTATATATTTACTTTTGCATTCTAAGGCCTTGGGCCTGTTTCTGAACCTCCGCAAAACCTCACTCCTGGCATAGTCTGCTGCATAATTCCCTGGTATTCTGGGAACCCAATGAGACAGCATCTGTGACACCTTTGACCCAATTCTGCTGTCCTAGATTGCGCTGCTCCTACCTAGCCCACTCTGGTAACCCCATGCCTACCATCTGCCCCAGCACCTCTTCCCTACCATCTAGGGCTTGGTATCCATGGTAACGTCTAGTTGTCTTGAATCCCAATGAGACATTAATGGAAATGAGCATAGTGAGCGTCAGTCAGATGTGATTGCTTCTGAGTAGTAGGCCTCTGTTCTCCTCAGTGTTTCCCCAAGTTGGGCAAGAAGAAGGTGCCTTATCTTCCAGTTACTTCCCAAAGTATTGTCTATTGTCAGAAGTAAGATGCAATCCAAATAAAGACCCGGCTTTACCTTAGAGAATCACTGTGGAGACTGGCGCCCCTCTTTGGTGGTACACAGCATTTCCTAGGGACTTCTCTGACAACTCCTGCCTGAGAACTCCCACCATGCCCAGATCTCCTGCCCTCAGAACTCCCACCATGCCTAGATCTCCTGCCCTCAGAACTCCCACCATGACAACTCCTGCCTGAGAACTCCCACCATGCCCAGATCTCCTGCCCTGAGAACTCCCACCATGACAACTCCTGCCTGAGAACTCCCACCATGACAATTCGTGCCCTGAGAACTCCCACCATGCCCAGATCTCCTGCCCTGAGAACTCACACCATGACAACTCCTGCCTGAGAACTCACACCATGACAACTCCTGCCCTGAGAACTCCCACCATGCCCAGATCTCCTGCCCTGAGAACTCCCACCATGCCCAGATCTCCTGCCCTGAGAGCTCCCACCATGCCCAGATCTCCTGCCCTGAGAGCTCCCACCATGCCCAGATTTCCTGACTAAAATGCTGGTACAAGGCCTGGCTTGCTCATCTGACCTGAGGTGGGGTGGGAGGGCTAATTCCTCTGTAATATTCATGGAGCCAGTGTGGACTGCTTAACAAATATGGGGTATAGCACACAACCCTTCTTTTCCTTTTTAAATGGAAACAGACACCAGCTCCTATGTGCTCAGCGAATGGAAAGTTCCTTTTGGAGACTCCATTCCTCTTCTCCCTGCTCCCCAAGAGCACCCTCACTTAAACTTAGGCTGCTCGAAGTGAAATGTCGGGAGGCCCAACATCTTGCAAGTACAGCTGCTGGGAAATTGTGCTGAAACCTAGAAAAAAAGCAAGTTGATAAATTTCTTTTCTCAGGTGCAAGGGATCAGCCAAGAGAGAGACAGACACCATGGATACCTTTGTGGATTCTGCATGGTACTACCTCAGATACACTGACCCTCACAATACACATAGGTAATGTCCCTACTGTGTGTATCCTCCATGAAGCAAAATCAAGATGGAGTTAAGTATGCAAAGGAGGTGCTGGGAACATGCCTGGGTGGGACAGAGAGAGGAGCTGAGCTGGCAGAGAGAACACTTACGTTGTGCTCACTTACACCCAGAGACAGGAGGAGGAGTCGGAGTCCGAGGAGCCTCCACCATAGCAAAGCTTTCAGTGCCTGAGCAAGGCTATGGGAAGAATGCCAATGCATATGTCCATTCAGAACCCAAGATGGCAGGTGCACCTTCGTACCGGGGCCCTACTTTTCCTCTCCTGGAAGTAGATGGAGACCAGGGGCTGGGCCAGAGTAGCCCGTAGGCACAGTGTGGCTACTGTTGGTCAGTTGTACACTTCATGCCAGACTCTCAGCTTGGGGAAGCTTAGAGTACCAGAGAGAAGGCTCTTTTAACACGAGTATATTAGTTATTAATTTAGAGTACTCAGCCCAGTAAATCCCATCTGTAATACAAATTGAAAAAACAACTAAAGAAAAATGTGAACACCCTGTGCTGCGGGACGGACCGTAGGGACTGTTGGGATGGTAGGCGTGCCTGACGTGGACTCAGACAGGACAGTGTTGGGGGAGCTGAGACGCTTAGACTCGTCCCACACATGGTCAGTAAATCTCCTAAAGTGTAAATCAGTAATGAATAGAAACATTTTTAAATAATTGAAGTAAGAGTGGAAGCCAAGAATGTTGGTACATGTGTATAATCCCAGCAGTCTGGAGGCAGGAACTGGAAAATCAAGAGATCAAGGCCAGCCTGGGCTACACAAGACCCCATGTGAAAAAGAGAGAGAGGTGGGAGAGGAAGAGAGAGAAGAGGAAGGATGAAGAGGAATAGAATTAAAACTGAATAGGTAACCAGGTGTGATAACGTCTTTAATCCCTGAACTCAGGAGGCAGAATTAGGTGGATATCTGTGAGTTCAAGGTCTGTCTGTTAAAACAACAAGGTCCAGGCATCTAGGTGCTACCCAGTGAGACCCTGACTTTATAAAAACAAAAGTGGCTGAGGCTCAGGCCTGGGATGCAGGGAGAACTGAGGCTAAGACCACTGGTTTTTTCATGGTAAACTTTCAAGTGCTGTTTGACTTTTCTGTCTGTTTCTTGGAGCAGTAGGAAGCCAAGCAAAGCTAGAATGGGAGCTAAGGAAATCTTGCAGAACCAGGAAAACACACGCTGCTTTCAGACCGTAGCAGGTTGCTCTGGAGCATAGTGAAATACCCTGGGGCTGTACTGTCCACATATGAAGGGCTTCCATTCTGGGCATGGCAGTGCATGCCTGTAGCCCCAGCCCTGGAGACGGAGGCAGGAGGCTGTAGTTCACGGGGCTGTTCTACACAACTGAGTCTTTTGTTGAGAACAAGCAGAGGAAGCACTCTCCTGTTCTGGGTTAGCAGCATAGTAGCACATTTCGGGTTAGGCAGATGCTCTGAGCAGCAGAGTTGTGGTTCCATAATTTGTGTTCATTTCAGAAATTAGTGGGGTGCTGAGTAAATGGAAAGATGCTGAGAGACTGGGAACCCCGGAGCATCTCCACGTGAGCCGTAGAGTGTGAGGGAGGGTTCCCTTCTCAGGCTGCATTCCAGCTGTCCTGAGTCCCGCATAGCTCTTCTGTGAACAGCACAGCCTCACAGAGCGCCTGGCATGCTGCCCCCAGATCCAGCATTGTCTTGAGTCTTCCAGAGTGCTGTCCTAGTTAGAACATAAATTGAATAGTTAATGTCATTTATCCTAAACTTGTTTGTGAGCTAAATAACACCCCCAACTCTGGCTTTACTGTTGCCCAGAGCAGCAGTTGAATTCATTTATTTACTTACTTACATATATTTTTTTAATTTGAGACAGGGCCTCACTGTGTAATCGTGGTTGTCCTGGAACTTGCTGTGTAGACCAGGCTGGCGCTGAACTCACAGAGATCAGCCTGTCTTGGCTTTCCAAGTTTGGGGTTAACGGTCTATGCTGCCATGCCCAGCGGCAGTTGAATTTCTTTAAGAAACTATTTTTTCATAAAGAAAAAGAAAAGGCAGTTGGAAATGTGTTTGTTCATTTGGTTGGTTGATTTGGGTGACCTTGTTTTGCTTTTTTCTTATTTTTAATTTTGAGAGAGTGCTAGCACAGTCGTAACTGCAAAGAGGTCTGTGCTAAGAGGTAAACTGCTTGGCCAGACTTCCTGATCTGCCACCAGCAGTTCTGTTTCTGTTCCAGAGCTGGTTAGCCAAGAGCATGCTATGGGAGAAATACTTTGTGGCATTGGGGAGAAAACTGAAATTTTGAAGCCAGGGAGCACAGATCCTCCAAAGCAAAAGTTCCTCAGTTAACTTGGAATGGAGGGTTGCCTTGGGAACAGGGAGGTCCATTCCCAGCCACATAGCTCTGTCCCAAGGCAGCAGCCAACAGTTAGATGGCCTGGGGAGTCCTTCCCCGCTGTACATTAGGGCACAGGAGTAGGAGGAGGTCTGACCTTTGGTATCCATGATGGTCACAAAGCATCTAGTCGATGAGGGGGTTACTGGAGTGTTTTATGTCAGGCCCTAGATAAACTTCATTCCTAAAGTAAGCCATATTTGGACTCTTGCTGGCTATTTCAAAGCACTTTAAAAATAAGGTTGATTTCTGTTTTAAAATGAACATTTAATATCATGCTAGTTTCTATTATGAATGCTACTATTGCCCTCTATTGGTGATAATTTTAAAAATCTTAATTGTCTAACCATACTAAAAATTAAAGCTAACCATTCAAATAAGCATCCTACAGAGATGCTTTGTTGCTGGTATCTTTTTCTCTTGTTCTTGTTTTATTCAAAAATTATTTTTTGTTGTTTTTTAGAGACAGGGTTTTTCTGTGTAGCCCTGGCTGTCCTGGAACTTGCTCTGTAAACCAGGCTGGTCTTGAACTCAGAGATCCGCCTGCTCTTCCTCCCAAGTGCTGGGATTAAAGGCATGCGCCACCACTGCCTGGCTCAAAAATTACATTTTTATTACAGTTGTTTAGTGTGTGTGTGTGTGTATGCATGCGTGCGTGCGTGAGCGCGCACGCCATGAACCACACACAGAGGTCAGAGGACGGCTCGTGATCCAGGCAATGCTGCTCCTTTTCTCACTTAGTGTATACATTTTTCTCTCATTAAAAGAAAGTCATTTTTTCTGACATTAGTTATTTTCAAGGGTTATACAAATTGCAATAGGTCTAATTTATGCAGTTGTGGCAGGGAAGGTATTAAAATGCCCACTTATCTTTCTTGAAGTCCTTTCAGCTCAGCACTGGCAGACTTCTGGATGCCCGTGGACCTGTACATCGGAGGAAAGGAGCATGCTGTCATGCACTTGTTCTATGCACGATTCTTTAGTCATTTTTGCCATGGTCAAAAGATGGTGAAGCACAGGTGAGCATTTGTAGTACTTTGCAAAACAATTCTGTTCACAAGCAGTGACTGGAAACAGGTATCTGTTGGGAATCAAAATAATATGTGTATACAAAACCAAAATCTGTTTTTCATACATACTTTAGAGGCCATTGTGGGTCTTCACAATTTGAGGTCCATTTACACAAACCTCTTAATCATTTGGTGTGGAATCCAGATTTCAGTGCATCTGTCTGTTAAGAAATTTGAAGTTTTTACTTGTGAAGAAAGAGGAGCACCGTGATGTTATGTGGCCCCTGTAGCATCTCACACATTTGTCACTCTGGGTAAATTGTACCTCTGAGCTGGGCTGAGTCCTTCTCTGATACGTCTCTCTGACACTTGTGTGTCAGAGCAGAAGACAGCCTTGTAAATCCATTGACAGTTTTTCTGTTGTTGGCTTATAATGTGTTTCTCATAACATTCAAAAGGTGTAAGGAAGGATGGTATACTTTTGTAATCCTAGCACTCGGGAGACAGAGACAGGAGGATGGTTGCAAACTCGAGGCTAGACTTGGCTGCATAGTGAGTTTTAAGCCATATGGAGAGACCATCTCAAGGACATATGTGCATGCTTTTCCCTATGAAATACATATTTAATGTATTATATAATACATTTGGGAATCTAAGGCAGGAAGATCATGGTTTGAAGTCAGCCTGAGCTATGTAGAAAGACCCCGTGACTGGCGTTTGTCCGTCATGGGTTCTTCTTTCTTCCACCCGTCTTCACCCTTTTCCTTCTTCCTTTCAACCCCCAACACTAAGGAGAGAGGAAGAAAGGATAGAAAGGAAAGAGATCTCTGAATAAAGCCAGGAGTCAGAAAGGAGGCGATGTGACACTGCTTCCTGCTGATTAAGGGCGTGCAGTTCCTTGGGGCAAGTTTGATTTTCCCATCAGGACGTCTAATTTCTTCTTCTTTTTCTTTTATCTTTTTTTTTTTTTTTTTTTTTTTTTTTTTTTGGTTTTTCGAGACAGGGTTTCTCTGTGTAGCCCTGCCTGTCCTGGAACTCACTCTGTAGACCAGGCTGGCCTCGAACTCAGAAATCCACCTGCCTCTGCCTCTGCCTCCCAAGTGCTGGGATTAAAGGCGTGCACCACCACTGCCCGGCGATGCTTTATTTCTTAGCAAGATAGGGGAGTATATCTTAAGAGTCACTCCTATCACTGAAATCTTAGGTCAACAGCTGTCTATCTATATTTTTTCTTCCTCCTCCTCCTCCTCCTCCTCCTTCTTCTTCTAACTTTTTAATCAGGAGTGGTAGCACATGGGTTTATTCCCAGCACTTGGGACAGAGGCAGACAAATCTCTTGTTCTAGGCCATCCAGAGCTACATAGTGAGAATCTATTTGAAATGCTTTGTATTCTATTTATTTATTAGTTTATGTATGCTCACATGAGGGTGAGCCTGTGCTTGCCAGTGTTCTGTGGGGTTCAGAAGACAACTTGCCAGCGTTGGTTGTCCTTCCACCGTGTAGGCCCCAGGGACTAAACTAAGCTCCTCAAGCATCTTTGTGTACTTAGCCATCTTGCCTGTCCCTATTTTAAATTTTTTTGATAGATAAAAATGTATGACTATTGTACATGCCTGGAATCCTACTACTTGGGGGGCGAAGGTGGTAGGATTGGCCCTGTCTCAGCCAAAAGCTATGTGTCTGTAACTTTCGATTCTCTGTAACGCAGACAGAGATTTAGCTTCATTAGAGTGAGGGTGCTGGAGGCTCCGCCCTTGCCCACTCTGCCAGCTCTGGTAAGAGCTCTACTGTATGAAAAACATGCTGGGTGCAAGTGAGAGCTGAAGCTGGCTTTCTGCTGCTTACCCCAGAGGCCTTGATGGGTGAGAGCAACAGATCTGCATCAGGACACTAAGCACTCATATTGCTGGGCCATCAGATAATTAGTTACAACGCCTGTGTTTCCAGTCGAGCTACTCAGTCCATTTTGCATTTTGTATCTATGAAAACAGATTTGCTGGTGTCCTGCTATTTTTACGGTCTCATGGAAATTTTGCTTGTGTATTTTCTTTTTTTCTACACTCACCATCTGGCCCAGGCCAGCCGAGAACTCTTGTTCTTCCTCTCTCAGTGTTGGGATTATTTATAGGTGTGCACCACCACAGCCAGTCATGGGATTATTTATAGTGTGTACCACCACACCTAGCCATAGGATTGTTTATAGATATGTACCATCACAGCCAGACATGGGATTATTTATGGTGTGCACCACCACACCCAGCCAGACTTCCACAGTGAATACATAATAATTTTTAAAAGCAGCCATTTACAGAATGTAATCTACAAAAACACCCAGGGAGGCTCCTGGTAATTTCTGGTGAGGGCAAACCTCAACTTGGTTTCTTTCTGGTTCTACGTCAGCTGCCACCTGGTGCAGTCAGAGGAGTGGGCAACTGTCTATCCGAGGCTTCGGTATTCATAGGAATTACACCTAAAGTAGCCTACCAATCTAAGCTGAGAATTTCCTTGCCTCCTCTCTTCCTTCTTTCCATCCTTTAAAGGCAGGACAGACGAGGAACCTGGACTAACTAGAAATGGTGACGATTCCAGCACTTGTCTTCCTGCTTACATGGGTTATGCTTCAGTGTCAGTGAAAATAATCTGCCTCCAGGGGTGCACTTGAAGGGCTCAGGAGAATCTGGGCCTACCAGGCAGAGAGGCCCAACATGGAGCCTCCCTACCCTCCTGCTCTTAGAAGACAGCACTGGGATGTGGGAGTCTCTCATTCTTTTGACTGAAGTAGACCATGCCTGTACAGGAGAGTCACATTGGCTCGCAGAAGCGCAGTGCTGCTGGGGCTCAGGAGAACCGGCGGGCCATAGCCAGGTCACTGGAACTCATGCCATTTTAAAAACGTTTTATCTATGTGGGTGTTTTGCCTGCATGTATATCTGTTCACCACATATGTGTAGTGTCTCAGAGACCAGAAGAGGGCATTGGATCCCTGGAACTGGAGTTAATGACAGTAAGATGCCTTATAGGTGCTGGGAATCAACTGGGCCATCAACCGGAACAGCTTGTGCTCTTAGTGACTGAGCCATCTCTCCAGCTCCCATCCCTTTCCCCATGCCAGGTTTTATCGTCCCTATGCTAAATCATCTGTCTGAAACACTGCCTGCTGGGCTGTAACTGGGAGAAGCTGGAGTCTAGATGGACTTCAAATCTAGTCGCATAAATTTCAGAAATTGAGACACATTCAGTATCAGTCTTGGTCCTGGTACAATGCTGTTCACAGGACACCTGCCAGTTATGGGGAAAGGGCCAGGTGAACACCCTGGGGCCCTCACTCAGAAACTCTTTGAAGTAATTTTGAAATAGAAAAGTAAATGATTTTGTTGGTAGTCAAACTAGTCAGGTGGCAGTGGAGACAGTGCCTGGAGGTGAGGGGCCACGCTAGGTGCTGTTTGCATGTCTATGTTTACACAGGTGTCTGGGTCATGGAGATTCATCAAGTTGTACCTACCCCAGAACTAGTGTACTTTTCAGTGTGAGTGCTAATTGTCATTTGACAATTTGCTTTAAACACAGGAAGGAGAAAGGAGGGGGAAATAGAGACAGTGAGAGGGAGAGGAGGGAGATGGGGTGGGAAGAAGAGAGGGAAGATAGGGGGAGAGGGAAAGGGAAGGAGAAAAGGGGAGAGAGGGAATGGGAAAAGACAGAGGGAGAGGGAGAGGGAGACAGGAAGAGGGAGAGAGGGAGAAGGAGGGAAAGGGAGAGGGAGATTTAAAAGCCAGACTGCAGTTTTAGGTAGATACAAATAGCCAGGGTCAGGGTCAGGCTGGCAAGATGCAATTCTACACATCCCCAGAAGGTGGCAGTGGTGGGTCACTTGCTTATATAAAAAAAACAAAACAAAACCAAACAAAACCCCAATGATAATAAATAACAGGATTCCAACTCCCTATCTTTAAGTCTTTTTTTTTTTTTTCCTTTCATGTATAGCCTAGGCTGGCCTCAAACTCAGGATCATCCTGCCTCAGCCTTCTGAGTAGCTGGGTTACAGGTAGGCAGCTGCATGCCCAGGGACTGAGTCTTAATGCTGCTGATTGAACTTGCTCTAGACATGGTTTTGGTGCTGAGTATAAATCCAGGACCTTGTGTGTGGTAAGCATGCATTGTACCATGAAGCCACACTTCCACTTCCCTGCATTCCTCTTAAGTGTGACGAAAACCAGCGCACAGTGTGAGAGAAGAGACGCTGGCACCCAAGACAGTACAGCCTTGAATAAACACAAGATAAACGTGCAGTAAAAACCTGCACACAGGTGTACACAGATCAGCCTTATGGAGCTCACTGTTGGTGCCTCAGTGTTGTGGTGCAGTGTCCCTGCTTTGTAGAGCACGGACATTTGCTGTTCATCTTCTATGTATCTGCATCCAGCCTCTGCCTTCACCTGCTCAGCAAAAAGTGGCCGTGCTGGTTGGTTCTTGTCAGCTTGACACTTTTGTGCACACACAGAGGAATCTCTTCTATCTTGACACAGTAGCATGCTCGTTTGGTCCTGTGACGCCAACTAATGTGTTTATGCACCACGTGGGCCCCCACAAGCATGGTACTCAGCGTTTCTTTCTGAACGTTAACTGTACTTGATTGTTTTCCACCTTTGGGTTTTTGTTTTGTTTTGTTTTTGTTTTTCGAGACAGGGTTTCTCTGTGTAGCCCTGGCTGTCCTGGAACTCACTCTGTAGACCAGGCTGGCCTTGAACTCAGAAGTCCACCTGCCTCTGCCTCCCAAGTGGTGGGATTAAAGGCGTGCACCACCACTGCCTGGCTTTTTCCCACCTTTGTAAATGTGCCTTATCTCTCACCATTGCTTCTTTTTTAAAAAGATTTATTTACTTATTTTACTTTATTTACATGTTTTAAGGCTTTGTCTGCCTGCATATCTGTACACCAGAAGACAGCATCAGATCCCATTATAGATGGTTGCGAACTGCCACTTGGGTGCTGGGATTTGAACTCAGAACTTCAGGAAAGCAGCCACTGCTCTTAACCACTGAGCCATCTCTCTAGCCCCTCCCCATTGTTTCCGTATACCCCTATGCACACACATATACCCATTCAGAGACCTTAGAACACGATGGTGGGCTGCATCTCAGGCGGAGCATGTAGTTAGCACTGGGCACTGAGGAGATTACGGTGCAGTGTGGGACTGACACACACAAAGGTCAGGAATCTTTTGTGTCTGGCCCTCATCTCTCTCACCCTCTTGTCTGCCCTGTCTGCTCTCTTGAATCTACTAGAATATATCTTCCTCCTCGTTATTACCGACCCATAGCTGTTGGGCAGGGACCACTGGGGCCACTACTCACTAAATCAGATGACCTTGAACATGAAGTAAGGATTTTATGGGATTAACCTGCAAGACTAACCTGGTCTATAGCTTGTTGGGCCGGTTGAAGTTTCTGGATTTCTGATTCCCTGAGTAGAAGCTCCCCAATACCTGCCCACCCCCACCCCCCAACCCCATGTCAGTGAACTTGCATCCAGAGCTGAGATGCTGGAAGGTCTGCCATGGCAGTATAAATGAATGAACTTCTAAGTGTCCAGATCAACATGAAATACTTATGTAGGGTGGTGTCTGGAAATACTTGCTGAAATGCATCAAAATAGAATTGGGCAGATTCTTAGAAAATTTAAAAAAAAATAAAATAGGGTAAAGAAATTGAGTGTTTCTTAAGAATAAATCATTGTAGTGACTGGGGTGGCGCACGCCTTTAATCTAAGCACCCAAGGGACAGAGGTGAGCAGATCTCTGAGTTTAGTCTATATAGAGAGTTCAAGTCCAGCCAGGGCTGCAGAGTGAGACCGTGTCAGAGGGGTTGGGTGAAGTGTGTGTGGGCACAGGGCTGAAACAATGGATGGCTCAGCAGTTCTGATCACTGGCTGCTCTTCCGGAGGATCCACCATGCCTGCCTTGCCTGCTGCTGTGCTGCCCCACTATGATGGTTGTGAACTCTAACCCTCTGCAATCATGAGCCCCAAATTAAATGCTTTTGTTTATAAGTCGCCTTGGTCATGTTGGGTTTTTTTGTTTGTTTGTTTGTTTTTTGAGACAGGGTTTCTCTGTGTAGCCCTGGCTGTCCTGGAACTCACTCTGTAGATCAGACTGGCCTCGAACTCAGAAATCCACCTGCCTCTGCCTCCCAAGTGCTGAGATTAAAGGCGTGCACCACCACTACCCGGCTGGTCTTGTTGTTTTGTCATGGTGTCTTATTGCTGTGAAGAGACACCCTGACCAAGACAACTCTTGTATATGAAACATTTAATTGGAGCTAGCTTACATGCTCAGAAGTTCAGTCCATTATCAGCATGACAGGAAGCATGGCAGTGTGCAGGCAGACTGGTGCCGGAGGAGCTGAGAGCTCTATCTTGATCTGAAGGCAGCAAGGGGGGATGGAAATTCCACACTGGGTGGAGTTTGAACAAATATAAGACCTCAAAGCCCACTCCCACACCTCCTAATAGTGCCATTCCCTATGGGCCAAGCATTTAAACACATGAATCTGTGGGGGCAAACCTAATCAAACCACCAACCATGGTAATAAGTAATAACACACACACCAGCTGTTGGCAGCTGCTCCTTAGAGTGAAATGGGCCAGGAAGGACGGGTAGATAATACTTTGATTTTAACAGAAATAACCCATTCCTGTCCAGCTCATCAGATTTAAAACTTAAAGGCAGTCTAAGGTACTGTTAAGGGAAATAGTAAGCACCTTCACAAAGACACCCTTCAGTGCTCCCTCTAGGCCCTTCTGCACTGTGCCTGAGGAGCAGCTGACACTGCCTCTGTTTTCATGCAGCCACTGATCCCATCTTCCCATCCGTACCTTGGCAAGTTTTTCTTGCTCCCATGTTCTAGGTTGGCAAAGTGGACTCCCAGAGCAAGTAAGTAGCTTTTGTGGCTCAGGTAGAAGCAGGGGAGGTCCGGGCCTTCCAGATCTGAGGCCTGTGCTCTTTGTACTTCACCTCAGTGCAAAGTGGACCTGTGCCTAAACCTGGCTGCTGCTCTGACTTAATGTTACCTCTGTATCCAAGGAGCCTACTCTAAGGTGTGGCCAGTAGTGATGATTTCTGGATACCTTGAGTCCTGGCTGCTCTACCCACTCCTTTTTTTTTTCCTGTGATCTTTCCTCAGGGAACCTTTTCATAAACTATTAGCCCAAGGTCTCATTAAGGGACAGACATTCCGCCTTCCATCTGGACAGTGTCTAAAGAGGGAGGATATAGATTTCACAGGTAAGGAGGGCCCCAACCTGGCTGGGACAGGTAAGAACCAAGGCCAGGTCCAGAAGCTCTTAAGAAGCCAGCATCTGCTGTTGGACCCCAGCTGGGTGTGGAGTCTAAGACAGACCCTGTTCAGGCCTCTGTGGGCTGCTCCTGGGACTGGTTATACCCTCGGACCCAGCCCCATCCTGTGTGTTTGCTTGGACATCTCCACCTTGTCCAGCTGTATTTCACGGCCCGTTGCTCAACGGAGGCTCAGACTCAGAGCATGGAGTCTTCCAAGGTCTTCCCACAAGCCTCGAAGCAAAGTTCAAAATATGGAATTTCTACCCTGCCCACTTCGCGCATCTCCCTGTCAGCACCCATTCGGAATCATGTCTTGTTCCTGAGTTCTCTTCTGGCATCCAGGTCCTGCTCCTGTTTGTGCAAAAACAAAAGAGAAGTTAGAGGTGACATGGGAGAAGATGAGCAAGTCCAAACACAATGGAGTGGACCCTGAGGAGATTGTGGCCCAGTATGGAATTGACACAATCCGTCTCTACATCCTCTTTGCAGCCCCTCCTGAGAAGGACATCTTATGGGATGTAAAGAGTGAGTCTGCCTGCTTCCTTTACAGGCTGCCCTGGGATCTGATGGAACTGGGAAAGGAAGTATTTCTTGTTGGAAACAGTAATGGAGAACTCTAGAAGTCATCTTGTCCAGGCTTCTGTTCCTCTCCAAGACACTAGCTCTCCATTGTTCAGGGACCTTGGCTCCCTGTGGTGGGGGTGAGGGGGGTTCACACCGCCTGTGCACATTCCCAGTCGTCACCCTACACTTGCCGGTGGTGGGGCTGGGAAATCCACACCATTGCAGGCTCTGTGCTGATTATAGCTTACTTCGGCCTGCTGAACTACAAAGAGGCCAGGCTTCTTTAACATTCCGTGAAAGGTTTTTCTAGAACAGAGTCCTCCTCCCTCACCAAGATGATGCCTGGATACTGGGACCACATGCAGCCTGTCAGCCACTCCCTGCTACTTCACCTCCCTCATGAGATTTGTTTCCCATGCTTTGGTTTTGCCCTTGTGATCTGCCTGGATGTGAATTTGGGAGGGAAAGCCAGTGACTGTGGGAGGAGTCTGTTTTATCTGAGGGTTGGGTGGTTTCCCACTATGTCTTATGGTAGTAGATCTGGACAGTTGTGGCAGGTGAAAGACCTAACAATCTATCTTTAAGTAACAGAGGCAGGACATGCAGAACAAGGTAGGCACTAGCTCAGCTTTCACCTTTCTACATGGGCAAGCCTCCACTGCCCCTGCTGTGTTCCCACTCTTGAGAGTACCCAACCCAGTAGCCACAGGGTTCAGGCATCTGCACCCATACTTGTTTGGTCAGCTGTGTGACCCAGAACCACCAGGTGATGTGTTCCGCTTCCCCAGGTCGGAACAGTGGTTAGCCTTGGTGAGCATGTTTGGAATACGTAACACACACCTGGCAAGCCGAGGGGCTGTGAGCGGACCTCATCCTGTGCTACAGGACTGTTCCCCAGCACGTTGTGCAGCCACTGCCACTGTCACCTGTCCTCTGAGACCCCAGCTTCAGTAGTAGTGACAACTATTTTAAGCACCCTGCTGGCCCCAAGGCATACCTGTCGCAGCAAGTTTGCTGGCCCAGAAGGCAGTGTGCTGATGCCCACCCAGGGCAGGCAGCAACTGCTGAGCAGCCCTGTTGCCATTGCTCAGACATCAGGGATCCGGGAAGGCCTTGTGGCTGACTCTGGGAGGACCATGGCGCTTGTCTCCTTCCCTTCTTACCAGCTCGCTTTCTTTGTCTTCTTGATTGCCACAAAATGCAGCTGATGCACTCCCTGGAGTGCTAAGATGGCAACAGCGGTTGTGGTCCCTGACGACAAGATTCATCGAGGCAAGGACTTCCGGGACAGCCCCCCAGCCTCAGCTGCTGAACACCAAGGAGAAATCCAAGGCGCGAAGCCTCTGGGCATACAAAAATGCAGTCATAACTCAGGTCGGAGGCCATGGACTAGGCAGCGTGTCCCTGCTCACTCTGGGGAGCCTGTGCCAGTGGTCTGTGAAGCCTTCATGCTCTAGGGCCACATGAGTCTTTGTGAGGTGGCCCTGTTGCTGTAATTGCCCTCATTACTGTGGTTGTTTAGCAGACATCCTGAGGGAAAGAGATGTTCTCAAATAATGACCATCCCTCCTACCTGTCACCTTCTTCTCCCTGTTCCCTGTGTCTCTGGACTTGACCTGCAGCTTATCCAGTCTAGTGTCTCTGATGAGCACATTGTATTAACAGAGATGCACAGTTGGAAATAACAGACTTCCATAAAGTACATTCTCAATTTATAGATGACGTTGAGACCCAGACAGGTCATAGGTCTTGCTTAAAGTGCTACAACTAATGAGGGACTGAGCACTGATCAGAAGAAGCTTTTCCACTTGGTTACTTTGTGTCCATGTTTTAGGTTAATTTCTACAAATATGGGGTTGTTTTTAATGGGTTTCTGATAACCAAATTCTTCTTAGGCCGATTTGTTTTTCACTTGCTAATTCGGGGCTAGATGTAGGTTGGTGGCAGAACACTTGTTTAGAGTGTGCCAGGGCCTGGGGGGGAGCTGTGCTGATTCAAGTCTGTGAAGGCCTCCAAGGCCCCTTCTTACCTGGACTGTAGCTAGGGTGACATTCATGGCATAGCAGGGGTTTTTTTGCTTGTTTTTTTGTTTTTGTTTTTGTGACCTGAGTGAGTGGCTCTGGGTCTAGCATGCTTTCCGATGACAGTTCTTCAACTTTATTTCCATCCTTTGTGTAGAGGGAGTCACCAGGTGTATCTGGGGGTCTAAGCGCTGCCAAGTGTTGCTCTCCTACCATGCCTTCTCTCTCTGGAGCATAGCTCAGATGATTGATGCTGTTGAAACAGCTGTGAGCTCATGACATCTTAAAGATGCAGGGGTGGGGAGGGAGCCCCAGGCCTCACCTGCCTCTCAAGTCCTTATGCCGCTTAGAGCAGCCCCTGCCTCCTCCTCCAGCCACTAGCGTTGTCTCCTTAAGCAACAGATGTGCTGTGATGTGGAAAGAGAGGCAGTCTTAAGTAGTGGAAACAGCATTGACTTTGAATTTAAAAGTCTTTGTTCTCATAAAATGTAGTCATTATTCAAGGCAGTAAATAGATTTGTAAGCATTTTTTTGTTGTTGTTATTTTCAGTTAGCTTTGTTGTTTGGGTTTTGTTCTGTTTATTATCACTCTTTTTTCTGGAAAGGAATTTTTGAAGAAAGTGAATTTTAAAAAATCAGTTTTTATCAACAGGTGACCACCCATTTCACAGAGGACTTTGCCCTGAATTCTGTAGTCTCTCAGCTGATGGGGCTCAGCAGTGCCCTCTCGGTAAGTGGCTGGGTCTCATCAGTAGCTGCAGAGAGAGGGTGAGAGTGTTGGGCGCATTCTTCCATGGTTACATCCCTATCCCACTATGTCAAGGTTTTAAAGGACAAAGCCGTTTGCTTTTTCTGAGACAGGGTCTTACTGTGTCGCCTAGGCTGGCCTTCAACTTGTGATGGTCCTCCTGCTTCCGCCTCCTAGCTTCAAGCCTCTCGTAAGAGGCCACGGAGGCCTGAAAGGTTAGACTCCATGTCTGACTTTCTAGTTGCAAAGCACGGCAGACCTAGGCCTCTCTCTGTTCTGACCCTCTTCCCTACTGCCCGATTTCCTGAGTGTATCAGAATGTTACCGTGGCAGCGATACTGTTTGTATTCGCTTAACCTAGATGGAGCAGAATTACTCCCACCGACACAAAGAGCTGTCATCTTCAGTACTGCTCATTTTTTTGCTACATATTACTCCAGTTTTTCTTGACAAGGGAAGAATTTGTCAATAATTGGTGAATAGAGAGGACCCTTGCCCTGGTATTCCACAGTGGAAAACCTTAAGAGACAGACTTTGCATTTTCCCCTGGGCCACAACACATAGGAAACCCTGCAGAATGCTTACAGGTTTGACCTTGTTCCCAGAGCAGCTATCCCTCCCTTGTTGAGGCTTAGCCTCGTCATCAGTCAGATAGGGAACAGATTCTGCCCTTGATGGGCAGTTGTGAGCACCGGGTATGTGGTTCTGTGAGAGAAGTCTTTTGAACCCAGCAAAGAGGTAATGACTGTTTCTCCCACCCACTCAGCCTCTAGATTGTACTTTGTTCATTGCCTGTCTTACTCTGCCTATTTGTACCTCAGTCTTAAATGTTCCTTCCTCTTCCTTAGCAAGCCTCTCAGAGAGTGGTTCTCCACAGCCCTGAGTTTGAGGATGCTCTGTGTGCCCTGCTGGTGATGGCTGCCCCCCTGGCCCCTCATGTGACCTCAGAACTCTGGGCAGGTATGTAGAAGTGTCCTTGTCTAACTAGTTACTGCTAACTATCGTTTGTCCAAGCCTCTAGTTGGTCATTATTTGTAGTTCACCAGATGTCTGTCAGAGTGCTCTTCATCCCTTAAGGGTTCAGCTTCTGTCTCAGTCAGGGTTTCTATTCCTGCACAAACATCATGACCAAGAAGCAAGTTGGGGAGGAAAGGGTCTATTCAGCTTACATTTCCACACTGCTGTTCATCACTAAAGGAAGTCAGGACTGGAACTCAATCAAGTCAGGAACAGGAGCTGATGCAGAGGTCATGGAGGGATGTTCCTTACTGGCTTGCTTCCCCTGGCTTGCTCAGCTTGCTCTCTTATAGAACCCAAGACTACCAGCCCACAGATGACACCACCCACAATGGCCCTTCCCCCTTGATCACCAACTGAGAAAATGCCCCACAGCTGGATCTCATGGAGGCATTTTCTCAACTGAAGCTCCTTTCTCTGTGATAACTCCAGCCTGTGTCAAGTTGACACACAAAACCAGCCAGTACAGCTTTTCTCTCTCTCTCTCTCTCTCTCTCTCTCTCTCTCTCTCTCTCTCTCTCTCTCTCTCTCTCTCTCTCTCTCTCTCTGTGTGTGTGTGTGTATGTATGTGCTGTACCTGTATGTGAGGTCAGAGGACAGCCTTTGGGTGTGAGTTCTCACCTTCCTTCCTTGTTTTGAAACAGGGTATTAACTACTGTGTAATCCAGGCTAGCTGGCCCAAAAACTACTAAGATGCTCCTCCTGTCTCCTTCTGTCTCCCATAGCAGCACTCTGGACTACAGATGCTTAGGCTACTCTGTCCAACTTTTACATGGGCTCTGAACTCCCAAACTCAGGTCATCAAGCTAACTCGACCCACTCACCCCCAACCTATCTTCATTGTGATCTCATGAGCTCAGTTCAGATTTTATCTGTTTTGGTATCTAAAGCGACTTCCAAATGTTCATCCAGAGTCTCCATCCCACCAGGCCCTCTGATGGGGTTTGTTTGTTTGTTTGTTGTTAGTTTATGGTGTTAGAAACTTAGCTTTGTACATGCTAAGTAGTATGCTCTGCCACTGAGCCACAGCCCAGCTTCTGATGGCGTAGTCATGCAGTGTGGATGTTGTTCTTTCAAGAACACTTGAGCAAATCCATTTCTCTGGGAGAGGTCAGCGTGAAGTGCCCCTGCTTCCTGCTCGCTTTCTTGGACTTGCCAGGGTTGCTGTAAGCAGTGTCAGCACAGACCCAGGGTCTCCTGGCATACTCAGTGGGATCAGCTAGCACAGACAAGGATGGGGAGATGGGGGAGAGACAGCCCCAAAATGCCGCCAGAAGAGGATTGCCATCCACAGAAACTGACCACAACTTCCAACCCCCTAACATTCACTGTGGGCCACCAAGGCAGCCTGGGATTCTGTGCTCAGAGTGGGAGTGGAGAAGCTTGTTTTCGTCTTCTGCAGGAAGGTCAGCTCTCCAGAGGTGGGGATGAAAGGGCTGCAGCTGGCCCTGCATGATGGCTCTGTAGGCCAGACCGTTGTCACTCATCTTCTGTATTCAGACTAATCCCATTTTGTTGGCCTTTCACCTTGGCTGTGTCTTTGTAATTGTCATATACATGTTGGTTGTCTTCACTCAGAAGAGCAAAGTGGCAAAACCCTGCACATATGCAGGGTGCTAAGCTCCATCCTTACAGCCAAGCAGCACCCACCATTCAAGGAAAGCCTGGCTAGGGACCGTACCTATAAATAAGCATCCTGATTACTCCAGGAAGTCTGGGCTTCCTTGTTTTTCTCAGTGGAATTTATAACAGCTTCTGTCCAGAACATTTTTATCCAAGATCCTTTCATCTCCTGGCCATCCTGTATGACTTCCATACGGAGGTTTTGGAAACCTTCCCAATACATCTGGGTCACAGGACAAGCCACACCAGCTCAGCAAATAAAGACATGATTATCTGTTTCTGTGACCTCCAATTCACTCTAGAGAAGGAAGAAGCCAGAATCTTTTCTGCATTTGCCAAAAGGCCATTAAATTCATTGAGAAGTACAACAGCTCAGGCCAGGACTGGCTGGGCACCAGGTAGGGGCTAGGACCAGCTTGGCACCGGGAGGAGGCCAGGCCTGGTACTCCTTGGGCTCTAAGGAGCCTTCACTTCCCTCCTAGTAGCTGGCAATACTGGATCACCTAGGTGTCAGATAGGAAAACTTAAAAAGCTACAATGAATGCATACAGTACCAGCACAGGAGTCACAGCAGAAGCCGGTAGAATAAAATGCATCAGCACCACCCAGTGGCCTCTCCACCACTCAGCCTTACCTAAGGTCTATTCGTTTCAATCTGCGAGAAGAAGGGGAGCTTGTAGTGGGCATAAACAAGCAATTACCAACTCATGGTTCAATAAGGCTGATCCTGTGTGTGTGTGTGCACATGCATGCACACTTGTGTGTTTTCATGGGCGTTTGCAGCCCTCGTGTCAGACCCAGGATAGTGTTCACAATAATAAACATTTCTCACTGATCTGTATCTCTGGATTTTTTCTTCTAAGTAAAGGAAGGAGTATGTGTTGATTCACACTCTGGCCCAAGGTTTCTACCTGCTTGCATACACGTACTTTGAATATCTGAAGCCCGTGGTCCCAAACCAATCCCAGAATAATAATATTTTGAAGGAAAACCCATAAATCAATGGGGAGAGGAAGCTTTATTCAACAACTAGGTTTATACAGTTTACTTTGGGCTTTTGAAGATTTTTTTTTTTTTTTTACATTATAAACAAAATAAGTTACTAGTAAATTTGAAAGTTAAATAGGGGGAAATGAAACCTTTCAAAGAAACCAGAAGAAAATTACTGAACTGATTTCACAGTATGGGAAAACTCTATACTTAAATATCTTTTCAAACTACGAAAGAACTGAGTGTAGCTCAGTGCTGGAGTACTTGCTTAGCACATGCACAGCCCCAAGTTCATCTCCAGTATGACTGTAATGTACACGTAAGTAGTAGATACAAAAGCAACACATTTCCTATGAAGAACCTATAAAACATTGTCTCTAGAAGAAAAGCAGGATTTTGAGTCCATCAAGTGGTGGAGCTGCTTAGCATGTCTGAGGCACTGGGTTCCATTCCTAGCTCTAAAAGGAAAGAGAAGTCCCAGCCATCCAGGGAAGAGACTGGAAAGGGTTAATACCGTACCCCCTTCCTGTGGCCCACCCTGAGCCAAGGGTCTGTTCACGAGAGGGTTCCCGTGAGGCAAGCTTATGTGGTAGGGTGAGAATGCTGAGTTCCCAGGAGGGCTAAGGGATCTTCTGTCTAGTGCACTCTATGTGAGAAGGGCTGGGGACAAGATTTTCAGACCACAGATACTCATGGCAGGAGAATCTTGTGAGGACAGCCTGTACTTGGGGCCTGTTCTCAGGAGGGCATTCCGTCTCCAGCAACGGGGTAGCCCCAAGACTTGGCAGCCTTGTTTTTCCACTCATTCCAGACTCCCATGTCCATCCATCCTCACATCCCTGCATGCTGTTCAAAGAAAGGCTGACTGAAACCTGGGATCAAAGACCAGCTGTGGGAAGAGGTCAGCTCCTCACTGTGCACCAGCACACCACCTGATCCTCAGGCCCTAAGCAGTCTGGATTTCTACCCCATTGATCAAGCCATACAGTCATAAGAGTGTCAAATAGGAAAGGGTTTTAAAATTTACAAAAAATCTCTGATACTGGCACAAGAACCCAAAGCAGAAGCCCACAAAACAGAAAGCACAAGTACTACTCAGGGTGGCCAGTCCACATCATGGCTATCCATGGTTATCCATGGCTTCCCTCACCTCCTTAGAAGGCTCTAAGCTAAGGGCAGAGCCTCGCACCCTGTTCACGAATTGCCCCTGTGTGTTCAGAGTGGCCTGACCTTCTGTGCCTTGGTGTTGCAGGCCTGGCGCTGGTACCAAGCAAGCTCTGTGACCGTTATGACTGGGATTCTGCTGTGATGCTTCAGGCCTGGCCCACCGTGGACTCACAGTTCCTTCAGAAGCCTGACATGGTGCAGATGGCTGTTCTGGTGAGTGTCACCCATAGGCCTGACTGTGGTCTACAGACTGTCACTCTCCTACCAGTGACCCATCAACCCAGCCTCCAAGCAGCCCTTCCTCCTGACCAAGTCCACAACACAGAGGTCTGTGTTCCCCTCTCTGTGCCTTCAGTATATCCCAGAAGCATGTAAGCTTCAACTCTCAGGGCCTGGAGGGACTAGAAAGGGGAAACGCCAGCCCAATCCACCTTAAAGGCTCCAGGGTCTTCCAGCTGCGTTTAGGAGGACACAGTGGGGAGACACATAGAAGGTCACGGTAAAGAACCCCTCTGTTGTGCTGGAGAAGTAGCTTGATGGCTAAGAGCACTGGATGCTCTTCCAGAGGATGTGAGTTTGGTGCCCAGCACTCACGTGGTAGCTCACAACCATCTGTAACTACAGTTCCATGGGCTCTGATGCCCTCTTCTAGCCTCCGCTGGCACCAAGCATGCATGTGCTTGCAGGCAGATATGTACAGGCAGACTACATAAAACTTTTTTGGTAAACTGTACCATTTTTGATATATAAGAGTAATAATGTAAGAGGGAAATGTGTGTGTTTGCTTTTGGTTCTGTTTTGTTGGATTTTGTTTTTTGAGACAAGGTTTCTCTGCCCTGGCCATCCCAGAAACTTGCTCTGTAAACCCAGCTGGCCTCAGACTCATGGAAATCTTTCTGCCTCCTGAGTGCTGGATTAAAGGCATGCACCACCATGCCCAGCGCAAAGTTCAGATTTTTGTTTTATTTTGTTTTTAGGTTCTGGGGTTGAACCTAGAGCCCCTTGCATTCTAGGCAAGTGATGTCCTGCTGAGCTGCACCCCCAGCCCTCTTCTTACTTTTTACTTTAAGACCAGGTCTCAGTAAATTGCCCAAAGTGACCTTGAGCTTGATCTGTAACCTACACTAGCCCAGAACTCTCCTCTTGCCTCACCTCCAAGCTATCTGGAATTACAGACCTGTGCCAACAGGCCCAGCAAGAATTGTTTGTTTGGTCGCCCCCCAAACCTTTTTATGTAAGAATTAGATCCCTGTATGCTCCCTCTATGCAGTTTCCATTTGTTTAATATGAGACAAAATGTTATGGCCTGTCAGTGGCTTGTGTGGCAGAAGATGAAGAGGCCAGGATAGGTTTTTTTTTTTTTTTACCTGATCCTCTGGATGGCAGGTGGACTAGAAGTAGGTCATTTTCATCCCGGTGTGATTTTCCTTGTCTTACTCTACAGGAGACTATACCATTCTTAGTGAAGGAGATAAGCTCAAGGAAGTGACTTACCTTACCCATGTCCAGTCCTGACTGTAGGCCAGGCACAGTGCTAGGTCCTAGGGATACAGATCCAGCAAAAGCCAGGTGCAGTGGTTTCCTCTGTAATCACCGCACTTGAGGATCTGAAGCAGCTGTACCCTCGTAAGCCTGATGCTAGCTAGTGACAGATGATAAGACTTTGTCTCAGCAAAAATCCAAATCCAGTGGGGAACAGGGTTCCTTTCTTCATGGAACTTAAAGTCCAGAGAGACAGAAGAGTCTAAAAGAAGGAAAAGAATAAACAAAATGAGCATGTGCTGTGGAAAGGGCCAGCATTACACTTCTCCCTGGAGGCTGAGAAACAGTGATCTGCTGAAGCCTGGCCCCACGGTACCTGTGCCAGGCCTGGAGCACGGGAGGCCCGTGCTCAGAAGGAGTGCTTAGCTGGAGTCTGAGCTCCCTCCCAGCCTGCCTCCCTCACTCTTCCTGTTCTTTTTCTCCTCAGATCAACAACAAGGCCTGTGGCAAGATCCCTGTGCCCCAGCATGTTGCTCAGGACCAGGACAAAGTCCATGAATTTGTTCTCCAGAGTGAGCTAGGCATCAAGCTGCTGCAGGGGAGAAGCATCAGGAAGGCCTTCCTCTCCCCCAGGACTGCCCTCATCAATTTCTTGGTGCAGGAGTGACCAGGGCTTCCAGGATCCCCCTCCTCTTCCCAGATCAAGGGAAGGAATGTTAGCTTAGGCAAAAAGACACCCGTCAGGGCCATGGGCCTTTGTGCCAGGACCAACTGGAGTCAGCAGACCTGTGTGCTGAGGTCTGGACCCAGATGAGAATGGATGTGGGCAAAGAGGAACAAGGGAAGAAGATTCATTCAGTTGTCCCATACCCCTCCACTCCCATTCAGGGTATGAAGCCACCAGAGATGCTGCCGGGTTGGAGCAAGAAGTAGAGAAGAAGTGGGCAAGGCTGGCAAGCAGCCAGGAGCTTTCGCACCTACCCATGGTACTGTCTCAGGTACTTCTCAGGAATCGTGTAGACTAGAGGAGCCACTTGGGCTCGGTGCACAGTGGGCAGGTGGACAGAACATGGGCACCAGCATCTCTACAAATTGTTGTGCATATGTCTCCAGCACCCTTCATCTGTGTCACACAGGCCTCTTCCACTCCAGCTGGGTGGCCTGTTCAGAGTTTAATGTGTGCTCTAGGATAGGGCTCCACATCTGAGCCTGAACAGAAGGACTGCATCATAGCCACTGTTTCAACATGTAGAGTGTGCTCTGTGGTGAGTGGAGCCTTGTTCTGAGTTACTGATCCTCACCAGAGCCCCATCACAGTGGGGGGTTTGAACCCCAGATGGCTCACATGGGCTCCAGATAGTGACACCACTGTCATTAATGTGGTCCCTGGAGTGTCACTAGCAAAAGCAAGTTCATCAGAGAAGAACAGAACTGTTGCTTCCTGGGTGTCACCTCCTGTGTGGGAGACAGCTAAATCATAGCAGGTGTGGACCCAGCTGACTTTATGTGGGTCATCAGTAAAATGCTATTACAGACATGGCCTGAGCAAGCTCTGTATCTGTAATCTGAAGTCACCCAAAAGTGGCTGTCATGTCATCTCCTGCCTTCAGATGCCTTTTAATGTCATAAACCTATCACTGTAAATGCAACTTTTATTCTCCTGAAGTGAGTGTCCTCTCAGAGGCTTCTGCCTCAGTCTGCTAACCTAGGCCCAGTGCTGGAAGCTTCCAGCCTCCGTACAATCTAATCTAGGCCTAGAATGTTTTCAGCCTCTGAGACCCTTACTTATTCTTGCTGAGCTCTAGCTGGTTGATTCAACCCAGCTGTTGTGGCTCAAACTCCTCCCCAAGCTGACTGATCCAGTCTGGTTTCTCTCTCTCTCTCTCTCTCTCTCTCTCTCTCTCTCTCTCTCTCTCTCTCTCTCTCTCTCTCTCTCTCTCCCTCCTCCCCCCTCTCCGGAATCACTCTGCTTGACCTCAAACTAACTCTAGCAATCTGTTCTAACTTCTGGCTCCTTCTCATTCTCTATATTTTTCTGTCTTCACCTGTGTCTGGCTTGTTCTCTCTTCAACCTGTCTCTGTAAAACTCTGCCAGTAAAGCTGCCTCCTTCTTCTCTCTCTTTCTCTGCACTGCTCTCTCTTAAGTCAAGAGAGAGAGGAAACTCTCTCTTCTCCAGAGATCTGGCCTATCCTATTCTGTCAAATCTTTCTCTGATTCATCATTTTGCCTCTCAATTAGACATCACTTTCAAACGTAGGTGCTTCCTTCTGCAAACTAACTCTACCTTCATTGTTTGGGATTAAAGGTGTATACTAAGGTGTGTCTATATTCCGGCCAGAGGGATTAAAGGTGTGTGCTAAGGTTGAGCCACACTACAACTAGAAACAGATTTTTTTCAGCAAATAACACAATTTGTCTCAGGGTGGACAAATATGCTGCAAAATATCACTTTGAGACATATCTGTGATCTTGGTACAGCCATATATTCCGGTTCTAAGGGTGTACTGGCTAGTTTTGTGTCAACTTGACACAAGCTGAAGTTATCACAGAGAAAGGAGTTTCAGTTGAAAAAATGCCTCTATGAGATCGAGGAAAGGGTTTATTCAGCTTACACTTCCAATTACTGTTCATCACCAAAGGAAGTCAGGACTGGAACTCAAGCAGGTCAGGAAGCAGGAGCTGATGCAGAGGTCATGGAGGGATGTTCCTTACTGACTTGCTTGCTTTTCCTGACTTGCTCAGCTGGCTTTCTTATAGAACCCAAGACTACCAGCCCAGGGATGGTACCACTCACAAGGGGCCCTCCCCCTTGATCACTAATTGAGAAAATGCCTTACACCTGGATCTCATAGAGGTTTCTTGGTCATGATGTTTGTGCAGGAATAGAAACCCTGACTAAGACAAAGGGTTAATTGGGAGCAAACGAATGTCTTTTACCATCACAGGCCCTGGCTCTGTGCTACCTCCCTGGAATACCTGTGGTCCATCACTTTCAGCTCACACTCCATTCAGACAATGCTCACCTATGCCCACAAGCAAGAGAGAGACTTATGCACAGGGACTTGCGCTTGATACTGTGCCTGGTCTCAATGCCTAGAAATTCCAACTTAATTATAGCTATCATAAAGGATTTTTAAAATGTTTACAAGTGAGGACCTCCTAGGTTCCATCTCCAACACAAAAAATGCAAGATAACTCTACCAAAAAAACCTAATTACACACTTGTGATCTCAGTATGTGAGAAGCTGAGGAATGAGGACCATGAGTTTAAAGCCATTCTTGGTTACATGAGACTCCGTCTCAAAGAAAAACTACCAGTGATCCTAATGGACAATGAAGTCTGAAAACTACTGAATTGATGAATGCTATGACCCATACAACGAAGTCTGAAAACCATTGAATTGATGAATGCTATGACCCATACAACAAAGTCTGAAAACCACTGAATTGATGAATGCTATGACCCATACAACAAAGTCTGAAAACCACTGAATTGATGAATGCTATGACCCATACAACGAAGTCTGAAAACCATTGAATTGATGAATGTTATGAACCCTAATTTTTACCCAGTCCTTTCTCCTTCATTTTCATCTTACCTGGGATGAGTTTAGCCCAGTACCGTAAGGAAGTAGAGTTGGGAGGATTGGGACCAGAAGGGAAGGCAGGGCCACAACTCTGGAGAGTTGTTTTAAGAGGACCCTCAAGATGACACAAATGACAGTCCCATGACACACAGGAAGCACATGATGGTTAAAGTGGGGATTTTTTGTTTTCGTTTTGTTTTTTCTGTTTTGTGTTTTCCTGAAATAAGCTCAGTGGGCTTGATGAGCTAAGGGTAGATGTCCTTTAGTTGGGCGTTATCCACCCCAAACTGTGGACCAGTGAAGCCTGTAGGCTGTTGGAATGCCACACTGGGCACTGGAGGACATTCTCCCCAAGAGGATGAAAATTGGAAGAACAAGTTCATTGGTCCTTCCTAGGAGGCAGTAGATATGATAGAACATTTGGACAGAAAATTGCTCCCTGTGGCGTGCATGGAGTGGGTGTGGTCTGAGTCAGAAGCTCATTATCTTAGTTAGTTTCCATCAT
Source organism: Uromys caudimaculatus (assembly GCA_028551405.1). Classification (NCBI taxonomy): domain Eukaryota; kingdom Metazoa; phylum Chordata; class Mammalia; order Rodentia; family Muridae; genus Uromys; species Uromys caudimaculatus. The sequence goes on along the minus strand of CM052706.1, from coordinate 677,263 downwards.
AACCCTGGAGAGTAGGGATTATTCTCATGAATATGAAGAAGCTCAGGCTCAGTAATTTGCCTAGTTTTCAAAGTTAAGGAAAGGAAGAGGCAGGGTGTAAACTTTTATCTGGCTTCTCTTAATGTTGTCCTGCTGTGTCACCAGGCCTCCACCTAAATGCCCACCTTGATTGGTGTGTGACAACATGATGAGATGCCATCCTTTCCAGCAGTCTGGCTGGGACTCCCTCATGGGGAACTGGTCAGTCTCTTAAGTCTGGGAAACACAGCAGCAGTGCCTGCTCTGCTGGATGTATGGTTGGTAAGAGGCCCCGAGCCTGGGCTTGGTTCTACAGGGTCAGAGCCTGGGGCTTGGTTCTACAGGGCCTGGAAAAAAGGTTGTTGCTAGCTCCTGGGAGATTCAAGCTCCAAGAGGATGAAGGTTGTTTGTGTTGGGGAAGTAGATGAAGAGAATTTGTGAGCAAGAAAAATTAATGCCCTATGTGGATCCTGCCAGAGTGGGCATCTGCCAAAGAAAATGAAACTGACTCCAAGAACAAAACACTAAATGCGGTGGTAGACTGCCCGGGCATTCTTCCTCCCAGCTAGAGTACACCCCTTCAGAGAACAGGTCATTACAAATGTAAGCATCTAGTCAGTGGAAGAAAAGGCAGCCAACTAAAGACAGTTTTAACAGTTGTGATGTGGAAATTTTCTCATAACTAAAAGCAAGATACCCTAGGCAATGTGATCCTAACCTTTTGAGTCAGCCTTGCTCTACAACCCAAGTTGTCTGGAACTGACAGATCTTCCTGCTTCATCCTCCTGAGTTAAAATTAAGCATCACCATAATTTTAAACTTTTATTTATGTGTATGTGTGTGTACCAGCTTGTCTGTACAGCCAGAAAAGGACGTTGGATCCCCTGGAACTAGAGTTGCAGGTGGTTGTGAGCCTTCTTATATGAGTATGGGAAACTGAACCTAAGTCCTCCGTAAGAGCAGCAAGTTCTTTTTAACTACTGAGCTATCTCTCTACTCCTACAAATCACTTGATGAGGGTCTTTCTGTTTACAATTTTGCATTTTCTTTTTTTTGGGGGGGGGGAGGTGGGGAGGGAGCATCTAGTATTTCAATAATAGAGAAGATAGAAATATGTGTGAAGTCAGCTCAATGTGGTGGTGTATACCTACAGTCCCAGCATTGGGAAGCCTAGGCTGTGTGTGAAGTCAGCTCAATGTGGTGGTGTATACCTACAGTCCCAGCATTGGGAAGCCTAGACAGGAAGATGTCTCAAGCCTCCTGGGACACTAAATGAATGAAGAAAGACAAGTATGTTGTGACGACGATGCACATGAATTAGGAGCTGGGCCCTTGCATTACTTTATCTTCTGCGTCAGGGTGTCCAGTTCTCTGGGAATATGGGTACAGTTAGGGAACTTTTCTTCCTTTGTGTGAAACTGAATTCAGAGAGTCACAGCAATGCTTGAAGTCAGCATTGGTCTAGGTACTAGGTCCAAATGGAAAGGGGGTTCTTCTAGGCTAGCCTTGTGATCTTGTAGAAGGTATTCATGTGTCCATAGTGAGCAAGGTCCTCCTGCCCGTCTAACAATCAAGATTGTAGATGAGGTCAGACAGAAAACTCATCCCGTGTCAAGACCTGTTCCCATAGGTTGTGACTAGCTTGAGACCACAGCAGTATGGTGAGCTCTTTTGAAATCCCCACTCCACAAATATCCCACTTATAGAATCTTTTGCCGAATCCTTGTGCTACTTTGGGAGCATGCGTGGAAGGACCGCAGAGTGGGAATCAGTCACACCCTACATAGCTCATGGGAAGGTGGAGGGGAGCCCAGGGAGAAGAGCAAGCAGAACAACAGCGTCTTGCTTTGTGGGAGGCCACCAGCTCATTTCCAGGCTGATGAGTTCAGAAAATGGAATCTGAGATGACCAGCAGTGAACAAGTGGGAATTCCTCCTGGAGCGTAGAGGGTGGGGGGACCCTGCAAGGCAGCAGAGGACAGGACAGGCCTGAGACAAAGGCCTCAGATCCAAGTCTGACTTGCCAACGTTGACCCCTCACCCTTGCCTGCATCCTTGGAGAGGAAAAACAGGTATGGGAGTAATGAGGCCCTAGGGGAGGAGGCCAGGTCTGCTGGAACTCAACACCTGTGACTTACATCCTGACCTGCACACCCTGAACCTAAATTCTAGTTTTTGTTCGGAAGAGCACAGCTAAGCCAGTAGGCACTTAGTGTCCAGATGCTGTGGACTGTGAACCCTGCTGACAGCTGCAGCAAGGATGTCTGTGGCGGTGCCAGACTGGTCTTTATCACATAAAGAGCCTTGCTCAAGAGCATACAGAGAAGAAGGCAGAGCCATGGTTCCAATTTGCTCCACTGCTTTATAGAGCCAGCCTGCACGCTCTGGGTCTCCTAAGGTAGACCTGATGCCTAGGTTCTCTCATGTTCCCAAGTGACCCTAGGACCTGTGACTGAGAAGGTTGCTTACTGTTGATAAACAGTCTAGCTTGGCACTCATGAACCTGAGACTCACCAGTCTGAGGAGTCATTACCCCTGACAGACAAAGTGGGTTTCCCCTGAGCACTGTCACCAAGACTCAGACGTCAGGAAGTAACCTTAGCTTGGCTATACATTCTGAGAAAAGTTTGTGGAAGGAGAAACAGAAAAGTTGGATGGGGCCAGCTAACAACGTTTCTAGGAATTTCCCTAGGACATCCTTTCCACAGACATTGAAGAGCCTATTCAGGATTCCTTAGGCATGGCCTACCCTGGAATTAGGAGAGTGGATGCTAAGAGAGGAATCTCCTTTCATAGGTGTATTGAGCAATGTGGGTTGGGATGAGAAGTGTCAGTGTAGTCAGTAAATACTTAGATGTCAGTAAATAGTTTCCAGGAAATAGCTGTCAGTCTTTTAATTAAGTACAAACATCTAGACATCAATTCTTGGCATCTAAGCAGTGGTTACTACATTAGTTCGTGTGACTCCTTAGCTGCACTAACCTAGCAGTCCACTCATGCCTCCATTGTCAGTCAGTCATCCTTAGACTTAAAATGTTGGTATCTGGGCTGGAGAGAAGGCTCAGCAGTTAAGAGCTGAGTTCAATTCCCAGCAACCACTCTGAAGACAGAGACAGGGTATTCACATACATAAAACAAATAAATAAATCTTTTTTTAAAATGTTGGTGTCTGTGGGCTAGAGAGCTGATTCAGTGATTAAAAGAGCTCATTGCTCTTGCAGTGAACCTGTGTTTGATTCCTAGCACTCATGTTAAGTGAGACAACTACCTGTAATTTCAGTTCCAGGGATCCAGTTTGTGGCCTCTGAGGACACCTGTACTCACCTGCATACAAGTGAGTACACACACACACACACACACACACACACACACACACACACACACACATAAATAAAAATAAAGCATTGGCATCGTAACCCAATGCTTAACTCCAGTGTCTCACACTCCAAGTATCAATCCTGACAGTCTAACTCTGGAGGGTGGAGTGGGGTGAGGGGCTCCGCTGCATGAATCCCACCATGCTAGAGGGTGTGGAGTCCTAGCAGCTACCCTCTGCAAACCCTGGCTCTTGAGGTTGCTGAGGAGATTGGAGTAGCCTACGGAGAAGTGGGAAGGTGGGAAGCCAGAAGGAGATTGAGAACTAGTCTCAAATTGCATAGTCCTTTTGCCTACTTCCTTTTGGCAAGAGTTGAGTCATAAAAGGTCAGGCAGTTTGAATGGAGCTAGGCAGCTGCTCCCAGAAACAGTGCTGCCCTGGAAAGGGAGACTACATCCCTGTACTAGAGAGGAGGGCCTCAGCCCTGCAGGAGAGGAGGACCCCAGTCCTGCCACGTCACCATTCTTAATTTTCTAAGTCATGTTTACCAATGTCTTTCGTTATCTTGTAAGTATCTAAAGGCTCTGCTGACATTGCTTAACAAACACCTCCTGAGTGACAACCATGTACTGTCTAAATCTGTGAGAGCAGTTGACTGTGGTCTGAAATAGCTGTACAGTCAGAGTCCTCTGTGTCTGCCAAACTGGGCTGCCAGCCCTCTGCTCTGGCTTAGATCTCATTCTCTACCCCACAGTGATGTATGATGTAGACATTCCTTGTGCTGATCTTGGCACCAAGGGTTAGTGCTTTGATCCCCCATCCTCCCTGTCTTCCATGAGACCCACATATTGGTTTGTGTAGATAATAATTTAGAGTGCAAGGACTTCTGGGAGACATGGAGATGCCCTGCAGGAAAACTTCAGACTCGTTCAGATTTCTACTTCTGAAGGAGAATGACTGTTCATGCAAAGTAGAAATGGGTCACCTCTTTGAATGCCTCTATGTATTCTGGTTCTCACTGCACGCCAACACATACATGTGCCATACACACTCATATACACATGCAGCACCACCTATACATTGTATATACCAAGCTACATATGAACACACCATATACATGTAATTACACATTCATGCCTCACATATAAACACACAGCCCTCCACACAACACATGCACACACGCTTACATATTATACAACATAGATCCCCACATCACTCTCCTTATATAGCACATGCACACATCACATATATCACACAGCAATATAGCATATACCACACACACACACACACACACACACACACACACACACACACACACACACACACACCACATATATAACACACAGCAACAGACCTGCTTTAGGAGAAGGTGTATGGTGATTTGGTTTTGTTTCTCAAAGAAGTGTATCTCACACCATATGCCTGGTGCAGGGGGACAGCTAACTTGAGAACTAATAAAGTCCCGGCTGTGAGGTTAGTGCCATTCTAGGGCCTGAGGGATGACTGAACAGATTGCTCCCCCTCACCCCATGTATTCAGACTGAACAGTACTCCTGCAGTTGTATACAGGTACTCCCAGTATTTGACAGTGGCTGGACCTGACTCTCACCGCCAGGGCATATTAGGTCTGGCTACTGGCTCAGGCCCTGAGTGTCTAAAGGTGGATTGTGACTCATTACTGAAAGTCACAACCTTGGGTACAGAATTAAAATGCTAATGAGAGGGTGGAGAGATGGCTCAGCAGTTAAGAGCACTGACTGCTCTTCCAGAGGTCCTGAGTTCAATCCCCAGCAACCTCATGGGGGCTCACAACCATCTGTAATGGGATCTGATGCCCTCTTCTGGTGTGTCTGAAGACAGTGACAGTCTATACATATACATAAAATAATTCTTTTAAAAAATGCTAATGAGACCTATAATGCATGAAGTTGTTTGTACAATGACTTACACAGATACAGCATCCAAGGAGAAGCCCATACTATGCATGTATTTCTACTACATGAGAACCCTAGCTCTGTAGGACTGTCTGAGCTACTAAACTGTTCCAGCCAGTCTTCCCTAGAAATGTCTCTGATTCTGTTACAGTTGTGTCACTGCATAATCTTTTATCTTGTTACACAAGAACCTGAAACCCCAAGAGGTGTATACTTGAACCCCCTCCTGCCTTGGTTCTCCCTTGCTCTAGCACGCTCCAGGTTTAAATGTCACCTTCACAGAGTTCTTCCTCAACTGTTTGGTCCTCAGCCATGCCTTGTCCCTCCTGCCTGTTGTCCCCGAGAAGTGTATTCTTTCTTCCTTGATGCAGCCAGAGAGTGACACTTGTCCTCTCTGCAGTTTGATTTGCTCCTGCTTCTGTTATCTGGGGTAGCAGTGATCTGCCTTGCTGTGGTGGCAGACACACCCCTCAGGAGGTGTTTGAAAGTGAGATGCTGTCCTGTTCCCAGTTCTGCCTTTTGGGGCTCTGAATACTCACACGGGCTGGACAGAGCAGACCTAAAATGCTGCAGGAACCAGCTGACTCCTGTGCTGTGGTTTTGTATTCTTTTGTTTGTTTGTTTGTCTGTCTGTCTGTCTGTTTTTTAAGGCTGCCTTGAAAATGTTCCACAAAACTTTTTGGCAATTAAACAGTAAACAACCATCCTTTCACACTGCTAGGGGCCATGAGTCCAAGCCAGGGTGTGGTGAGCCACCAGCAGGTTGTGTTTTCTAGCTGGCTGTTGTCCTCCTGTGCTTGAATCTCCACCTCTCCAGTTCCTGAGCATCCCCTCATACACAAGTGAGAAAGGATGACTTTGCTCTGAGGTAAGCTAGACCTCAACCCACACCTCACAGCAGCTTGACTTTTTGACATTTACAGAGCTGGCAGGACAGCATGTGGCCAACCACTGAAACAGAAAAACAAGACCATCCAGGAGCTGCTAGGATCAACGAGCCAACCAAGAAGACCACCAGCTGTCCTCTGCTTCGTCAGAGTGGCATTCCAGGTCTGCCTTACAGGATTGCCTGTTCTCATATGTACGTATCTGACACCACAACACATCCAGAAAACAGAATAAAACAGAAAAAGGAAGTAAAACCTCACTCTAGGTAACCCAGACCCACTCCTGGAATTCCCTGTCTTTTTTCATGCTTGAACTCATAAACAATTCCTTGCCGGGTGAGCTATCCAAAATCCTTGAGGAGGTGACCTTCTCTTGAAAAGTGTGCACGTTTTTGTGGGTACTTTTGTCCTGTAATAAAGCCCCTCTGGTTGTCTTAATTCTGAATCCTTTCTCAGCTGTGACGTCTTTCCCTCCCTCCCTCCGTCCCTCCCTCCCTCCCTCCTCTCCTCTCCTCCCTCTCTCTTTCCTCTCTCTCTAAGATGGGGTCTCACTTCATCCCCTCCTGACCTCTGTTTCCCATCCTGATGCTTTCACCTTCTAAGTGCTGGAATTAAGTAAAATCCACCATGTTTGGCTTACCTTTCATAATTCCTTTTTATTTTTGAGACAGAATCTCTCTGTGTAGCCTTGGTTATCCCAGAACTCATTGTGTAGGCCTTCCTTAATTCTTTGTGTAAGGGTTTTTGCCTGTGCCCATGGTAGTCTAAAGAGAGCATTGGATTTCCTGAAACTGGACTTACAGATGGTTGTGAGTCACTATGAGGATACTGGGAATGAACCCGGGTCCTCTGTAATAGCAACCAGTTTTCTTAACCATTGAGTCATGTCTCCAACTCTTTCATAGTTTTTAACTGGAAAAGGTTTCTCTAAGAAAAGTTAGGTCAGAAGCCAAGTATGGTGGTTCATACCTTTTATCTGAGTTCTCAGGAGGATCTCTATGAGGTCAAGGCTAACCTGGTCAACATTTTGAGTTCCAGGCCAGCCAGTGAGTCTTGGACTGCTGTTTCAGGAATTCTAGGTCAAAGTCACTGTGGTTAGCAGACATCTTGTAGCCAGCTGTTGCATGCCCTGGCTGGGAGTCCTAGCTCCATGGAGGAACTGAAGAGACGTCTCCTGGGAGACCAGAGGTCTTGTTTCATAGGTGGCTTTTTCCTTTTCCATATATTGTAATATTTCTAGGGGCAAAGCATAGAGAAGCCAGGGATTGGGATTCTCCTTCTTCTATTTTGGCCTAAACTAAATAAGTCCATTCCTGTTACTAATTTCTGTTCCCCGGGTCTCTGGAAAAGCTTCTGGCAGCAGACTTCAGGTTCTTGTTACACGTCCAAACACAACAACCAGGCAATCAAAGGACTATCCCAGGTGGGCCAAGGGTTTACAGTGGGCCAAGGGTTCTGGCGCTACCCAACTGAAGTTATGTCAGTGTTCAATTAGGTGCAGCCATGAGAAGGAGGCAGCCAGTGCTATCAGGCCTCTCTATCAGTCAGGACAGCTGACCCCACAGCTCAGGGAGGAGCCATGAGGCACTTAGATCAAGGAGGGTTGGGTGGCCTTGCAGAAAATTAAACCTTTTCAACACAATCTGGAGGTAATTGTGTGTGTGTGTGTTGGGGGTAGGACTTCCATAACTACACAGCCATTCAGATGACTACATTTTGAAAGACGGGGTAGCATAAAACCAGCCTACCTGGATTCAAGTCTCAAATTCACTACTTTTAGGCTATGGACTTTAGGCAAGCACATTTTCTCTCCAACGCCTGTTTTCTTATCAAAGAAGCAGGCCGTGGGGCTTCTGGGCTGAGCTGATTGAAGGAATACATATGTGCCAGTGGTCTGTCAACAGTTAAGATCCATGATTCTTAACATCCACGACTGGATGATATGAGGGAAAACCTAGACAAAAACTGAGTCCTTTCTGCCACATTGTGGAGTTGCTGAGAACACAGTGCTTCTCTGCCAGTGGTGGAATTATGTCCCCAAAAAAGTCCCCCCCCCATATGGAAAGTGTCTGAAGTTGAAAATGTATTCACTACCCCCAATAAATCCATTCTAAAGTCAAAAATCATAAAGCTATTGAAGTAAGGACTGTCTGTGTTCCTTTAGTGGTAGGTGTCCAACCCATGGCTTGGCCTGTACAGGGTGTCTTAATTAGGGTTATTAGTACTGTAATGAAAGACCATGCTCAAAGTGAGTTGGGGAGGGAAGGGTTTATTTGGCTTATACTTATCATATTCCTTCATTGAAGGGTGTCAGGACAGGAACTCAAACAGGGTAGGAACCTGGAGGCAGGACTGATGCAGAGGCCTTGGATGGGTGCCGTTTACTGGCTTACCCAGAATGGTTTGCTCAGCCTGCTTTATTATAGAACCTAGGCCCACCAGTCCAGGAATAGCACTACCAACAGTGCCCCCATTGATCACTACTTAAGAAAATGCCAATCCTGTCTTGAAAAATAAAGATGAGAGAGAGAGAGAGAGAGAAGAAGAAGAAGGAAGAAGAAGGAGGAGGAGGAGGAGGAGGAGGAGGAGGAGGAGGAGGAGGAGGAGGAGGAGGAGGAGGAGGAGGAGAAGGAGAAGGAGAAGAAGAAGAAGAAGAAGAAGAAGAAGAAGAAGAAGAAGAAGAAGAAGAAGAAGAAGAAGAAGAAGAAGAAGAAGAAGAGAAAAAGAAAATTCTCTACAGCTAGATCTTATGGAGGCATTTTCTCAGTTGAGGTTCCCTCCTTTCTGATGACTCTAGCTTATGTCAAGTTGACTGAAGACTCACCAGGACACAGGGAAACCTAGTTGTAAATCATCCATCCATGTCTGTGAGGAGGAAATTGTTGAATGATTCCTGAGTCAACCAAGGAGAGAAATATCAGCTACACATAGAAAAATGTGAGATTTCTGAAATTATCGTTCAATGCAAGAAGCCAGAGCAGTGAACTTAGAAAACTTTTTGTTTTATTTATTTATTTATTTTTGGTTTTTCGAGACATGTTTTCTCTGTGTAGCCCTGGCTGCCCTGGAACTCACTCTGTAGACCAGGCTGGCCTCAAACTCAGAAATCCACCTGCCTCTGCCTCCCGAGTGCTGGGATTAAAGGTGTGCGCCACCACTGCCCGGCAACTTTTTGTTTTAAAAACAGGATGAGCAGAGTGATGGTAGTATATGTCCTCAATACCAGGACTCTGGGAGGCAAAGGCAGACGGATCTCTGAGTTTGAAGCCAGCTTGGTCTACAGAGTGAGTTCCAGGACAGGCAAGGCTACACAGAGAAACAAAAACAAAGAAAAGAAAAAATGAACATGTCTACACATACTTTTGGGAAGGTGATTATCTGGTTCTGGTTATTTGGCTGTGGCTTGGGGTGGAAAGGACATCTTTGCTACTCTGTGCTCATTTGTACCTTATGAAGTTGAAGTCATGCTGGTATATTATTATTTTGTGTGTTTATGTGTGCATGTGGGTATGGGGGCCAGAGTTCAATCTTATGAGCAATCTACCTAACTTTTTGAGACAGAGTCTCTCATTGGCCTAGAGCTCAACAAATAGGCTAGTCTGTCTGGCCATAGCCTCAGGGATCTACTGCTTCTTGGTTGGGATCACAAGTATGCCTGGCATTTCACATGGGTTTGGGAGTGCAAACTTAGGTCGTCATGATGAGTCAACTCCCCAGCTGTAGTGAGTGTTATTTTAAAAAAGGAAAAGTAAGCCTGAGACTGGGGCCAACCCAGAGCCAGCTCACTGGGTCTTGTTCAATACCTGCTGTTGCTTTTTGGGTAGGCTAATGGATGTTAGGCATTGTCAGCCATGTGAACATGTGACCAGGCACATGGCTCCAACAAGGCTATCTGTGCTGCAGGAGACAGTAGTAGGCAGGACTAGGTAGGAGTAGAGTTTTGCTGGCCTGGCATAGGCCATACACACACACAGAGTAAGGTCACAGTCCTAAATTCTGGGTCTGACCTGGCAGTGTTCCAGGGCAGAAAATGATGAAACAAAGGTTCATTACAGGCAGCAGGAAAGGGCCTTCAAGGCAGCTGCTTTTCTCCATTCATGGAACTGTTCCTCAGGGAGGCTTGGGGCCAGAGAGGCCTGGGGTTCAGGAAGCAGATTTGGAGCAGCCAGCACTTCCTGGCCTGCTCTGGGCATCAGTGGGATGGAAAGAGCTCAAAGGAACCTTGATGGCTAATTCTTCATCCATCTCCTCAGCTGGAATATAAAGATTCTATTCAGAGCTGTCCCTGCAGTGGAACATACTTTGGGACACACACAGCATTGTGTACAGGGACATTTCCTATAGCCAAGCGAAAGCCACAGAAAGGCCCTTTCAGTTCACTGCAAAGTAAGCAGGACTCCATTCAAGCCAGAGGATCTTTGCTTCACAAGTCTGGTAGCTCCATGAACATAGTGACCTGCCTGGAGGCTACTGGACTTGAGTTTTCAGATGACTCTGAGTCTATAATTCTGTACACAAGCCTATATTAAGAACAATTATGTCTTCATGTAAACAGTTTGTTTGTTTTTTCCAGTTCAGGGCTCAAACCAAGAGTCACATATTCCAGGCAAGCACTCTTCCCCTGAACTACATCCTAAACCTTCCTACATTTTGAGACAGGGTCTCACTCTGGCCCGGACTGATCTGGTACTCACTATTCAGCTCAGGCTAGCCTCAGACTCTTCCAGATTGTTCTGCCCAGCCTTCTGAGTGCTGAAATTACATGCCCAGTTTTAAAACTGATATTCTTAAATATATTTTATATTAAAATGCACACACATGCATACACACCTGTATGAGATCACACAGTTTCGTATCCTTTCAATTTTTGTGGTTGCTTTTGTTTTGTGAGACAAAGTCTCGTGTGGCCCAGGTAGGACTCAAACACTCTTATTAGGGGATGACCTTCAACGCCTGATCTTCCTGCTTCTGACCCCCAAGTTCTAGGATTACAGGCACAGACCACCACATCTGGCTGAAGTCATACTCCTGACTGAACCATGCATCATTAACATTCATGAAATATGACTTGGATCAAATATTTGGTTACAAGATGATCAGTTAAACTTTACAGAAGGATTGAAGAGATACACGTGGTCATAAGGATAACAATATAGCTTTTGTTTATTTCTATAAGTTTGAGTAACCAATTAAGGTTTTTTTGCCTGTAGGTGCAAAAGCTGTGATCCCTTTTCTACCGTGAGTACCTATTTTTTCATATTTCTTTTGGGGGGGGGTGCCGAGTGACTGTCATGTATCATGTACTATTCTGAGTTCCTTGGGGTACAATAGTGAAGCTAAGGCCCATGGTTTGACAAGGTTTGCATTTTAGTGAGAAGACTGATAAAAACAACCAATAAGGAAGAAGTAGCCCGTGTGTCAGGGAGAAATGTGAAGGAGAGGTAGCTGGGGTGCGCTTCCCCAGGAAATGGGCTTAAGTGGGACCTGGAAGTTGCTTATCTTAGGAAGGGATTTTTAGGCAGAGGAAATGCCTACGCTTAGTACACTGCTCCTAAGTGGCCAATGCCGGTCCTGATTAGACCCAGCTCTCCCTCTCACCAGTATCTACATATGCTCAAATGGACTGAACTAGATAGAGAAGCACAAGCTATTACAGCGAACTCACTTTGGTGAACTTTATGCCCAGAGACTCCAGGTGGGGCTGAGCAGTTCAGAGGACCTTCCTGTCTTCTGGGCCACTTACTCTTGCTCCACAAGATGGCCAGTTTCCAACAGGCACTTCCCTGATTTCAGTTACCCACTCACTTCCTACTCCACTGGAAAAAAAAAATCCAGGCCATTAGAATGGCTTCCATTCTATTCATAAGATCTCGGTGTCATTGTCCTTACTAGCCCATTGCTTGCCCAAAATCCTTCCTCTCTATTTCCGTGCAGGACAGTGCATTGGAGTTCAGGCCCGGTCTCTGCAGGGTGTCTTCCCACACACTCCTCTTCCTTCCATCTTAACAATGCTTTCTCCACCGCCCTACTCACGGGGTCATTCCCGCCAGCTTTGAAACAGGCTCTACTACCTACGATATGTTTTCAGGTTTTTTTGTTTTTTTGTTTTTTTTTTTTTAGTGCTGATGATCAAACTTAGGGCCTTGCCTCTGATAGGCAAATGATCTTCCACTGAGACGAATCTCCAGCCCTCAGCCTTTTTTTCTTTTTTTTTAAATTTGAGAGTCTCACTAAGTTATCTATGCTACCTTGAACTTACTTTTTAGTGCAGACAGGCCTCGGACTTATGACTCTCCTGACTTACTCTCCTGAGTAACTAGGATTACACCACCAGATCTAGTCATCTTTTTGCTTTTTAAACAACTGATAGGCAAGAATGAACACGTTTTAAAAAATATCCACCCACCCACCCATCCATCCATAATTCATCCCTTCATTTAATGTGTGTATGTTGGAGGAGTCGGAGCTACTGTATAGTTTCTGGAAATCAATCCTGGGTCATCAGGTTTGGCAGCAAGTGCCTTTACCCGCTGAGCCGTCTTACAAGCCCTGAACACATCTTTTGAGATACTAGTCAACACATGTTTTCAAGTTCATGAAACAGACAAAAGGGCAAAAGTGACCTGTAGTAAATAACTGTGGCATTAAATAAATGCCAAATTAATTGGGCACATAAATGTGGCATTAATTAAATAAATAATTCTGTGTGCAGAATTAGATTTTTTTTTTTATCTCTTCAGTATTGAACAGTAGCAGTAAAACATTCACAGCCTCCTGACCATTTTAAACATTGTGTATGGGTGTTTGCTCACAAGTATGTTTGCATCACACGCATGTAGTGCCTAGAGAGACCAGAAGAGGGTGTTAGAGCAGTTGTGAGCCACCATGTGGGTGCTGGGAATCAAACCCAGGTCCTCTAGAATAACAGCTAGTGCTCTTAACTACTGACCCATCTCTCCAGCCCATTTCTAGCACTTCTAAGGGTCACTTGCATGATGGTATATAGGACGCCATCTTTATAAGCCGCTGTTATTATTACTGTGGTTGTTTTGGGAATGGAACCCAGGCCCTCTTTAAAACCTAATTCTAGTATACTGCTTTATAGCAGTACTCCCTCATCAAATTCTATTGTGCAAATAATCTTCCCATCCCACAAATGCTATAAAATGCGAATCTGGGGTCAGTAGTTTGGGGCTGGAGCCTGCAATTCTTCATTTTCAACAAATATCCTGGACATTCAGAGTCTACAGGTCAGTGAACCATTCTTGTGTTTATAGAATATAAACTTCCATATATATTATCTTACTTGTTCCTTGTCACAGTCCTATAGAGATTCGCCAAGACTGAGCATATACGGGTGTGATGAAGTGGATAACTGACCAGCTGGCAAACAAAAAGGACATGCAGACAAATAAACAGCTGGAGTTGACCCTCCATACCTGGAGCTCTGCATCTGAACGAGGATGGAAAATACTCGAGGGGGGGGGGATGTGTTTGTGTTAAACAGGTACAGATTTCATTTTCTTGTCATGATTCCTGAAACACACACACACACAAAGAAACAAAAATGCTAAAAACTATTTGCATAACTTTTACATCTCATTAGGTAGTAAAAGGAGAGACCTGGAAACATTTAAAGTAGATGGGAGGAAACCTGCAGGTTAGTGACCTCAGCATCCCTGGATTTAAACAGTGTTCAGAACCAAGCAGGAAATAAAGGGGCTGTGGGTGGGAGTAACTTTACGGGGATTTTTGCTAGGAAGGAAAGAAGAGCTACCAGAAGTTTATCAGCAGGCACTAGGAAGTTCCATCTACCGGGAGTTCAGGGAGAGAAGGCCCCAAATCAGAGGGATGGTAGGCGGGGCAGTCAGGCCTGGTTGTAGAAGTGAAGGCAAGTTTTCAAAGTCCCGAGTAAGCCTTGAGGGTTGAAGTTCAAGAGTAACAGGCCTGGGATTTGTTTTAGATCATGCTGGCGGCTGCGTGGGAAATGTAAACTATCCCCGGTCACCTAGGGGCTATGTATGTTATACGTAGCTACGAGCCATGGCAACCTGGAGTGGTGAGGACCAGCTTGGAGTTCAATAAACCCAGTATGGACAACAAGCCTCTCTGGGCACACGTAGGACGTCCAACACAAGTGCGCTCCAAGGCATCACTTTAATCCCCGCCTCCCACCCCTTTCTTTCTTTCAGAGGATCTGGGCCTCTTTCTCTGCTTTGCTGATTGTGTGGACCTCCGAGGCTCTTGTCCTTCTTTGCCTCAGCCTCTCTGCAGAGACCCGGCCAAAGCAACACCCTCGGTTTGCAGCTGGGCTCCTGAGAGCCTGAGGTTGGGCTCACTGGAGAAACAGCGCTTCAAGCAGTCAGGGGCCTGGACACCGAACTCCAGACACCTTGTTCCTTCCCTGGAGACTCCCCCAGCGCTGCCAAGGGTGGAGCCGGTGCGGCACACTCGAGGGGACCCGAGGGAGGCTCAGCGCACCCTCGACTCTCCGGCAGCGGCGGGAAACTGAACAGTCCGCCGCAAAAGTACCGCGGGGATTGTTGCCCCGGTGCCCAGCGAGGGACGCCCAAGCTCGGCGTTCGCGTCGCTGGTCTGCAGGGGGCGCCCGCGCCCCGCCTCGTCCCGCCCTCCACGCCTCCGCCCGCGCCCCTGCGCGGTCCGGGGCGGGCGCAGCCGGCCAGCAAGCTCCGGGGATTGACTACCCGCGCGCTCACTTCCGCGTCCCGCCGCCGGCCGCCGCCATCGGACAATGGGCCGCGCGCCGCGGCTGCAGTGAGCTCTGCGGGACCCGGCCGCCGGTCCCAGGCCAGGGGCTGTCCAGTGCGTTTGCAAGTTCGGTTGCCCGACGTGGATGTGAGTTTACTTTTTCTGTGTACATTCTCTGTCTTCTTTTGCCTGTTTTGGGTTTTATGACTTGGAGAGGAAAACTTTTCTAAGCAGGCCGGGCACGGCTGAAGGCTACTCTGCCCCCACGTGGACGTTCCCCAGGGGAAAAGAAGTCTGGAAGTAAACTTAGCCCCGCTGGCCTAAAGGCCTCAACTTTGGCTGGACTGTAAGTTTTGGAGTCATGACCTTCTTGCTGGGCAGGTGGGAAACTTTATCTGCCTTGGGCTGGACCTGAAACCTCGACCAGCACCCAAATCTCCCCCACCCCATACACACCTTGTACCAGGGCTAGGCCCCGGACACTGATCTACAACATGGATAAATACGATGATCTGGGCCTTGAGGCCAGTAAGTTCATCGAGGACCTGAACATGTATGAGGCCTCCAAGGATGGGCTCTTCCGGGTGGACAAGGGTGCTAGCAACAACCCAGAATTTGAGGAAACTCGAAGGGTGTTCGCGACCAAGATGGCCAAAATCCACCTGCAGCAGCAGCAGCAGCAGCAGCAGCAGCAGCAGCAGCAGCAGCAGCAGCAGCAGCAGCAGCTCCTACAGGAGGAGGCCCTACCTAGGGCAGGCAGAAGCTCTGGCAACAGTGGGAACCGTCAGGGTGTGAGCAGCAAGCTGGCTGCAGATGGGGCCGCTAAGCCTCCTCTGGCTGTGCCAACAGTATCACCTGGATTAGCTACCACCACTGTGGCCGTGCAGCCCTCGTATCTATCTCAGGAGCAGAGAGCCAGGCCATCTGCCCATGGTGCAAGGCCTGGCAGTCAGAACTGTGCTACCAGGGAGGGGCCTGTGAGTTCCCAGAAACCTGCTTCACATGGTCTGGAACCCTGTGAAGACCCTTCCTGCCTAACTCATGGAGACTACTATGACAATTTCTCTTTGGCGAACCCACAGTGGGGTGATAAACCGGATGAGTCCCCCAGCATGAGTCTTCGTGTAGGGAGTGGATGGCCCGGTTGCCCAGGGACTGATTCCCCATTGCCCAGATCCTGTGGGGACCATCACCCTTACCAGCCACAGCTCTCCATGTGCTCTGGCAGGTCTTTTGAAAGTGGCATCAGTGGCCAGGACGGTGGCATGGGTAGCCATAGCAGTGAGACACCAGCAGGCCTTTGGTCCACTGCCTCTTCTCAGCGAGTGAACCTCGGCTTCTCTTCCATGGGCTTGGAGAATGGAACCCCAGCTCAACCCAAGGGCACAACTGTTTCAGCACCGATGGTCCCTAGCTCCACTAGCCAAGGAGCTTGTCCGGGAAGAGATTCAGCTCTGGGATATGAGGCTTCAGGCAGGGTCTTCAAACCCCTTGTGGACACTCAGCCTTGGCTCCAGGATGGGCCCAAGCCTTACCTCTCTGGTTCTGCTCCATTATCCTCAGCAACTGGCAAGGACAGTGCCCACACAGGTGTGACTGCCGGGCTGGATCCTAAGCTTGGATGCGTGGAGTCTGGCACTAGTCCCAAGCCCAGCCCCACCAGTAATGTCCATCCGGTAACGTCCACTCCGTCTGAGTTATCTTGTAAAGAGAGTCCTCCCAGCTGGCCCGCTGACAGTAGCTTGGGACCCGTACTCCCAGGGAGCCCCACCCCTTCCAGGGTGAGGTTGCCCTGCCAGACCCTCGTGCCGGGCCCCGAGCTTGGACCCTCCACTGCGGAATTGAAATTAGAAGCCCTCACCCAGCGTCTGGAGCGAGAGATGGATGCTCACCCCAAAGCGGACTACTTCGGTAAGTAAGAAGCTTTGGAGTTGCCTGTGGTGGAGTGATGGTGTCCACACCAGGATACTGTGGCTGATCTCCACGTGGCCTGCTACTATTTTCTCCTTCCTCTTTCAGCTACTTCTCCTTTAGAAACTTGAAAGCAGCTGTGGGCAGAAAGCAGCCTTTGCATATGGGAGTTACCCGTGTGTGCAGGGTGACCCGTGTGTGCAGGGTGAAGCAGGGTGGGATTGTTCATAACTGCCCTCAAGAAAGGGAATGAGGCCAGGACGTGGTGATGCACGCCTTTAATCCCAGCACTTGGGAGGCAGAGGCAGGAGGATCTCTGAGTTCGAGGGCAGCCTGGTCTATTATAGCTAGAGTTCTAGGACAGCCAGGGCTACACAGAGAAACCCTGTCTTGACAAAACAAATCAACCAAGCCAAAAAAAGAAAAAAAAAGAAAAGAAAAAAGGAGGGAAATGCTGTGAGTTTGGGTTTCAAGGGTTTGAGGTACCACTTCAAGCTTTTTGCAGTGACTGGCTTGAGCTGGCCAAATTTGTGGTCGTTCTACATGGTGTGTGTGTGGAATGTGTGGCTTTTGGTTCTTTTTTTTTTTTTTTTTTTTTTTGGGTTTTTCGAGACAGGGTTTCTCTGTGTAGCCCTGGCTGTCCTGGAACTCACTCTGTAGACCAGGCTGGCTTCGAACTCAGAAATCCGCCTGCCTCTGCCTCCCAAGCGCTGGGATTAAAGGCGTGCGCCACCACTGCCCGGCTTTTGGTTCTTGTCTACTGTTCATATGGTGGTTCTGCAG
Organism: Uromys caudimaculatus; assembly: GCA_028551405.1. Taxonomy (NCBI): domain Eukaryota; kingdom Metazoa; phylum Chordata; class Mammalia; order Rodentia; family Muridae; genus Uromys; species Uromys caudimaculatus. The sequence continues at coordinate 659,706 of CM052706.1, read as the reverse complement.
GTAGACCTGGACCAGCAGCATATCTCTGCCTAGATGCTGATTACAAAAGGCAGGCTTTAGCTCCTCCTTGGATCTGCTGCAGCAGGAACTCAGGGTAAGATCCAAGAAGGAGAGATGATTCTGCAGGATCACAAAAACAACTGGACCAGGCACCAGCCAGCAGCAGGTGATACCCACAGGTGTGGCCTGAAATAAGATGAAGGTGCTTCTTGAGGCTTTTACCCAAAGTTGCAGATTTCATTCTTCTAAAAAAAACAAAACACCACAAACTCTTTACAGACAACTGGCTTCAACTTTTATTTCTGCATGGGGTTTGGAGGCAGCAAGAAAACAGATGTATTCCTTTGTTGAAAACAGTTGTCTGTCTCTTGGGAGGGTGCTTGGAAAGACACCCTGTGCTTAGGAGTCTGTGGCTTTTTTCATCTTTTAATTCTCTTTTTTCCTCTCTCTCCATTTTTGGCATCTTGAGTAATGGGTTCATGATTTCTCCAAAGTTCAAGTCCTACAAAATAGTAGCTTCACCAGTAGAGGAGGGGTGGGTCTGGGAGGGCCCTTGAGGGAAAGATGCTGGCTTTTTCCCACTCTCTGAATGAACCGGTTTGTCCTGAGGCCTTAGGAGGGTCACAAGCCCCAGGAGATGGGCCACGGGCATATGTGCGCTCCATCGGAGCAGCTCTGGGAACTGGTGCTCACAGCACTTGGCAACCAGAGGTCATGGTTGCTGTTAACTGGTTTCTTCTTAGATTTATTTATTTTATGTATATGAGTGTTTTGTCTGTGTGTATGTATGTGTGCCACATGCATGTCTAATATTGGTAGAAATCAGGAGAGGGCATCAGATTGCCCGGGACTGGAGTTACGGATGGTTATGAGCCCCCACGTGGGTGCTGGGAATTGAACCATAGTCCTCTGCAAGAGCAACAAGTGCTCTTAACTGTTGAGCTAACTCTCCAGCTCCTTGTTTATTTCTTAAAGCACAAAGTACTATCCTGCTGTGAACTACCCCATCTTGTTTGCAGAGCATGGCCTTGAAAAATAACATTTAGCTGGAGATGTGGTGGATCCTTTGATTTAAACTTATTAAGTTTTTAATTTAAAGCTCATAGAACAAAAACATTTATTCAGGGGTGATAGTTTATGTTCATCATTAGAGCAATGATGTTGGCCCATACTCTGTGTTCATTCAGCCTCTAACCACTGATCACCTGTCTGGGGTTGTGCTCTGGGTTAGGCCTTGGGAATACACAGTTGATAGACAGTCAGTACAGTACAAGCAGTAGGAAATGAACAAGTACCAGGGAGAGAAATATTAGTAGAGTATACGGATGAAGCCTTGTCCTGTGGGTGCCATTACTTGTTTTGAACTGGGTCATAAAGTGAGGTCTCAACTGAGAAGATTGCTTTTGGGAAGAAGCTTGAAGGGCAAGGGTGACAGGACCACTGTGTACCTTTGTGGGGAAAGGCGGAGTTGGTAGAGCTTGTGCCAGGGGAGAGTCTGCCCTGTGGCTGCTTTGATGGTGGAGTGTCTATCTCTGACTGATCATGTGGCAGGAAAACTCCTCCCTTTAAGGACTCAGCAGGCAAGTCTTAACAGGTCACGTGCTGTTCTAGGCAGCACCTCCTTTGCCTATAAAACCAGTTGACTAGGACCCCCCCCCCCCCAGGTCTCATAGCACTTGCGAGATTTGGTATATATTAAATCATGGTTACCTTTTACTTCCAGGTAGAATATTATTTCATGGCACAGCATTTTTGCCAAAGGGAGCTGAGGTATTCTGTCACTATCAGTCAGTAGAACTCTAGTTAGAAGCAAAAAAGACTGATGTTTGGTTTGTTAGCCCAGGTACCTTCCTGAGCTAGACTAGAGGTGTCCCTTGAGCATCTGATTCTGGGTAGAGCGTTTGACGCTTCCCCTTCGTGGCCAGTGAATGCTGTTGGATTCTGAAGATGCCCAGTTTCTGGGTATTTAATGGTTTTTAAACTTTTATTAATGGGGGAGGGGTAGGTGGGTACCATGGTGTGTGTATGGAGGTCAGAGGAAGACTTGTAGGAGTCAGTTCTGATGCTATCATGTGGGCCCCGGGGGCAGACTTGGCAGCAAGCCTTTACTTTTTGAGCCATCTTGCCGGCCCTGGTTTTTGATTATGTTAGCTCAGCACTAAGGGTACTTCTGGAACTTTGCATGAATGTCGTGGTGTACATGCGAGTGTTGTTTTTGTTTTTAATTAATTTGAGACAAGGTCTTCTTACTCTGTAGCTTAGGCTATATCTCTCAATGACCTTCCTGTCTCAGCTTCATGGGTGCTGTGACTATGGCTATCAGCTACTGCATCTGGCTCCTTTACGTGTCTAGACAGGCTTTATTTCTTTCCACTCATCCCACTGTGCTTCTGTGTTCTCTGGGACTCTTCTGTGGTTCTTTCTAGTCCATGAGGAAATAGGATTGGGCATATTTATGAAACGGTAGACAGCGCACCATTTCAGCACAAAGGACAGGAGGCAGGTGGGTGCAGGTGGTGTGGTCATTCCTCAGACTCCTGTCATTTTTCTGTGTTTCACAATCCTCTCTATTAGGTCTCTGAAAACATTCAGTCATCTGTCCTTAGCTATTAGCATCACCCCCTGTGTGTAAGACATGAGATGTCCCTCCTGTCCAGTCCTGGCCCATCCTCTCCCACCCTCCCCAGTCCCTGCTCTGCTCTGGTAACCACTGGTCTGTTCTCTGCTTCTTTGAGGTCAACCCTTAAACTTTTATGTCTGAATTGACAGTATGTGATGTTTGTCTTTCTCTGCCTGATTTACTTCATTTCATATGGTAAAAGCCACTGAGACTCTGTCAGGGATGCTTTTGGGCTCCCAGATTCCCTGGTGCTCATTGCTCTGAGAAGATACTGTTCTTACAGTATAGCTTCTGTTCTCATAAAGCTGCTCATGCCACAAAAAGGAGATGAAGAGTTAGGGTGCCATGGCCTTGTTTATTTAGGCCCCAACTTTTCCTCCTCGCTCTGGGTCTCTCCTTACTTTCCAAGGCCCAAGCAAAGCACCCATCTCAGCCTAGCTCTCTTGGACGCTAACTCTGAGACTTTATTTTAGAGGGTGCTCACTGAATGTTAGGTATTCTTGGAATCCACATCTGACCCCATAGGGAAGCAGCCAAGTCCAATGTCATCCTGACCTGGCTTTCATACACTTCCTCCATTATAAACAAGGAACTGTGGCACAAAGGTTCAGTGAGTTGCCCCCCAGACCACCCCAACTTTTTCCTCCTAGGTGGGACTAGCTGGTCTCCCAAGTCTGGCTTAGATATCCTCTGTTCATCCACCCAGGAGAATGCAAGCTCTTCCCCAGCTGGGAGAAGGCTCTGTCCCCCTCTGCTAGGTACATGAGTGAGAGTCTGAAGATGAGAATACATAGATAGGTTGAAGAGTCTCCTTTCCCCAGAATGGACCTCTCCCCACCCACAAAGACACAGAGACACTGACTCTATCTTCAGCTTTTCAGTGCTTGACCCTGTCTTTAGGCACCAGGACACAGGGTAGGATTGCCCTAGGAATGGCTCTGTCCCTGCCTGGGCCCAGCAAGCCCACTGGTTTCATTTTAGTGGCTATGTAGGAGGTGAGGTGAGCTGCCCAAACAAGAAGCAGTCACAAACTGTCCTGTTTATTCCTCTGTGTAACATTTTTATTGTCTTTCGTTACTTTTACTTTTTTGAAACAAGGGTCTTATGTAGCCCAGTCTAGACCTGAGCTCCTTGTGTAGCTGAAGATGACCTTGGGCTTCTGATCTTCCTGCATCTACCTCCTGAGTGCCTATCTGTCTTATGACATTTTAAGCACTTCTTATCTGACTTTGTTAGTGGCAATATGAGGTGTGGGGCTGAATTCCAACCTGAGTAGAAATAATAGTCTAGACATGCACTAGAGGATCACCTCCAGAAGTCTAGATCAGGGTCACCACTCACAGAACAAACACAACCTGTCCTTAACATAAGGTGACTACGGAGCAAAGCATAGCCCGTGTAGCCATTGTTGTCCTGGGATTCACAGCAGAAAGCATTTGAGGTAGCAGATCATGACATGAGAAAATGTGAAGCATATCTGTGGTGGTTTTGGCAGAAGCATTCCGTGCAGGAAGGGCAAATCCATAACCAGAATGAGTATCTACTCCAGTAAGAACAAATCGTCCTTTTCCCGGAGGAGGTGGTTCAATGTAGTCAACCTGTCACCAGGTTGCAGGTTGGTCATCCTGGGGCATGGTGCCATATCTGGGGCTCAGTGTTGGTCTCTGCTGTTGGCAGATTGGCATTCAGCAGCAGCTATAGCCAGGTCAGCCTTGTGGGTGGAAGTCCATGTTGTTGAGCCCAAGCAGAACTCAACTCCTAGTACCAACCTCTGTGTTAGTCAGGATTCTCTGGAGTCACAGAACTTATGGAATGAATCTCTTTGTCTCCCCGTCTCTCTGTCTCTCTGTCTCCGTCTCTCTCTCTCTCTCTCTCTCTCTCTCTCTCTCTCTCTCTATATATATATATATATATATATATATATATATATATATATATATGGAATTTATTGGAATGATTTACAGGGTGTAGTCCAGCTAACCCAACAATGGTCATCTGTGAATGAGAAGTCCAAGAATCTAGTAGTTGCTCAGTCCCATGAGGCTGGGTGGTTTAGCTGTCTTCTGTATGAAATCCACCCCTTGTCAACTTGACACAAATCCTATCTCCTTATGTCCACATGAAAACAATAACCAGGTCATAATAATGCCTAGATATAATTATCCCTTGTTCAACTGCAAACATATAAATAATAAGCTTAGCTGGGTGGGATCTTGTCCTGAGGCCACCACTCCCTAAATCTGTTTATCTCCTTGATCACAGGATTTAGCTCCATTCTACTTCCAGGTGCCCCTTTACTTTTTGAACCATACATTTTGTATTTTTCCTTTCTAAGCCTGCTATGCTTGATCAAAATGCTCCTTATCACCGGGCAGTGTTGGCGCATGCCTTTAATCCCAGCACTTGGGAGGCAGAGGCAGGTGGATTTCTGAGTTCGAGGCCAGCCTGGTCTACAGAGTGAGTTCCAGGACAGCCAGGGCTATACAGAGAAGCCCTGTCTCGAAAAACCAAAAAAAAAAAAAAAAAAAAAAAACCAAAAACAAACCCAGAGTGAACCATAGGACAAGGTCTAAAATAGGTAGTTTTGAGACTTTCTTTGTCACTGCAATTAGTCTGCATCTCTTCACCTTAGCCACAGGCAGACTCTTTGGATAAGGGCAAAAAGCAGTCACATTCTTCACAAAAATATCACAAGAACGATCTCTAGGCAACATACTATAAAATTCTTCTCCCTGAAATCTCTTGAGCCAGGTCCCCACAGTTCAGATTACCCTCGGCATCAATGTCTTCCATTTTCCTACTAGCCTGGCTCATTAAGCCCCACTTAAAGCATTCCACTGCTTTCCAAATCCAAAGTCCCCAAATCCACATTATTCCAAACAAAAGCCTGGTCAGGCCTCTCACAGAAATACTCCAGTCCCTATTTCTGTCTTAGTTAGAGTTATATTGTTGTAAAGAGACACCATAACCAAGGTAACTTTTATAAAGGACAACATTTAATTGGGGCTGGCTTGCAGTTTCAGAGATTTAGTCCACTATCATCATGGTAGAAAGGATGATAGCATTCAGGCAGATATGGTGCTCTAGAAGGAGCTGAGTGTTCCACATCTTGGTTCAAAGGCAGCCAGAAGTTCAAGATCAGTCTGAGCTAGCTACATCATGAGACCTTGTCTCAAAAAAAAAAAAAAAAAAAAAAAAAAAAGTAAAACACAATTAAAAATGTATAAAGAGCCAGGGAGATGGCTTAGTGGATACAGATGCTTGCTGCCATGCTGACAGAGTACAGTCCCTGAAACCCACGTAGTGGAAATGGAGAATTGATTCCCATAAATTGTCCTTGGACCTTCATAGGCTTGCTGTGATATGAGCAAATGTGTATTATGCCTGTGTTATGTTGACTGGGCCACACCATTGGGAGTGCTTGTGTGACCTCCCAGAGTGTTGTAGGCATAGCTGGAGTGTGCTAGACCACACTTTTCTTGGAAACGTTCTATATACTTGTCCCCAGGCAGTGTCCAGGGGGACATGAACCAAACTTAGATGAAACTATGCTGAGTGTATCTGGCAAGCTGAACAGAAGTTTTACCCTGAAACAAAACAGGTCACCAGATTTTCCAAAACAGGGAGTACTGGCCAGAGGATATTTCTATCTGCTCCACAGTCTGTTTTTCATTTTATCCCTCCTGGGGAAACCAGCTGGCCACGGCATCTGACAATTCATGCGGTGGGAGACTTTCTGTTTGACCATTTCAAGGAGATGACTTTAGGATCTACAGCTGGGTTATTTTTTAAGTTGTATAAGCTTTGAGTGTAGACTTGGTTTAGTTCCTTCTTCATTTCTCTTGCTCTGTGTGATTGATCTCTGTGTCCTGAGAGAGGGAGAATAGGTTACTCTTGGTTATTGGAGGTTTGAGGAGAACATATCAGGAGGCTGTTGCACATAAAATTATAGAAGCCTGCTGGATGCTGCTTGTCTTCTAAGTTTTGGGAGCTATAATGACCAAGGTCCTTGGAGTGCCAAATGGACAAGTTCCCCACACCCATCATGCAGAGGCAGAATCAGGTGATTGCGTTACAGGAACCCTGTGCTGGACAACAGGTGGTGGCCATTTCAGACAGTGTCAGTAGCAGATTTGCTTCTGTTGCCTTCTGACCTTAACTGCAACTTCCCCATTCTCTGAGCCTCCAGGGTTTCCTTTTAGCAGGGTGGGACCATGTTGGTTCACGTGGCCTGACCACACCCTGAGGGTTTTGAATCTGCTGGTGTCCCCTGCTCTCCTTCCACCAGTTTGCAAATGCTTCCTGATGACTCAGAATAGTGGTGATTTTAGAAAGAGCTGGACCTCAGGGCCAGCTGTGGCTGGCTCCACAGAGTTTGCTGACAGAGCTGTCCCTGGTATTAACCAACTCCATGAGGAGCAGGACCCTAGTGTGCTGCTTTTGGACTACATGAGCTTGAGCATTTTATTCCAATCTTCTGCTTTCGGGGGAGTGGATGACCTGAGTTTTCAGGCAGTGAGGGTTTTTCCTGCTGTTGAGTAGGAGGGAATTCGCATCTCTGGGAGTGACAGTGGTTTAGGCAGAATCTTCAGATGATGGTGACAATGATGACGACGACGACGACAATGATGATGTGTGTGTGTATAATATATATGTTAGTTAACTTGGATAGAGTCTTCTTTAGACACTGTGTGTATTCTATACTTGGAAAGGAGGAACAAGTTTGTGTGTTGGTGAGCTTGAAAAATTTTCACCTTCTGCTTGTAGAGAAGCTAGGCACAGTGGAGCAGCCTGGTAAGGGAAGGTATGAAAAACATGTATGCACAGTGCCCTGAAAAATTTGCTTATATCCATAAAATCACACAGGGTGTGGGGGTGGCTATGAGGTTTGTGATATATTTATTTCGACTTGCTCTGGACAAGGCTCAGGTCACTGGCTGAGTGAGACTTCCCTGAAGTGCCAGGAGCCACCTCTCTTCTCTAGTTTTGGCTGGCATGCCCTTTGGATGACTGACATCTCATAGTGAGGCACTGTGTTCCCTAGAGACTTAGGGGGCTAGCCAAGAGTCATACCGTGAACTGGGAGACAGGGATGGGGAAGAGTGGAGAGCAGTTGAAGGCCTCCCCATGCTACCTCAAGGTGCTCTTTGCATCACCTTCAAAATCTCCCAGCAGCCCAGGCCAGGTCTCCAAGACTATGTGGGGGTTGGCTATCCAGAAATAGATGTGTGACAGAAAGACTGCTCTAGGGAGTGGAAAGTAGCTCAGGATGTGGGGTGAGTGGACAGAGGGGGAAGAAGTCAAGGAAGCTGCAGACAGCTTAGGCACTCACACGGTGGGGGTAGGGTAGCTTCCATCTGATCCTTTAGAGAGCCCCACAAAGCCCCCAGGGACAAGCTCACCAAATCCCAGGCAGACTGGGATAAAGCAGAGCTACGTGCTCGCTGGAACATGTGGTTCTCTCTGAAGGGACATTCCTATTACACCAAGTCAGACTTGGAGCTGTTTGTGGGAATGCAGAGTCACACAAACGTGGACCTTGCATCTGTCTGCTCTGCACCTCTGTTTTCCCATAAGTAAAATGAGCATCTGGTTGTAGTGAAAACTGAGTTGGCTAATGCAGCCCTCTGAGCTATCCAGTGTGGGAAAAAGAAGATGTGTAGCTGCTAAGCGCATCACAAGGTGGTCTGTCTGAGCTGAGAAGTCTTTAAACATGAAACATACTCTGGAGTTTGAAGATTTGGTGCAAAGAAAGAATGCTTATTAGTATTTCTATATGAGCTGGGTGTGGTGGCTCAAACCTGGGATCCTAGCACTTTGGAAATAGAAGCAGGAAGATACCAAAGTTCAAGGTCAATTTGCATATATATACATATATGTAAATGAGGAGGTTTTGTTGAATGAATGGGCATTCCTATCCCTAAGAATGACAGTGGTTTAGGCATATCTCACAGAAATTCTATGTTAAAATGAGACTTTTAGACATGACAGGCTAAGCAAAGTGTTATTCAGTAGTTTCACTCTTCAGTATGGCTATTTGAAAATGTGAGATCATCCCTGGCTTATCTCAATTTTTTGGAAGCACTCGGGATAGACTATGGCAGATAGTGTGGGTCCCTTGCTGTTTTAAGATGCATTACCGTATTCTCAAAAGTACCAAAGCATCATTATTTTTTCCCATCTGAAAGATGATGCCAGGTGATGTGTTCAGAGACATGGAGTCTTAAAGATTTCAGGATTGCCACCCACTTCACAGACTAGAAGGTGGTGCACTGGAGGCATGGATGGGAGGGGTTCAGATGCTGCCTTGGAGTGTGTGCTCCCCAGGGAAAGGGTATAGAGGGCCTGACACTGCGGCCTGCACACAGCAGGGTGGGGCAGGTGGTGATTACAGCTGAGATAACTTGCTGCTTTGTTAAATGCACTCTTCTGTTTAGTGAGTAAAGGCAGAGTACTAAGACTGCTCATCCCACGGGGTCCAGGATGTCAAAGGTAGCACTTCCTGTCCAGAAAAAGATGATTTGGGAATTGGCTTGCTGGAGACTGCAGGCTACCAGTCGGCTTGTCTGTGCTCTCCCTGCTGTGGGGCTCTGTAGCTTTGCCTAGGCTTAAGCTTCCCCAGAGGCCTGTTGGGAGGGAAGGTAGCAGGCAGCCAAGTTGGGGCACAGGCTGGGAGGTGTTCCAAGAGGCTTCCACCCTTGGCCTGACAGAGCTGGGGCTGTGTGCTCTGGTGGCAAGAGTTTAACAGAGGCTCCTTGTTGGCCAGCCAGCTAGAGGTCAGTGTGAGAAACTGAATAGACTAGAGCTGGCAGCAACCCTTCTTCTGCCTGTGGCCCATGACTGCAGCTCTCTGTCTGACCCATGTGTGGAGGTGGGTATGTGGTGTGTGGAAGAGACAGCTCTGCCCAAGTTCATAGCCAGAGGGCAAAGAGTGGAGATGGTACTTTGGGAGGTCTTTGCCTGCACTGAGTGCTCAGGGCCAAGTCTATAGGTCTAGTTCTTTCCCGTTTCGGGCCCAGCTGTCATTTAGTGCCAGCTCAGCTGATAAGCTTTGTCCCCGCTTAGCAGTCTCAGCCTCCCACACCCAGTCTCCATCGAAGGAGAGTGGAGGGATTTGTGACTGTAGCTACAGGATTTCTCTGTAGAGGGCCTGGAACTGGCTGTCCTACAACTCACTCTGTAGACCAGGCTGGCCTCAAACTCAGAGATCTGCCAGCCTCTGCTTCCTGAGTGTTGGGATTAAAGATGTGCACTACCTTGCCGGGCTGTGACTGGTTTTTAAGTGCCGTGTTCCCATGCAGCAAATGTGCATGCATCTTGGAGGTTGGTATATTTTGACACCCGCATACTCCTGAGAACACAGAGAATAGTTCTGTCCTTCAGAAAGGTACCTCTTCCAAGTTAGTGCCCATTCACAGGAAACCCCTCTTAGGATTTTTTTTTTAACATCATTTAAGTGTTAGTACAATTTTAAAAGTGACAGTTTTTTCTTTATCCTGACTAGCTCCCAAATAAATGAGGCAGAGACTATCAATTTACTTAGTCAAACTTTTTGGCACAGTAGCTGAGCAGAATTAATCTACTTTAATCCTCAAAAATAATCTCTCTACGTCTCAGTCAAGATCTCTGAGATATTTGCATTTTAGTATTGATATGGCTCTCTCTGTTATAGGTGTGCTCCCATGGTGTCTCCTTAACCATCTCTTCATTGCAAATCCTCTTTTTCTGTTTCTGTCCCCATCCTCTGGCTGGGCTCAGAAATACAGCCCCATTTTTCTCCTCTGTTCAGACATTGTTTGATCAGCTTTTATTGATAAATCAGAGAATAAGTGGGGAGCAATGTTTACTCAAAATTGAGGCTGGGGGTACTGAGAATAAGCATTGCAATCTCATGTCCAGATTGCAACCAGATACGAGGGCAGAGAAACCAGCATTTGAATAATACAAGGATAATCTTTACACAGTGCACAGTAACATGCCTACATTTAAGAGTTAAGATTTTTAAAAATTAGTTTTAGTTATATGTATGTGTGTGTCTGCCTGTAGGTATATATAAGAGAATGCAAGTACCAAAAGTCCAGAGGCCAAAAGCACTGGATCCCTTGGACCTGGTGTTACAGACAGTTGTGAGCCACTTGATGCTGGGAAATGACCTTGGGTCCTCTGGAAGTGTGCTCTTAGCCATTGAGTCATCTCTCCAGCCCCCAGTAGCAGTTTTATTTTCATTTATTGATGTGTGTAGAGGCACACATACTACAGCTTGGACTTAGAGGCCACAGAACAGCTTTCAGGATTCATTTCTCTCCTGTCACATGGGCTCTGGGGATCAAACTGAGGTTGTCAGGTATGTTGGTCAGGGTTCTCTAGAGGAACAGAACTGATAGAACGAATCTGTCTGTCTGTCTGTCTATCTGTCTATCTATCTATCTATCTATCTATCTATCTATCTATCTATCTATCATCTATTGCCTATCTAGAAAGGGGACTTATTAGAATGGCTTACAGGCTACTGTCCAGTTAGTCCAGCGATGGCTATCTACAAAACAGAAGGTCCAAGAATCCAGTAGTTGTTCAGTCCATGAGGCTGGTGTCTCAGTTGGTCCTCAGTACATCAGCTGGAACTCCCAAAGAAGTGGACTCTAATGCTAGTGAAGGAATGGACTTGGTAGTGAGAGCAAGCAAAGTGAGTGTGCTTCCTTCTCCCGTGTCCTTTATCTAGGCTTCAGTAGAAGGATGGCCCAGATTTAAGGTGTATCTTCCTACTCCAAGAGGTTTGGATTAAAGGTGCATCTTTCCACCTCAAAGATCAGGTTAGAAGTGGATCTTCCCCTCTGCTATTAAAAACAATGACTTCATGAAATTCTTAGACAAATGGATGGAACTTGAAAATATCCTAAATGACGTAACCTAGTAACAAAAGAAAACACATGATATACACTCACTGATAAGTGGATATTAGCCCAAAAGCTTGGAATGCCCAAGATACAATTCACAGACCATACGAAGCTCAAGAAGAAGGAAGACTAAAGTGTGGGTGCTTCCGTGCTTCTTAGAAGGGGAAACAAAATACTCACGGGAGGAAATACAGGGACAAAGAGTGGAGCAGAGACTGAAGGAAAGGCCATCCAGAGACTGCCCCACCTGGGGATCCATCCCATATACAGCTACCAAACCCAGACACTATTGCAGATGCCGGGAAGTGCTTGCTGATAGGAGCCTGATATAGCTGTCTCCTGAGAGGCTCTGCCAGAGCCTGACAAATACAGAGGCGGATGTTCACAGCCAACCATTGGACTGAGTGCGGGGTCCCGGATGAAGGAGTTGGAGAAGGGACTGAAGGAGCTGAGGGAGTTTGCAGCCCCATGCAGAAAGCCACAGTGTCAACTGGCCAGACCCCCTGGACCTCCCGTGGACTGAACCACCAACCAAAGAATACACATGGAGGGACCCATGGCTCCGGCCGTGTGTGTGGCAGAGGATGGCCTTGTTGGACATCAGTGTGAGGACTGGCCCTTGGTCCTGTGGGTCCTGTGGGGGGGTTCGATGCCCCAGTGTGGGGGAATGTCAGGGCGGGAAGGCGGGAGTGGGTGGGTGGGTGGGGAGCACCATCATAGAGGCAGGGGGAGGAGGGATGGGATAGGGGGGTTCCAGAGAGGAGACCTGGAAAGGGGATAACATTGAAATGTAAATAAAGGAAATATCCAATTTAAAAAAAAAAAAAAAAGTGAATCTTCCCACTACAAATGATTTAATTAAGAAAAAGTCCCTTACAGATGTGCCCAGCCATTTGTGTTTTTAGTTAATTCTAGATCTAGTCAAAATGACAGTCAAGCATAGCCATCACATCTGGCTTAGGCAGTAAGCACTTTACCTTGCCAGGGCATCCTACTGGCCCCATTTAATAAATAGTTTTGCGTGTTCTAAACCATAATGTAAATGAATTCATATTTCATTTACATGAGGTTTGATGCTAACAAATCAACACTATATATTAGATAAAGTATCTTTGAACAGAAAGCACAAGTCAGGGTGAAGCAAAGCTAGCAGCTTATTAAATTTTTAGACAGAGAGACATTAGACTGAAGAGATAGCAGTTTTGAATGTTTCCTGCTCTTACAGAGGACCCAAGTTTGATTCCTAGTATCCACATTAGGTGGCTTACAACTTCCTGTAACTCCAGGTCCAGGGGATCCCAGCAACATCCTCTTCTGACCTAAGAGCACCTGATTCACACATCTACATGCTCACACACATAATTAAATAGATCTTTAGACCAGCAGTTTCAGCCTGTGGCTCTCAACCCTTTTGCATATCAGATGTTTACATTATGATTCATGACAGTAGCAAAATTACAGCTATGAAGTAGCAATGAAATAATTCTATGGTTGCAGGTCACCACAGCTTGAGGAACTGTATCAGAGGGTCTCAGCATTAGGAAGGTTGAGAACCACTGCTTTAGCAAAGAGACACATAGTATAAAGGAGAGTGCACACTCCCAAAGCATGTGTATCAGCTTCTTGAAAGAATCATACTCAGGCGTCTACAGTGTGTGTATGTATGACCCTGAGGTGTTCTAATTTAAATTGTCCAAAAGATCTAATTATAACACAGTTTAGAGATTAAACAAAACCTAAATTTGAGTAAAGTTTAAAAAAATAAAAATACATGAACTGGCCTACTTATTTATCTTAAAGAATTTCCTTTTACAGGGCCAGCAAGATAGCCCAGTAGATAAAAGTGCTTGCTGTCAAACCTGAAGACCTGAGTTGGATACCTGGAACCCACATGGTAGAAGTAAAAACCTGTCTTCTGCAAACTGTCCTCTCACGTACACACATGTGGCACACATGCCACATAACCCACAAAAATGTTAAAAAAAAAAAAAAAAGAATTTTCCTTTCTAAGTGAAATTAAATGGTAGCTTTATGGAGTACATTTAAGGATGAGAGAGGGACGCTGAAGTTAAATTGAATGACAAACACTGGTCCTAAGTGAGCACAGTTCATTGTTGTTTCTAACGTCCTTGTTTGAGTGTTGTCAGGAAAACAGGCACCATCTCTGTAGGCATTATGAGTGCGCTATGACAAAAACAAAGTGACAATTCAGTAACTAATAATGAACATAAGCTCTGTTAGTTTTGTTTGTTACAATTTGTCAAATGTCCTGCTCTCTCTCTAAAGCTGGCACTGGCAAACAGAATCTTTCATTCCTTTTTAAACTTACTAATATTAACTCTCAAATCACACACTTCATGTCTCATGTAGTAATTCTGTCTGTCTGTCTGTCTCTTTCTCGTGTGGTGTATGTGGTTGTGTGTGTGTGTGTGTGTGTGTGTGTGTGTGTGTGTGTGTGTGTGTGTGACAGAAAGGCTACAAAGGTTATAGAGACTGCATCAAGAGTTCAGAGGCCTCACTGGAGCCGACACAGGTGCAGAGAAAGTTATTGCACTAGTTAGACAAGGTGTTAATGGACGCAGTTTGAGGGCTGCTGGAGACAGGCAGAGCTATGGCCCAGCATCGCAGGGTTGAGTCGAGGTTCAGAGGTAAGGTGTGAGATTTCAAAGACTACAGAGCTGAGGTGCATCTAGGCATGGATGCATAGTTGGCAGTTTAGGTAGGTAGTGTCAGTGCTAGAGACTGAGGCAAGCTGAGCCCCTGAGGCAGGAGTTGTCTCCTTTGGTCCCTTGACATTCAGCTGAGGTGGTTTGGTCGCTGACATTGTACTGTTAGGTGTCCTCCTCTTTGGGGGTTCAGGTTTGGTAAATAACAGATTATCTCAGCTGGGATCCTACATTTCAACTGGATTTTATTTCTGGATACAAGGAGAATATCTTTTTTAGAAAAAGATTTTATTTTTAAAAAATGTATGTGTGTGTTTAAGTATGTGTGTCTGTCTGGAAGGGTGTATGGCGTGCCAGAAGAAGCTACAAGAGAGCATCGGATCCCCTGCACCTGGACTTACAGGTTGTGTGGTGCCTGATGTTGGCACTGGGAGATGATCTCAAGTCTTCTACAAGAGCAACCAGTGCTCGTAACCCTTGAGCCATCTTTCTAGCCACAAGGGAGAGAGGCATCTTCTACAAGATTTTCTTCTCTCTTCCCCATCCCTGCCCGCCTCGGTGGGGTGTGTGTGTGTGTGTGTGTGTGTGTGTGTGTGTGTGTGTGTGTATGTGCCTGCATGCCCGTGCTTTACAGGGATGCACCCCAACAAGCCACATCCTCAGCTCCTACCTGTGTGCTTTTAAATGCTGTAACTCAGTAATCTTATATCAGAGGGAACTGTTTGAGGGAACACACTCTTTGACCCTTCGAAAGACTCTGGGGATAAAAACCAGAGTTGAAAACCTGCGAATGAAGTGATTTTTTTTCCCATTCACTTGTTGGAAAAGTCATTTCCGTCTGGTTTCTGTGCTTTCCTGGGAGACTCACTTGGGTCACTTTCTTTTAGGGATAGCCAGATCCTAATTTTATGCAAGTAACCATGAATGCACACTTAGAGTAGAGTACCTGAAACACCCTCAACTGCGCGCGCGCACACACACACACACACACACACACACACACACACACACACACACACACACACACTGACTTTCTCCAGGGGTAGATACACCCTGGTAAAACCTGAAACCAGGTCCTCTACAACCTTCAGCCCCGTCCCTTTCCTCCTGGGACATTTGTTCCTGAGAACCATCTCTGTCCCAGTTTCCTTCCTTGGACAGGGCCGCTTCTGGCTCTTCCTGAAAGATGGTATGATTTTCATGTCTATGCATGGTACACAGCTCATTTACTCTACAAGTTTTAGGCCAGGAAGTTTTATTAAGCAATATTTCCTAGGGGGGGAAAAAACCAGCTTTAATGACTTGCCCTGTATTCTACTCTAGGCTTCATATAAAACCAATTTTAAAGTCTCATTATTGTGGGGCTCAGTGGTTAATGTGCTTGTTCCACAAGCAAGCATAAGGATTGGAGTTTAGTTCCCCAGCACTCACAGAATCCTAGGTAGATGTGGTGATCTGCCTTTAATTTCAGCTTTGGAAGGTGGAGACAGGCAATCCCTAGAGCAAGACTAGCCATATTGATGTCCTCTGGGTTTGAGGAGAGACTTTATCTCAATGAGTAAGGAAGAGAGATGGAGGGTGATTCTGGTACCAGCCTTGGACCTCCACGTGCAAGTGCACAGAAACTGGTCCAACTGGGGTTCGAGTAGCAGAACTGTTTGTTCTAAGAAGAAACTTAGGAAGAGACCTGTGCTGGTCATTTGTGCTGTGCCCCCACAGCATTGCCTCCGTGACTCTCGACTTCTGTCTCTGTAATTTTCTTAAGGACTTATTTATTTTAAATTGTGTCTGTGTCTGAATCCAGAAGAGGACAATAGACCCCCCTGGCACAGAAGTTACAGGCAGTTGTGAACTGCCAGATGTGGGTACTGGAAATGGAATCCTATAACAGTAATTTTAATATAAATGTATGCAGTAAATTAATAGTGTCTGTTCTCTGTATCCTAGCTAGTTCCCCAATAATGATGCAGAGAGACTGAGATTTATTTTCGACTTAAAATACAATAACTAGGCATTATAATACTATTCTAATCCTTTAATCTAATCTGGCTACCTCCCAGCTAAAATCCCCAAGATACTTGCATTTTTGTATTGCTCTGACCCTTTGGGCTTCAGGTGTGTTCTACCTTGATGTCTCTCAGGACCCCTTCCTCAAGGTGACTTTTTCTTCCTCTTTCTCTCCCTCCTCCCCTGGCTGGCAGAAGTCTCTTCTCTCTGTTGCCTAGTTGCTGGCTTCTCCAGCTTTTATTGACAAGGCAGAGAATAAATGATAAACATTGTTTACACAAACCTGAGACAGGAGATTCTTGACACAAGCCTTACAGTGCTGGGTCCAGATTGCAACAAGACGGGAGGGCAGAGAAACAGCATTTGAACAACACGAGGATAAACTTTACACAGTGCACAGCACCATTATGCCTACAGAACTGTTGTCCTTCACAAGAGTACTGCATGCTGTTAGGTTGGGAGCTGCCTCTCCAGCCTGGTTGGTACTGTTCTTATGAGTATCTTGGATTTCTTTCTCCTTCAGGAAGAATTCAGTGAAATTACTGGGTCACATAATGTGAGTTTAAAAAAAAAAAAAAAGGTGTGTCTAATTATCCTCTAAAAATGCTGTGTATCCTTTTGGGATTTCTCCCCTAGAAGAGTGTGCAGGGGTTGCCTGGCAGCGGGCTTAGTTGAAATAAAGTGGGATGTCTTAAACTCCCTCTTCCTTTGAAGGGGAAAGGGCATTGAGGCCAGAAGCTGGAGACCAAGGGCAAACTTACAGTGATTGGGAAGTTGCATCTGAACTTCCTTTCCCACTGAGTGAAGTGAGGCCCCGTGTTCCGTGGCAGCTGAAGAAAGAGGTCTGGTGCAATGGCTGTAGCACCAAGTGGCTTTAAATACTTCCTTTGTGGGTTAGTGTTGGCCTCTCGGGTTGGCTCAGGAACTGCAGAGTGCATGAGAGGGTAGAAGCAGGGGCACCCAGAGGGTCAGGCAATGCTGTGTTGTGTTGTCTACACACTCGGATCTCATCCTCATGTGGGAATGAACATCAGCTGGCAAACTTTGATCTTGGACACTCTGGAGGTGATACCAGGTATCCGTCAGCACCTTGCCTGAATGGTGGGCTTAGAGGAGGTGGATGTTCCCAATGATAGGTAGACAGCCAACAGCAGCTGCCCCTGGGGGTATTTCAGCTTTAGTGTGGGAGGGATGGAGTATTGTAGAATCATGGGTCCAGCTTTGATCCAATGGTATGGTCCATTTCTAGACCCTGTTGATGCCCAAAGTTCTCAGTGCTGCCAGGGCCACAGGCTATATAGCCTTTAGCTGAGAAAAAGCCCCACTCACTCTTCTCTTCAATTAGTAATGGCTGTTTCCATTTTTTTTCTTTTTGGGTATTTGTGTAAATCTGGTGGCCTCAGGATTGTGTAAGTCTAAGGATAGTCAACAGTTTCTTTTTTTCTAGTGTTGAGCCCTAGCCTGAGCTACTTTGTGAGGTCTCACGCAGGACCCAGGTAAGGTGGGGCTCCGCTTTGCCCACCGTGGGAGAACAGTTCCCTCCAGGTAGGCTGAATCCAGTTACCTTAGCTCTTCATCCATTGTAGTAGCGTCTGGAAAGCATGTCTCCAAGTAATAGAGAAGTGTTTATAGTTAGACAAATGCTGTGTAGACTACTGGACAAAGGGACAGGACACTTGCAGAAGGATGCCTTTTTTATGGGAGGGGCCTTGTAGTTGAGGTTTCAGGCAGAGATGGCCTTTGGTGTGGGCGTGGTGGCAACAAGGCAAAAAGAGAGGTGGGAGGTCAGGGGCATGGCTATTCTTGGGTCTGAATCCTGAGCGGGACAGATGATCAAGGCAAGAAAGGAGCCCCATCTCTTCATAAGGTGCCCCACATGTATATGGTGTGAATAGCTACACAGAGATACGATGGGCTCGGATTCTGTCTTTCAAACCTACCAGAGGTATGACCTTTCTAGACCTTTGGCTTGTGGGAAGGAGATAGTGGGGCCTCTTTTATGAAGGTCTGCGTGATAGGCACACATTCCCCAGAGTGTGAACTGTGGCTCACGTGTTTTCCTCCTACCTGTTCTCTCTAAGAGGGACCTTTCTATCCATTTGCCATCCATCCCTCACACCAAATATTTGTCCTACCACTGTGGTTTTGTATGGGATGTTCCTTACCTCACGTGCAACGGTTTGAACGTGGGAGTTTCCTTCCTTGCTGTGTGCCTGTGCTTGGCGGTCCACGTGGTGAAGATGCATGCTTGCAGCCCAAAGAAATGAAGTCAAGATCTGAGAGGAGAACAGGAGACTGGAGGCGTAGGTAACAGGCCTCAGATAAAGAAGAACTAGAAGCGACCATTGCTGGGAAGGGTACAGAGAGTGGGGAAGGTTTGCTCTCCAGGTGGTCCCGGGAGACAGGTGGTTGTGAGTTCCTCTTGGCGATGCCATTCATTTTGCTATAAGCCTATAACCAAGGCTTAATGGCTGTCTGACTTTCCTCCCTTCCCCCAGCCTTAATGAGATGAGTTCCCCTCCTGGGTCTAGGCTGGCAGATGTATGTATTGTGTAATGTATGTGTGTATGTAATGTTTTCTCTTTGCCTGAGTGGTTGATGTGGGGACATTTAATAAAGAGTATAGTAGCTTAGATTTTCTTAGTAATAATTGGTTTGTCAATTTAAAATAGGAACTTCTGGGTGGGTGTAGTGGCACATGCCTTCTATCCCAGCATGTATGAAGCAGAGAGGCAAGCCCATCTCTGTGAGTTCAAGGCCAGCCTGGTCTATATAGTGAGTTCCAAGACAGTGTGCTACATAGTGAGACCCTGTCTCAAGAAGAAAAAAAAGGAACTCTGAGGTAGAGGTGGGTAGATCTATTTGAGTTCAAGGTCAGCCATTTGGTTACATATCAAATTCTAGGATAACCAGGGCTACATAGAGAGACTTTTTTTTTTTTTGGTTTTTTGAGACAGGGTTTCTCTGTGTAACCCTGGCTGTCCTGGAACTCACTCTGTAGACCAGGCTGGCCTCGAACTCAGAAATCCACCTGCCTCTGCCTCCCAAGTGCTGGGATTAAAGGCGTGTGCCACCACTGCCCGACTCTACATAGACTTATCTCAGTCAGTCAGTCAATCAATCAAAATACCAACTCTGAAACAATGCAATAAGTTTTTTACCTGCTGTGTTCTGGGAAAGCTCTGAAACACATATAAATAATTCACATAAAATTAAAATTTCAGCCAACTGTGCTGACACATACCTGTAATCCCAGTAGTCAGGAGGCTGAGGTAGGAGGATTGTCATGAGTTTGAGGCCATTGTGAGTTATATAAGTTCCAGGCAAGGCTGAGCTACAGAGTAAGACTCTGTCTCAATACATTTAAACACAGTCAAACACTTTTGAGATTAGACTTCCCCCCTGAGCTATATTGTAGTCATGGTTTGCTTAGGATTTCATGACTTTTTAAACATTCCAGTTTTCTTCTGACTCGTTGTCTTCTTGCCTTGTAGGAGCCTGTGTGAAATGCAGCAAAGGGGTGTTTGGAGCTGGCCAGGCCTGTCAGGCCATGGGGGATCTCTACCACGATGCATGCTTCACCTGTGCAGCCTGCAGTAAGTGTGCAGCAGTGGGGGTGGAAGGCGGAACATGGACTGAGAGAGTGGGGAGATTGTAGGGATGGAACCCTGAGCTTCCTACACCCTAGGCAGTTGCTCCACCATAGAGTGTGAACTCCAAGTGATGAACCATCCTTTGAAGTAAGGATTCTTAACCCCCAATACACAGCTTATCTCTAAGTACTTAAGATAGTGATGGTAAGTTGAGTAGTTTCAAAGTAGTCCTTAATAACGTTAGAATTGTAAAGAACCATGGAAGACTCAGGAGGGGAGGGGGAGATGCTCAGTGCCCTGCCGGTTACCTCCTGTACGTCAGGGCCACACAACCAGAGGACCATTGGTCAGCTGCTATACCTCGTGTGAAGTGATGAGTTGAGCCGACTGCAGCTGCTCACTGTGGAGTCTGTCAGGCCTGATGTGGGCATGTCGGACTGTCATGGATTGATTCCAGTCTCTGCTGAAGATGAATGTAGAGGAGATTTTTTAGAAAGTTCCTCTCTCCCTCTTCCCTTTTTCCCGCCCCTCCTTCCTGTTTTGAAAGTCATCTCTTAGCCTGGGCCCTGGTGGTACACATCTTTAATCCCAGCACTCAGCAGCTGAGGTGGGTGGGTCGCAGCTCAGCCAGCCTGGTCTACAGAGTGAGTTCCAGGACAGCCAGGGCTACACAAAGGAACCTTGACTCAAAGAGAGAGAGAGGGAGGAAAAGAGAGAGGGAAGGAGGGAGTAAGGGAGGGAAAGAGAAAGGAAGAAAGTCAGTCACCTCTTTACTAGGTCGTAGTGCCACACAGGAACAATTTCTATCATTTCTGTGTCTTAATTCCCATAATGAACCCATCTCTAACAACCCGCCGTTCTCTCGGTATGCATTCTATGCCATGAATTTGATCTCGTGTCCAGGCGATTTGGGAAAGTGAGCCAACTCTGCTAAAGTGGAGAGTGGCAAGACACAAATGCATGTGAATGGTGTGAACGTCATAACATACATTCTAGAGAAAAGTAAAGAATAGTGCATAGGCAACACAGACGTGAAATATGACTGGTGGGGCCAGAGAGGCGGCTCCGAGTAGCCCATCGCTTACTCTTCCAGAGGACCTGGGTTTGCTTCTCAGTACCTACAGAGAGGCTCATAACTGTCTCTAACTCCAGCTCCAGGGAATCAGATGCCTTCTTCTGGCCTCCACAGGGACTAGGCATGCACACGGTACACAGATATACATGCAGGCAAAACATTCACACACACACACACACACACACACACACACACACACACACACAAATAATAAAAAGTATTTTTTAAAAGTGTCATTGGTGGCAGGGAGATGCACTCCTGGGGGCTTTCACTCAGATAAGCCAGGCCCTTGACTATACCACAAAAAAAGGAATTTAAGATGGATCAGTGTGAAGTTAGTGGATTTGTTAAATAGCGATGACGACTAGTACACACTTCAAGTTTAAGCATGGTAGGAAGAGGGGGAGGTGGGGTAGAGAAAGGGAGGGAGGGAAGGAGGGAGGATACAGCTTAGTTGGTGGGGCACTTGCCTAGCATGCATTCAAGCCCTGGGTCCATTCCCAGGGTCGCATGAATCAGGCATGATGGGGAACACCCATCACACAGATCAAGCACACAGATCAAGAGTTCAGGGTCATCCTTAGCTACATAATGAGTTCAAGGATAACCTGAGCAACATGTTCAAAAGAAAAGTTACCTTTGGTCTTTGGCTGTTTCAAATGTTTTTATTTTTCTTTAGTATTTGAGATTATAATGTAATTACACCATTCTCCTTCCTCTCCCCTCCTGGCAAATACTTCCATATACTCCTCCTTGCCTTCTTTCAAATCATTGGCCTCTTTTTTTTTTCATGAAATGCTGTTACATATGTGTGTGAGTATGTATTCCTAAACACAACCTGCTGCAGCCTGTGTGATGGTACTTGTACGTTTGTTTTCAGGACTGACCATTTGGTATTGGGTAACCAGTTGGTGTGCTCTTCCCTGGCAAGACTAACAACTGTTTCTTAATAGTAGCTCTGTTTACCAGGGAACAAGTAGAAACTTTTTTTTTTTTCCTTTTTTGAAAAAAACATTTCAGGCAGTTATTGTTTGAACTGGGAAAACTGTTAGCAGGCAGAAGCCTGCTGATGACTATGGGGCTGCTGTACCAAAGCCCCACGGACCAAGTGGCTGGTAGACAGCTGCATTGGCCGCTCATGGAGTCTGGGAAGGCAAGGTCAGGCACCAGCATATTTAGTGTTTTGGTGTTTCAAGGGGGCTGCTTCCTGGTTTGTAGATGCCCTTCCTGCAGTCCTCACAGCAGGGGTGGAAGCTCTCAGAAGGGGACTTCTCTGAGTCACCCCACAGAACTGGCCCCCTTTGCAAGGCTCCACCTCCCAACACCTGCCCCCTAGTACAAACACTTTGGACTCTGGCAGCTCAGCATGAGAATTTTAGGGAAACACAGACATTTAGTCCTGTGTAGATGCATCAGCCATTTTTACCTGAAGTTGTTTGAGTGACATCTATTCCTTAGTGCACTGTTTAGACTGCCTCATATGGTGGTGCACAGACACTTGTGGACTAAAGTGGTACCTAGGCTCTTTTAAGTTTTGAATATAACTTACATTGTATTCTGGCTTGAGTGTCTTTCCCCTCCAAGACTCATGTTGACGTGCAATAAATAGCCTAAGCCATAGTTTCTGGTATTTGGAGGTGGGAGTACCTGGATGGTGATCAGTATTAGTTGGGGTTATCAGGATGGAGCTCCCCATTTGCTTTATAGTAAGAGGACAGAACTCTATCATTCTGAGATGCCGTGTGCTACCTTTGGCCTCTGCAAAGTCCCCTTTAGCAAGAAGACCCTCATCAGATATGGCCTTTCCACCTGAGACATTTAGAACTGTGAACTGAATAGCCTTTTTTCTTTATAAATTATTCAGATTGTGCTATTCAGTTACTGCATAGAACAGGCTGACAACTGAAGATAATATGTCAAACATGCCCCCTTGCTGCATCCCTGTCCTAGCATTAAAGGAATAACACATGCAAAAGGAGTCAGAGGACCACAGTGCCAGTTGGAGGACACTGAGAAGCAACCTTGGACTGTGATCAAGGAGCCTCAGCATTGGTCAGGAGGCCTCATTTCCTGGTAGAAATGAGAGACTGGCAGCAGGCTTGCTCTCACCTACTTGTGTTTAGGAAGCTACGCACGAGGCATCTCAGCAAGACCGAGCAGAGCTTTGTCTTTCTAGGTGTGGGCACTGTGACGGGTTCTCATGCACAGGTCTGCACATCCACCCAGCCCTTGATGAGTTGCTGTGTTTAGTTCATTTTTAGGTATGAGAGCCACACGATAACCACAAAGAACAATTTAAAGATAGAAGACTTTAATCTTTAATTATTGCTTTAGCCTTACAGTGCATCTGTCTTCATTTTGGTGTCTCCCCTCCGTTTTCTCCAAATCTGTACACATTTTAAAAGAGTTGGGACCAGAATACATCCACAGTGCTTCCTCATTTATTTAGCAGCTGTAGTTGCTCACATGGTAACCCACTTAGTCATTGCACAGTCTGGCTTATGAGTTATTCAATGTCTTTGTTCAGTTGCTTTTTTTCCTGAAAAAAAAAAAAAAAAAAAACCCACCAAAAACACTGAGCTGTTTCCTTGGCGTTCTTTCCCAGAAATATGTTTTCAGGGAATGGACGTGTGAACGTCTGTGTGGGTTGTTCAAGCTCTCTTGTTTCTTGATGAACTCTTCAGCCCTTGAGTGTTTGGTTGTCATGGAGATATGTGCTGTGGTCTTACTTCTCCTTGCTCATGCCCTACCTACCTGTGGTGGCTATGGCCCCAACAGAATGCTCTTAGAAAGCTGTTGGTTCTCCCTAAAGGAGAAAGCAGGAGCTGCCTAGGCAGGAGCAGCCCAGGCTGGCTCACACTGTGGAAAAACTTGGCTGAGCATTCATCTCTGGTGGTGCTGGGGTTGGAATGAGAAGAAAGGAGTGTGCTGGCTGTGGTACTCGTGTGGGGTCCCCTTTGGCACTTTCTTGCATACACTAAAAGGGAGAAAGTAGGTAAGGCCTTATATAATCACCCCAGACAGCATAAGATTTTTGTTGTTGTTGGGGTTTATGTGCACATTTGTGTGAATAGATGTAGAGGCCAGGGGAGAACTATAGGTGCTGTTTATCCGGAGCTGTCCACCTAGATTTTCTTCTCCTTTTAACATGTGTATTTTGTATAGGCAAGTGGATGCTTGCACATGCTACAATGTAGCTACTTGTAGAGTAACTTGCAGGGTTGTTCTTTTTCACCGAGTGGCTTCTGGAGCTTGATCTCAGGCCATCAGACTTGGTGGCCAGCATTATTTACCCACTGAGCCATGTTGATGACCCATATGCCGTGTCTTTTGAGACAAGATTTCTCACTAGCCTAGGAGTCACCAATTAGGCTAGGCTGGCTGACCAGTGAGCCCCTTGGACCATCTGCCTCCAACTCCCCAGCATTGGGGTTATAACATACCTGCCTTTTAATGTAGATTTGGGGATCAAACTCAAGTTTTCATGTTTACACAGCAAGTACTTTCCCAACTGAATCATCTCCCGGGTCCAAGAAGGTTCTTGTCAGCCATTTTGTTTTCTTTACAAAGTCTCAAATATGCCACTGGGATCCAAGACCCTTTTCTTTAACTTTGTAATTGAACTTGCCAACCCAGCTTTGGAAACACTCACATATTCTGAGTTAGTGAAGCTAGAACTAACAAGTTTGTGGCACTGTAATATTCCTATATAATTCTGAGGTGTCACTTCTAGCTTACCATGGGTGTGATGCTCCAAGTGCCTCACTAGGTCCCTGTCATAGTCCAGGGAGTTCTGTTGTTGCCCTCATTTTACAAACCAGCCTGGCTTGTTGAGTATATCATCCCAAACAGCTTGATTAGCACTTGATCAGAATCTTGTGGCTCCTCGACCCTTTCTCTTCATCCCTGAGCTCAATTTCCTTTGCTGAGAGAGTATACAAGCCACAAGAGGGAGCTGGCACTGGGTGACCATCTTGCCTTGACTTTTTTGGCCAAGTTGCTGACTTGAGCAGGGCCCTGTGACAACAGGCTGGGTGTGCAGCCTCTCTCAAGTGAGTGTGGAAAGTAGAGGAGACCAGTGAATGCACTTGTCCCAGCATTCTCCACTGTGTTCACACCTAAGTGTGATCTGAGTCAGCTAGATCTGAGAGCACTGAAGGTCTAGAACGTGAGAAGGGAAGAGGACCGGTAAGTGAGAGTGGACAGGCAGAACCCCAAGTAGGCTGAAGCTGGGCAGAGTGTGCAGGTCAGGAGACCCAGGAGGGGTGACCAGAGGTGTTTTCAGAGTCCCTATGCTCATTCTAAGGGTACACTAGGATAGATGACCAGACATGGTTTTTTAGGCTAGACTTGGCTGGCCCAGGGACCATGAAGTCCTCAACTGTGAGAGATCATCTGATTCTTCGTGCTCGTTACATGAGTAGTCTGGGAAATATATCCAGGTGTCACCCCACTTGCTGCTGCATCTCCGCTCTAAGCACCTCCTGTTGCACAGTCAGACCAAGGATGGCGCCTTGGGTGCCTCTGTGTGTCACCTGCCTCTTCAGCTTTAAGGGGAGTTTCTCAAGTCTCAGATGTCACATCAGGTGCTGGAGTTCTACTCTTGGGTGTCCTTCCCGCTCTGTCTCTGAGATGTCCTGTTAAATATTTGTTCTCCCCCGGTTCTCTTCCTTCCCTGCTTCTCCTGGTCCCTTCACTAACATCTCTGTTCCTGCTGGTGGTGGAGTCTGTCTCGTGACCACTGTTAGACTGTGTGTCACCACATCTTTCTGTCACCTCCCGGCCATTTTCTTTTCACACGAGGGGATGTGGGGTCTTAGTGCTCAAGTCCTATTGTAAACTAGAGGGGAAGACATCTTACCATGTGTGTGGCAGACAGCAGGAGGACTGAGGTTGGGTGTGGCCCTGAGCCTCAGCCTCCAGAAACAAGGAGTGCTTTCAGGGCTCTGAACAGCCTGGGAGTCTGGCAGATACAACTCCCGGACAGAGGACATAGGCCCTTCCCAGTGGCCAGAGCAAAGCCATTCCACACCAACAACACCCCCTGAAGTGGTCACTGCCCAGCCTTGTGCCACATGGACACTGAGAAGGGAATAGAGACAAAGAGGAAAACAGGGTTGGGTATAATTATTTTCCTCAGGTAGGTTTCATTTAAGGAAATGGAAGGTCACTAAAGAGCCTGACCTTGGTGACTTATGACAGTAGTTTAACAGGTGCATGGTGCTGTCTGCCAATCTGTCTGTCTGTCTGTCA
The DNA here is from genome assembly GCA_028551405.1 of Uromys caudimaculatus. NCBI lineage: Eukaryota > Metazoa > Chordata > Mammalia > Rodentia > Muridae > Uromys > Uromys caudimaculatus. The sequence continues at coordinate 633,598 of CM052706.1, read as the reverse complement.
TATATCTATCAGTCATCTATCTACAGAGTCCAGAGGCTAGGTAATGGCTAGTGACTCTTTCTTGGAAAGAGACAAGGACAAGGGAAAGATAACTCCAGGCAAGGCCCAAATGCTTCTACTTTCTGCCCTGGACCTTGGTTTATCAGGGCCAGGGGAGCTTGTGAAGTTCAAGTGAGATCTGCTCACTTGAGCTTAACTGATATGTTTTTGTTGTTGTTATTTATTTATTTGGTTTTTTGAGACAGGGTTTCTCTGTGTAGCCCTGGCTGTCCTGGAACTCCCTCTGTAGACCAGGCTGGCCTCGAACTCAGAAATCTGCCTGCCTCTGCCTCCCAAGTGCTGGGATTAAAGGCGTGTGCCACCACTGCCCGGCAACTGATATGGTTGATTTGCCAGGCATCATGGCTGACACCGCTATCCCGCCACTCGGAAAACTGAGGCAGGAGGATTGAGAGTTCCAGGGAAACTGAGCTAGATTAACATGCTTTCTCCAACAATAGCAACAACAAAACAAAGTATTTTTTTCCTGTCTTGACCTTGTTGTTAGCAGCATGCTTTAAGAGCTGACCTATTCTGGAAAGTGCTATTTGAGGAGATAGATCAGACTGAGTTTTGTCATGATGCAACACTAAACCCCCTACTCACAGGTGACATCCAGTCTTTGGAATGTGCTCATTCAAGACCTAGAGCTCAGCTAACGTACTTACTTACTTATTTATGTTTTTAAAGGCAGGATCTTACTCTTAGCCTAGACTAAGCTTGAATTGAATTTGTTATGTAAAGTTGTCCTCAAAGTTGTGAGTTCTATCTCAGCCTCCTGAATGTTAGGATGGTAGATGTGGACCGCCACACTTGTCTTGGAACTGAGTTGCTCTAAAGATTTATTCATTTATTGGTTGTGTGTGTGTATGTGTGTGTGGGGGGGCACATGTGTCTGTGCATGTGTGGAGGCCAGAAGAAGGCATCAGATCCCTTGGAGCTGTAGTTAACAGGCCTGGCTTGTTATGTGGGTTCTGGGGTTTGCACTCTGGTCCTCATGATTGTACAGCGAGCGACTTTAACTCCTCAGCCATCTCTTCAGCCCAGAACTGAACTTTCAATGTTACTTTATTTTAATTATATTTATATGTAAATACTCCTATGTGTCTGTTAGCCACTGTGGACAGCACAGACAAACTGATCGAGGTGACTGCTGACTTCTACTTCCTTTGATAAGGAACTCATCTCCTTGCTGGGAAACCTTTGCATTTTTTACCCACCAAGGAAACATTTGTAGCGAAGTCTTAGCCAACGGCCAACTGCTTTTTTTAGACTTTGTTATATCATTCCTATTTCTAGAAGAGCGAGCCCTGTTACTGGAAGCCTAATTTTACTCCACAGATAAAATGACTGGCCTCTGTGTGGCACCCTCATACTGTCCCTGTCACTCATCCACACTGATTTCATCTATTGGGGGCCTTACCGGGAGCCCAACCCTCCCACACCCCCAGCCCTGAGGAAAATGTCCGTGGCAAAGGCTGCTTGAAAAAGAAGAAGATTAGGAATCATTTTGTGTGACAATATAGATGTCCTAAAACCATGGTCTCAGTGGCCATCAATTACTTGGAATATACTTTGAACCATTAAAGTTACTGTAGTTAAATTCATGTGTAGATAGCCACACATGGCAGTAGCTACCTGCTCCTCCCTCGTGTTCCATACTCTGAGAGGGAATTCTTACAGGACAGAAATGGAGAGATTGTGTATTGTGAAGAGACTATTGATTTTGCCCTAGGAAGACCTGTATTTGATTCTCAACTCTTAATATTTTCCACTCCAGCCTTTAAGTTTGACTTCTTTAGTATTTATTTAAGATTAATTAAATAATCCATGCTACTTCCTAACACCAGTGCCGGTTTGGGGCTCTCATTAGGACGGATTGCCCGAGTCGGTCCTGCTCTTGCCTGTATTTAGCACCACCTAGTGGCAGCTCTGTGCTCTAGCCATGCACATCTATGGTCCTGGATCTCTAGGTGAGTCGGTGTCTTGTTTTTCTGGCCTGATCGGGAGTGACTGAGCCTGGATTAGGCTTCCCTGCTTTCCTGCTCTCCAGACTGGCTGCTCGGTGTTTCCTGGCTTGCTCCCTTCGTGCCTCCTTTCTCTAAACAGGTAGCAGTTTTAGCTTGCCCCCGGGTATGAGGTAGAGACAGTCTTGCTCTATCCAAATATGTGGTACTATTATAGAATTCTGATTACACTTACCTAAGACAAAAAGTAACAAAGGATCCAAAGTGTAAAGAGTTCTGTAAGTAGTGAAAGCTTCCTTTGCATTCACTGAGGAAGGGAGACTATAGGTTTGTGTCCTACAAACATTAGGACTGTGGGGTGGCCTAAAGAAGCAGCTGGTTGGGTGCCTTCAGAATCAGATGAAGCTGTCCACTTGCTACTGGGATGAGCCGAGGATTTCTCATTTATGATGCTTTTGATGAGATTATAGCTCAGCAGTAGAGCTCTTGCCTGTCATACAAAGCTCTGGGTTCCATACCATTACTGGGGGAATTACTGTTGAGTTCTCTGAAAGGCAGGTGACAAGACAGACTCAGCAGTGCACATGTGCAATAAGGCTGAAAAGTCCTCCTTAAAATACACAAAGCCCAGGCTAAAAAGGTGTGTGAGGGGTTACAAGTACTCAGTGCTCTTCCTAAGAACCTGAGTTCAGTCTTAGCACCCGTGTTAGGCAGCTCACAAGTGCCTGTACCTTCAGCTCTTGGGGATCTAATATTCTTTGGTCTCCCTGGGCATCTACATATGACATACATACACACACATGTACACATAAATTAAATAAAAAAACAAATGTTTAAACATTAGAAAGGCTATACCAAGGCCCCAGGACATGAAGGACAATTGGCAGGTGGTATTCTTACTCTGACAAGATAAAGCAGATACATTTGAAGGCTGTATACAGCTTTTAACCTGACGTGAGGACTGAAGCTCCAGATCTTTGGTGCAGACCCACGTCCATCCTCTTCGGTCTCTGGCAGGGTGCTTAATGTTTAAACTGAGAATAGAGAAAAACCAGATATGTCCTCTGAGCTCCTCCCTGACCCTTTCTGTTGGAGCACAAGACTTCTCAGCTCAGGGCTGGCAGCAAGAACAGTTGTCTAGCCAACTTGTGATTTTTAAAGAGATCGTATTTAATATTCAAGGCCATCCATGGCTACATAGTGAGTTCGGGACCAACCTGGGCTACATGCAAGATCTGGTCTTTAAAAAGGAATCACAGCATTGCCTACTTGCTGTTAAACATTTAGTGAGCTATGGGAAAGAAGAAAAAAGCAAACTGTTTCCATCTTGCAGGTGCTGTGCGTGTCCACTCGTGGGCACCCTCACCAGCGACTGTCTTCTTTACATGGCTAAGACATTTAAATCTTACTCTTTTTTTTTTCTTTTTGCATTTTATCATGTTTTTTAAAATTAATAACATAGCCTCTTAAAAGTTAAATAAGTATTTCTCTGTTATACATAATTTTAAAAAACAAAACAAAAAAAATGTACAAAGTGAAAAATGAGAAAGTAGTTTTTAGCTGTTACATTTCCACCACTGCTGACCACTGTGCCCCCCACCCCCGCTATGTATCAATGGGTGTGTGATACTTACCAAAATGGAATTGTGCCATGAATACACATGTCCAGCTTGCTTTCTTCACTCACTAATGTGTTCTGACTCTTTTTATAGCACAAGCATTTTCTGGTACCATTAAAACACTATTTATGTGGTATTTTTAAAAGGCTATATACCAGCTCATCAGTTTTATGTAATCGCTTCTTTGAGTAAATATTTATCGATATTTTTTTTATTCTGTCCCAAAGCCAAGTCAGCCTCATGGAGTCAAGATAAACATCTTTAAAGTTTCCTTTCCAGAAAGAGTTTGTGATTTTATACTTACTCCTAGCTTGGGAAACTGTACAGTGACAGGGATCGTGAGTACTTTACAGTCCTTGGTGATGTTACAGGTGAGCAATTCCCCACCTCCATTGGTGTTTTTGCAAGCTAGGAGATTTAATACTTTTGCATAGTAATGGTCTTTGTAGGTTTTAGAATAGAGCTATTCTTCCCCTTTTAAGATTATCTTTTTAAAAAATGTGTATGGGTGTTTGGCCAAATGCTTTATGTTTACCACCTTCATACACATGGAGGCCAGACGAGGGTGTTAGACCCCCTGAACTGGAGTTACTGCTCACTATGAGCTTTCATGTGACAGGGGGATTCTAGGAAAGATTCCCATCACGTTCTGGAAGAGACAGCTGCATAAACCTGAGAAGAGGTCATCAGCCATGTAGCACTTATAGAATAGAATAAATGGGATAAGTAAGTTATGGGCTGGTTGAGGAATAAGCCCTAGCTTTTGACCTAGGCAGTTATTCATAATAATTCAGTTGCAGAGTTCTTATTTCTGGGAACAAAGTGGCTGGGTGGAAACCCCACAGTTACAGTGGGGCCATCTCCCCAGCTCCTAGTAAAACCAAGCATCGGTCTCTAGCTCAGGTTCTTTATCACTTCCTAGACCAGACTCCTGGAAGCAGAGCTTTGTTTTTACAGGTGGAACGGAGTCCTGTTTCCTGGTGGCGCCCTTGCTCCCTCTAGTGCTCTGCCTTCAACCACAGCCCCTGTGATCTTTGGTTCCATCTCTAACTGGTGCATCCTCTGGGAAGTCTGAGGACAGGTCAGGAAAACTTGGGTGCTCCGTAGATGAGACTGGCCCAGTACTCAGTGATCAGTGTGTGACTTGACAGAACGAGTGTCAGACTCTGGACATGTTTAGTTAATGATGTGGATAGACCCAGTCCTTTAACTTTGGCCTATGTACACCATTGAATATTAATCTAGGTTCTTCTTTGGTTTACCAGTTCTTCTATCTCCAGGGCATTGAAGATGCTTCTATTTTATCTGTAGACCATGCTGTGTTTTTGCACATGGATTTTAGTACCTGTGGCTCCTGACAGATGACTCCTAGGGTGGTTACTTCTTTGAATACTCCTCTAGTGGTCACCTGATTTAGTAAAATTTCTTCTGTTGCTAGGTATGTTGGCCTATACCTTTAATCTCAGCACTCAGGAAGCAGAGGCTAGACAATCTCTGTGAGTTGGAGACCAACCTTGTCTACAAACTAAGTTTCAGGCTAACCAGGGCTACATGGTGTGACCTTGTCTTGAAACATTTTTTTTTTCCTTTTTTGTTGTTGTGATTTTGTTTTTTTTTTTAAGATTTTGCTGGGTAGCTCAGGCTAAATTTGAACTCCTGATCCTCTGCCTCTGCCTCCTGTGTTGTTAAATATTTTTAATCCCAATCTGGGGTTTCTACTCCACCTTTGACTATTTAGTTTCCTGATAAAAGATATGCACCACCTTTATGTTTATAATAAACCTTAATCAGCACAAGAACCAGGCAGATATCTATCCTCTATATTATTACGTCTATTTCCCTGCCAATAATCCCATTATCTAATTTGCCATGTTTTGTCTGGGCTGCTCTTAACTCCAATTAGCCAGCCTGCATGGCCATTATTTTAAGATTCTTACCCCATGGCGTCTTCTCCTTTTCCCTCCATTGTTTCCTCTCTCCTACCCCAAACCTAGGAACCCGAGACCCTGCCTATCTCTCTTCTGTTCAGCTATTGGCTGTAGGCATCTTTATTCACCAATCAGGGATAACTTGGGGGGCAAGGTTACATAGTGTCACTTAGCAACCAGCCCTTGGGGGCCAGTATTTAGCATTACAATACAAGCAGAAAAACCAAACCTCAATATCCCAGTGTTGGAATTACAGGTATGCTTCACCATACCCAACCATGAAGATAGGATTTTATTGTGGTCCAAATTTACATTCCCTTGACTACAGGGAGAATTGACATCTTTTATGTGATAGATATTAGGCTGCTGTTAGTAACATTATTGTGAAGATGACGTAACAGGCTTCTTCGCTGCTTCTCCTTCAGATTCGCACTCCTCCTCCTTCCTTAGCCTTTTAAGTGCTGGGATGACCGGCCTGTGCCACCATGCTTTGTCAACACGTTGGTGATTTTGCTGCAGGTTAGGTCCTTGGCCCCAGGAGCTTGACTTCATCCAATGCCAAGAATTCATTAGGCTTTTGGGACTTCCAGGGGACTGTGGATTGTCTGCAGTTAGACACCAGAAATACATGGAGTCCTCAGCACTGTTGACCCTCATCTGCACACCCAATGAAGGTGCTGTGTTTGAACTTGTATAAGCATATGTCCTGGCTCTTCACACATTTGTGACAAAAGACGTTGATTGAGGATGGTTTTCTTTTCTTTCTTTTCTTTGTTTCCTTTTCTTTCTTTCTTCCTTTTTTTTTCTTTTTTCTTTTGTGATTTTTTGAGACAGGGTTTCTCTGGGTAACAGCCCTGGCTGTCCTGGAACTTGCTTTGTTGACCAGGCTGACCTCAAACTCACAGAGATCCATCAGGCCCTGCCTACTGAGAGCTGGGCCTAACGTCATGTTTCACCACACTGAGGATGTTTTTCTAATCAGTGTTTCAGCCTTACAGACTCAGAAGTCTAATCTAAGAGTTCATGCTTTGAAGTCCCATACTCCAGATCACACCATTTACATCAAGAGAAAATACAGCACATCCTTCCCTTGTGGCTTTCTGTAGTTACTATTTATAGCATTCTGGTAGGTTGTCATGGGTGACTGTCCTAAGTGCCACAGGAGACTGCTGCCAGTGCCCTGTGCTTGTGTGTGCCTCCTCTAGCCTGTCACCAAGGTTCACAGACATTTTTCTAAGCATTGAGGAAATCCTAGAAGGACATGTATGGTGCATCTCAAGTTGGCTTCAAGTCTCTCTGCTAAACAGCGCCAGCCAGGGGACCTTCTTCCTGGACTTGGTCTGTTCTTTGCTGAGGGCCACACTGTCCCTCACTGTGTAGTCTAGGCTGGACTCTAACTTATCATCCTCTTGTGTTTGACTTCAAATTCTAGGATTACGGGTGCCCAGCACCACACCCATCTAATGGCATCTTTTAAAAAAACTCTTGTTCACAGTTGGCATTTCCTGTGTGTGGTTAGAGTTAGGGCCTCTTTCTTTAAAGCTGTTTTATTAAATATTAACCTTTTTCCTTTCCCCCCATCTTCCTGTTTTTACTTCAGGCAGGAAGTTAAGAGGAAAGGCCTTCTATTTTGTCAATGGCAAAGTATTCTGTGAGGAAGACTTTCTGGTGAGTATTATCACACAGACTGTGTGGGGTGAGGGTGGCTTAGGGCAGGAGCCCGAGAGGTTCAGATGGCAGGACA
>CM052706.1:593734-626201 GCA_028551405.1 Uromys caudimaculatus | reverse complement strand
TCACATATGTGTACACACACACACACACACACACACACACACACACACACACACACACACACACACGGGCACTCTTGTTAGAATACAGATTCCAGGCCCCGGCCCTGCTGTCTCCAGTTTTCTATATCTGAGGTGGGGCCCATAAACTTCCTTGTGTTTCAAGTTTCCAAGGGATTCCAAGGATCTTGTCTTTGGAATCTTTGAGTTGAGGAATTAACACCTCTCTGTGTCATAGAGTTTAACATGGGAAGGGCCCAGATACAGCTGCTAGAATGGATGGCCCCGGACGATCCCAGTCTCAGCACACAGCTGCACACCCCCAGGGGAACCGCAGGTTTCTCAGGAATCCCTCCTCCTCTCTGCTGGTGGGGAGGTGGCTGACTCATCTTTCTTGTCTCTTCTCAACAGTACTCTGGCTTTCAGCAGTCTGCAGACAGGTGTTTTCTTTGTGGACACCTGATCATGGACATGGTAAGTGAGCATTGGTGGGGAGACCCTTGGAAGGAGGCTAGAAGGATGTTGATACTTGAACACGATGTTTTCTTTCTGATTCCGGTCACTGCTGGTTTTATTTAAAGAAGTCCTTGCCTGGTGCAGCCATGTCCTCTCTAATAGAAGCTGTTGTTGGCTTGGACCAATGCAATTTTACCCATGCACACTGCTGTGATTCAGCTCACACTGGCCTACGTCTGGCTTCTCTGTGGTTGTTGGCTTTCCTGGTGAGATGCTAGGGCCTATTTTACTTGCAGAAATCTCAGCTACCTGGGAATCAGGTACAGTCAGACGAATGTGGTTGTTTTTTTCTTCCAGCACAAGTCATTCCTAAGGAAGCATCCTGCATTCATACAGACAGGGCCCAGGTTTTTGTATCCCATTTTATGCTCAGTCACTGGCTCTTCTAGGTTGTCTGAGTCCAATCTTTGTTTCATAAGTGAGAATAACGTTCCCTGTGGAGTCAGGTTCTGAGGTCAACAAATTGTTTACCATTGGAAACTGGCCTTTAAGAATTTAAGAGCTAAGCCAAACAGTGGTGGTGCATGCCTTTGATCCCAGCACTCAGGAAGCAGAGGCAGGCAGAGGCAGGCAGATCTCTGAGTCCAAAGCCAGCCTGCTCTACTGTGTGGGTTCCAGGACAGCCAGGGCTACACAGAGAATCCCTGTCTTGAAAACCAAAAAAACCCAAAAACAAACAAACAAACAAACAAAAAACAAACCAAACCAAACAAAAAACAAAAAACCAAAAACCAAACACAGAATGTAAGAGCTGGGGGTATAACTCAGTGTCAGAATGCTTGCCTAGCATGTATGTGCCTCGGGCTCTGCCCTTGTTACTGGGAGAAGAACAGAAACCAAGAATGATCAGCTGTGCTGGTTGCTCTGAGGCGGGGCCCTTGATTTATGCTGTTTCCTAGGAGCCACCCCTCTGTTAGATGAGTTTCGTTTCATTCACTGAGCTCATCTTTAAAAACTTGTGAAGGGGCAGGAAAAATTAATCCAAAGCTCGTGGCCTGAGGGTCCCCTGAGGGGTGTTCAGCAGCTTCTAGGAAGCTCCTTTCTTGGGCCGGGAAGAAGCACAGGGGCACATCGCTTGCAGAGCATGCCCAGGGCTCTGAGGTCAATCCCAGTGACAGCAAAAAGAAAGCAAAAAGCCCTTTATGTGCCAGCCATAGTAGATGTTAGCTGGAAACACTCATTCCCTTTTGTGTTACTGCAGTGATTTCACTCTGGAGAAGGGAGCTACCAATCATCACCATTCATTTTTATTATTTTCTTTCATCTTTTTGTTAAGAAATACCTCAGAATAAGAGGCACAAGTCTTACTGATGAGTGAAGTTTTCCTTGTGCACCTACCCATGTAATCACATCCCAAATTAAAATGCAAGACTTAGCTGAAGCCCAGAAAAGGCCCCTTCACTTCCTCACACTTGAGATCCTTCTCCACAGAGGCCATAGCTGCTCCAGGCTCCACTGCCACACTGTGTTTGCTGGTTTCAGAGCATCACACAAGTGGAATTGTAGAGCCTAGACTCTAAGTCATTCTTTTCCTCACTTAAAAATATGAGCCAGGTGGTGGTGGCGGCGCACACCTTTAGTGCCAGCACTTAGGAGGCAGAAGCAGGTGAATCTCTGAATTCAAAGCCAGCCTGGTCTACAGAGTGAGTTCTAGGGTATTCAGGGCTACACAGAGAAACCTGTCTCAAGCAAGTAAGCAAACAAACAAAAAACAAAAGAAAGAAGAGAAGAAAAACTGTCATTATGAGAGTCACATGCATTGTTCCCTATATAAGTAGTTCCTTTGTTTTTATTTCTAAGTAGATTTTATAGTAGATTTCATTGTATAGTATATGAATTTGGGTGTTTGCCATTTTTGAGCTACTTGTACACAGAGCTACTATTTCAGAGCACTCTTGTTCATGTGGTTTTTGTTTTTCTTTTTGTTTTGCTTTGTTTTGAGATGGTCTCATGTAGCCCAGGCTGATCTCACACTTGCCAAATGGCTGAGATTACCTTAAACTTGTGAGTTTTCTGCCTCTACCTCTGAAGGTTAGGATTACAGGTATGCATCACCACTGGTGCTAGGTTGGTTTGTTTGTTTTAATTTTTTGAAACAGGGTCTTACTATGCAGCCTTGGCTTTGCTATATGGAGCAGGATGGTCTCAAACTCATAGAGATCCACCTGCCTCTGCCTCCCAAGTGGAGGGATTAAAGGCGTGTTCCATCATGCCTGGCCTGGTACCGGGTATTGAACTCTGGGCCTCACGGATGCTAGGCAAGTGTTCTACCAACTGAGCTACATTCTCAGCCCTTGTACATGCCTTTGATGGATGTGCTTTCTTTCTGGTTTATACACTAACATTTATAAAGCAACAGTGAACAGAACTATCCCTACTTATGTGGAGTACCTGCTGGCTGCCATTTAGATCTTGATATATAGCAGAGTTTAGCCCTGGGACAGCTGTGGCCTAATACCAGCCAAAGCTTCCTTGAGTGTCTTTTTTTTTTTTTTTTTTTTTTTTTTTTTTTTTTTTTTTCGAGATAGGGTTTCTCTGTGTAGCCCTGGCTGTTCTGGAACTCACTCTGTAGACCAACCAGGCTGGCCTCGAACTCAGAAATCCACCTGCCTCTGCCTCCCAAGTGCTGGGTCCTTGAGTGTCTTAATTGCTCTTCTACTGTTGTAAAAAGACATCATTACTAAGCAAAGTTATAGAAGAAACGATTGAAGCCTTATAAATCCAGAGGGTGAGTTCATGATTATCTTGGCAAGGAACATGGCAGGCAGGCATGGTACAGGAGCAGTAACTAAGAGCTTACATCCTTGTCCAAAAGTAGGAAGCAGAGAGAGCTAAGTGGGAGTGACCTGAACTTTAGAAACCTCAGAGACCACACCTTCTAACCCTTCCAAATAGTTTCACCAACTAGGGCTCAAACATTCAGAGATGAGCCTATGGGACCCATTCTCATTCAAACTACACACTGAGGAGTGTGTGTGTGTGTGTGTGTGTGTGTGTGTGTGTGTGTGTGTGTGCATGTAGGCAAGAGCTATACCCCCTATGTGTCTGTCTAAGAGTGGCTCCCAGCTTTAAAACAGAACTCTGATCTACTGCCAAGAATTCTAATAATATAGAGTCCTTTAAAAAGACATTTAAAAATTTTTCTTTTTACTTTTTAAAATTATGTGTGTGCATGTGTGTCTGTGGTGTGTACATGTGAGTTCAGTTGTCCTTGTGTGTGTGTCTGTGTGTTAGTATGTGCACATGTATGTGAGTGCCCATAGAGACTAGAGGAGGGTATCAGAAGCCCTGGAGCTGGAGTTACAGGTAGGCCGTGAGTCACCAGATGTGGGTGCTGGAAACTGAACTCAGGTCCCCTGTCTTAACTGATGAGCCATCTCTCCCGCCCAAGAGAGACTCTTGCAGACACCCACTTAGCTCTATAGTAGAGCCCCAGCTATCCAACTCTGCATAAACTGTCTGAAAACACCGTGTTAATGAAGGGGTATGTTCTGAAATAGGTCCTGTTCCTCAATGCCAGAATTTTAGAATTTTAGTCAGGATGTAGCAAAATGGCATCTTCTTTTCACTTGACTTTAGGCTCAGTGAGGATTAAGTATTGTAAGGATGTTTTTGCCTTTGAGAGGAGGTGTGTTCCAATTGCCAAGTGGGTTTCAGAAGCCTGGCAGTTGTTTCTCTTCCTTGGCACTTTGGCACAGGGGTTTTAGAAGCAGTAAAACCCAGTAGGGAATGAGGAGGTCTGAGATCCAAGGTAGGATAGTGGAGTAGTCCTCCTGTGCTCCCTGGCTGGGATGTGTGGTACCAGTTATCTATTCAGACTTCCAGTGGAAGGAACTGGATTTTAGCATGTCCCTTCCACAGTCTCACAGTCTCCTGTAGAGCTTGCCTAAGTTCCAGGTCCCCTTCCTCAGGCCTCTTTGAAGGCTTTCTGCATGACTGAGTACCAGCTGTTGATGACTGCTCTGTGCGTTCCCTGCAGACTGGTACTGGGTGCTCCTGTGTGCGGTGATGTAATAGTTCTGTTATTTTTGCTGTTTCACGGCCCGGGTAATTGCAGAGGTATAACTCCCACTGAATCACCAAATATGCTTTTAGCTACAAATTACAGAAATCTCTGACTCTAATAGCATGCATCAAATCGTCTTAAGACACCAACTGCTAGACATTACGCCCGGTGATTCTGAGTGCAGAGGTCTGAGGTGGGGTCTGTGCTAAGGCTGCAGATTCAGGGACCACGCTTTGAGAATGGGACTTTACAGCCACGCCCAATGAGTTCTGTCACTGACCAACTGACCTCACCAAGGGCGTGCCTTCAGTCTTGTTTCTTCTCCTTCCTCTCCTCCTTTCTTCCCTTTCCCCTCTTCCCCCCTTTCTCTCCTTCCCCTCCCTCCCCCTCCCCTCCCCTCCTTTCTCTCCTTCCCCTCCCCTCCCTCTCCCCTCCCCTCCTTTCTCTTCATTTCTCTGTTTGCCTCCTCTCATCCTTCTGTGTCTTGGTTGTTTTGGAAGGGCCCGAGTGGTTCAAGTTATCACATCCAAATGAAATGACTCGCAGAGTAAGGAGGCCTTTGGGGCTTTCCGTGTGTTGTGTCTATTCCACTTGGATTCGATTGATCAGGGCTCCAGCCAGGCCTCTAGGTTGTCACACTGCAGAATCTAAGCCACATGGAAGAGGTACCATCAGGAGTCAGCGTGAGGAGGTTTTGCCCAAGTTCTCCTAGCTCCATCTGAAATTTTCTTTCATTCTTCTATATACTTGCTACCTTCCATAGCAGGGGTGGATTCTTTTGTTACCAGCTTTAACTGGTTTATTGCTGTTTGCCAGTGTTCTGGTCCCAGGACAGGCTTAGCCCTACCTAGCATTGCGTTTTAGGGAAGTACAGTTTCCTGCTATGAAAGAGGGATCAGACAGGAGTCTGCCCTTTTATTTCCTCCGGTCAGCAACTGAGAGTCTGCATAGGTCCCTCTTTGATCCTCTCCTGTCGGCATGTCTAAGCAGACTAGCCCTCTCTTGACCTTTGTCCCCGTGAAGCTCTGGGCTGGGTGGAGCCTGTGCCATGGTGCGGCTGTGCGTTAGGCTCTTCAACCAATGTGTTTGTTCCCCTTTCTCCTCCTCGCCTCTCCCTTCCTTTTGTCTCTGAGTTGTTTCCTTTCTGTCTTCAGATCCTACAGGCCCTAGGGAAGTCCTATCACCCTGGCTGTTTCCGCTGCGTCATCTGTAACGAATGTCTGGATGGGGTTCCTTTCACCGTGGACTCTGAGAACAAGATCTACTGTGTCCGAGATTATCACAAGTAAGGAGAGAGGAAGGGAGTCGGTGGTAACCTGTACATGGGCCCCGCTGAGCTCAGCAGAATGAAAAGTATGTGGAAAAACTCTATTAAAATGTGTTTGGTGGCAAAGCAGAACACACAATGGTAATCAGAGTAATCCAACAAGCCTGCGGCCCCACCTTTACCTAATTTCCCTAGGCACCAAGTCAGGCTTAGCCTACCACCCTCTACTTGTTGGACCAGCTCAGATAGCTGTGCAGGGGGCAACCAACCAGCTTTATCTTTATTCCCAAGGGAGCAGCCGGCAGCCTGATGTTCCCATAGCAGCCAGGAAGAGTGTTTGCATTACAAAGAGTGAGCCTAGCTCCACAGAACCCTGAGTGCTGGCCCTGAGGGCCTCCTGGCAGGTCCTGGTTACCATTTATACTCTGGTAACAACAACACAATGTGCAGTGTGTTCCCTTTGTCTCTCCCACAGGGTGCTGGCCCCCAAGTGTGCAGCCTGTGGCCTTCCCATCCTTCCACCAGAGGTAAGATGCCTTTCTGGTTCTGCTCATAGGTCTTCAAAAGACTGGACTGTCTCCCTTGAATCACTCAGAATATCTGTAACTTGATCTTATACCTTTCAATATACCCCTCCAGTGCCCAATACTGTCCCTTTCTCCTGGGCTGGCTTCCTAACCCCATGTGCCTGTTTGCCCTGATAGCCAGGCCAAACTCTGAACAGAACAGAGGGGCGGAAAGCTTGTCTCTTCTTCTTTTTTAAAAGATAAATATCCCTGAAACCCTGCCTCAGTGAATATAACAGAGAGTGAAGGAAGAAGACACCAGACATGAACTTCTGGCTTTCACATGCATGTGCATACAAGTGTGTGCTTGTGCACATGCAATCATTCATATATACATATGCAAAGAATTAAATTCAATTAAAGTAAAAGCAGTGTCCCCATTGGTCTTTTGTCCAGTGACATCCGCATGGCCCCCACCCACTCTCACACCTGCCGAATCTGGTCTTTTTCCTAAAAGTTTTCAGTATTCACTCTTGAGTTATGTCCCTCCCCCAAAGCTTCCTCCTATCACCCCACAATCTCCTCCCACCCTGTTCCTTTGTTCATAGTATTCCATGGAGTTATGACTGGCCTCTTTGCATGTCTTGCTGTTTTTGTCCCAGGGCTCAGACGAGACCATCAGAGTTGTGTCCATGGACAGAGACTACCACGTAGAGTGCTACCACTGTGAGGTAGGTCCCTTCTGCCCAGCCCTAAAGCCTACCTTACAAAGCCCTCCTGGGTCATGGGACTGACGTGGTACCACGTTCTCTGAGGTCTATCCTCAAGATCTGATTATATGGGGGTGATTACAGATGCTTGGTGTGAAGGTCTATGCCTTTTCTTTTTTTTTTTTTTTTTACGAATTCAAAATGAGAAAGTTCTGAAGCTTATAATTGCTACCCTGAAGTTTCAGAGCTCAGAGGACTGTGTGCAGTGTAGGGTTCAGGGTTACACTGTCACTTACATATATAATGAGGGTGAGGGGAAGAGGTGTCTCTCCCTCCTGGGTGCAGCATGTTCTGTCAGAAACATCTGTCTGAACTTGACCCTGAAAATCATGAAAATAGGTACATCTATTGGTGGGTATGTACCTCGTGACTGTCCGAAAAGCCAGAGGTCAAGCTGCACCAATCTTCAAGGCAGGAGGATCAAAAGTTCAAGGTCATCCTTGACTACAGAGCATATCTAACCTGGGCTACATGAGAAACTATCTCAAAAGAAGGGGGATGTGTGGAATTAATTAACCAACCCAAAAGATGCATAGCATTGTCATTTCAATTTGAGTCCATAAAAATTACTCATAAGATAGTTTTCTATCTTTGGGTCTGCTGTCTCGGAAGCCTGGTGTGTATCTGCTGAAGCTGCATCTCGGTCCCAACCAATCGCATTTGAAGAGCTCCATGGTGGCGGGTAGCCACTGGCTTTTTCACTGGTCAGGAGCTTCCTACAACCATAAAGCCTCCTTTAGTGACTGGGTGGATTGTAGTTTCATGTTTCTGGAACATCCTTGCCTCCTTGCAGGACTGTGGTCTGGAGCTCAATGATGAGGACGGTCACCGCTGCTATCCACTGGAGGATCACCTGTTCTGTCACTCCTGCCATGTCAAGAGGCTGGAGAAAGGACCCTCACCTGCACCCCTCCACCAGCACCATTTCTAGCAAAGAGACACAGTGGGGATGTGGGGCCAGCCTGCCCGGGGAGGTGTCTGTGTAGCACTTCTGAGCTCCCCCACAGCTGGGGCACAGGAGGGACAGGAGGTCAAGTTCCTGTGTGTGTGAAGGGTACCTTTCTTTTAACCACAGAAGTGTGCACTCTCCACCCAGTCCATTTGTTTTCCAAGGGCTTTTCTATATTGCCAGACACTCGCCAAATCACTCAGGAAGATGCTCCAGCCTGCACGTGACACAAGATGGGGTCTGTGTAACTAGACACATCCTACTCCCTGGAAAGCAGGTTTTCAGATTGTGTTGAGCACATTCCATAATGTCCCTAAAGAGAAACATGATGGAGGTGAGCAGCACTTCCCTCCTCTAGGAGAATGCCTGCACCCAGGTAACCCTCACACAGCCTGTGAAGTGACTGAACAGTTCAGTCCTCTTCAGAGCTTTAGTTCTTCTGAGAATGCTTCGAACACTTAACTGCATTACAGCAAGAAAGAGGCACTGCATATACTTTGTACCTTGGAGTTTGCTTGGTGAATGAGAGCCAGGCTTAGACATCTGGGAGGCTGGGTCTCTCTGTTGTGCCTCTGCCTTTCCTCCAAGGCAGCGGAGCTGGGCAGATCCTTGCCCTGTCCTACACAGCCAGCTTGGAGAACTGGTGCAGGCACCAGGCTTCTTGTCCATGCTCAGTGCTGTGTCTTCATTGCTTCCTCCAGTCTGTGACGTTGGAGTTGCTTCCTCAAGGTGAGTCTGAGGATCTCATGCCCTCACATCCCTGTCACTGTTTTTCAGCTTATTTGAGCATGACCCTTGGGGATCCCAGTCCACGTTGTGGGAGAGAGCTCCTTCTAAAAGGGAAGTTTTGTGTGTGAGACCTCAAAGCTAGCACCAGAGGGAGTGCCTGAGCTTGTTTCAGAGCTATCTCTCTTGTCCACTTCTCAGCACAGACATTTGTTTGGTTTGACGAAACCAATATAAGGTACACTGCTTTAGTCTGTTTTTTTTTTCCCCCTTCGTTATTTCTCTCTACCTTTTCCCACACACAAAACATACCTCAGAGACAGTTTTCACCAAATCACAGATCAAAGAGGAATTCATCCATCATATTGGGAGACTGTTGGTGTATCTGCAGCGGCCAGTTTCCAACTCTTGACTACAGCTAAGCAATGCAGTCGCAACACAAGGGCTTCTGAGACTAGATGCTACTGAAATCAGCACTCTGGTCTCAGGTACCTCTGCGTGCTGGCTCCTGGGGTAGCCAGGCTAAGAGGAAGACCACATGCTGACAACATTAAGACCACTTCTGAGGTGGATATGTGGGCATACCTGTCCTCCCAACATTTGAGAGGCTGACGTTTGTGAAGTAGGAGTTTAAGGCTGTCCTCTACTACATGAGGTCATGGCCTCACTCAAAAAAAAATTTTTAAGGAGAAAGAAAACAAAAACAAAACAAAACCCCACCCAGCACTGAAGAACATGATTGTCTTTGCCTATCACTTCCTAAGGCCAGAGGTCAGTGTCTGCTTGGAAGTTCAAATGGGTAAAACTGGAAAAACAAAACAAAATGGGTTTCCATCTGCTGTCTTGTCTTCCGGGAGTGCCCCGTGACTTGTGGCAGGAAGGCTGCAGTTTCTCACTTCAGCTGTCAGCCTGGGTACCCAGCAGCCAGCTTGGGTGATGAAGCATGGTCCATAGAGCCCCTGCCACGTGTGAATGTGGACTCTTGACTAGGCCTCAGCCTAGGTTATTGCAATCCTGCTGGCCTCCATTGCCTGTGAGAAGTTCAGAACCAACAGTGTGGGCCAGGACCATCTTTTCCATTTTTATAAGGTTCCTTGTGTTGATTCCTTTGGACAGATGTTACTTGTTTCCTATTCTAGACAGAGTCCCTTTTTTTTAAAGAAAAGCTATGAATATATGGGGTCACAGAGATAGACCCTGAGACTAGCCCTGTTTTTTCTCTTCCAGTTACCTAGGTTGGCTTTGACAACCCAAGGCAGGGAAAGGAAATGAGACAATATGTCTTTGCCTTCATTGAGGTTCTGGTGTAGTCTAATTTTGAGTCAAGATGATTGATGAAAGTTGCATTGGAATTAGTGTCAGAAGTAGATGGGATTTGTTTGCATATTGAATAATTTAAAACTCTGTGGTTAATTTTTAAATGAAGTCCATGATTGAGATGATTCAGATCTGTTTGCAAATACTACATTTTATATTATGGAAAAAGCAATAAAGGAATTTGCAGACTTCCCAGAACCTCCGAATCTTCTATGACTGTTTGCTGGAGAAGGCACCACTAAAGGGGTCTCGTTGTTCCTCTTTATCTCAGGCCTGTGCACTAAAACATGAAGATATATTCACTTATCTGGGATTTTAAATGTTCTATACATTTTGGTCAGATAGAGCTGTAAGGAGATTTTACTTATAGGTATGTAGGAAGAGAACAAAGGGAGTTGGTAGGGAGACTATGCTTTGAAAGGTAGAGCAAATAGCTTTTCCAAGATTTCTGCACAACTCTTGTACCTTGGATAAAACCAAGGAGATGGAGGTGATCCCAGATCCAGGGCTAGCCTCTGCCATCACCTTCCTCATTCTGACCCATAGATTTCAGAAGAGCCTTCGGCCTTAACAGAGTTATTGGCTACATGTTAAGTATGACAGGACTTTCCATTCTCCTTGCTAGTGCCTAAGTGACCCCTTTCAGCTGAGTCCTGCGAGGGTCCCATGTTGAATCCCAGGTGGCTGACAGAAGAATCAAAATGTTTTGCATGCGTTCAGTACTGCCGCGGCTCTGTATGGAAGTCAATCACACAGAATGCAAAACAGTATTGTTAAGATCCAGAATCTACAGTCCTTTGCAGGCCTTAAATACTGTCCTGCGTACCCTTTTCTCACTCAGTGGAAGTGTTGTCTGCCACTTAGATCCCTTGCAAAGAATAGTGTGAGACTTGACTCCAAACTCTGGTTGCAGAATACACTTGTAAAAACTCTCAGGCGGAGAAAGAATTCCATCAGTGAAGTGCTTGTATGAGGACTTGAGTTCAGTTCTCATAATCCATGTAAGAGTGTCAGATGCAGTAGTGTGGGAAAGTGGGGGGCATGTGACATAGTAGGGGACATGTGCCGTACCGGTAGACTAACTTTTGGAGGAGAAAAAAAAGTTTTGATATGAAGTTGTTTTAGGTAGGGTTTTACTGCTGTGAACAGACACCATGACCGAGGCAACTCTTATAAAGACATTTAATTGGGGCTGGCTTACAGGTTCAGAGGTTCAGTCCATTATAACCAAGGAGGGAACATGGTGGCATCCAGGCAGGCATGGTGCAGGAGGAGCTGAGAGTTCTACATCTTCATCTGAAGGCTGCTAGCAGAATACTGGCTTCCAGGCAGCTAGGATGAGGGTCTCAAAGGCCACACCCACAGTGACACACCTACTCCAACAGGGTCACATCCTCTAATAGTGCCACTCCCCGGGCCGAGCATATGCCAACCATCACCGAAGTGTATGCTGGTTTCCATCTCATAAATGCTTCTACCACTGTCAATATCACTCTACCATCATGACACCCTGGAACTTGGAGTGGGGAGTGGGATCATCATCACCACCACCACCACCACCACCACCATCGTCACCATCATCGAGTACCAACCACCCTCAGGCATTTGAGCATCTTGGAGCCAAGATAGTGGGAGAAACCTGTTCAGCCCCATGATTGAAACAGTACCGACAGTAACGGTGTGTCTCCATCAGGCATTATTCTACACACCCTATGTTCTTTATCATTCCTCCTCTTGTAGACAACAAAGACATGAAATGGGGGAGTAACCGTCCAAACAGTAGGACCAAGACCAGGCCCATTCCAGAGATATGTCTTGACCCCTCTGGCTGCTGGAGGGTAACTCATTCTTTATGGTCTTTTTCATTAAAGCCTGTCCGTAAAACCTCATGAGGCTATGAGGAGGTCCAGTCACTGCTCTCTGTTGGGGTTTGTATTGGTTCCTATTATATCCTAATAAAATACTTTAGAACATAAATCTATTATAGTTCTGGAGAAATGGCTTCTACAGGTTATCCACAGATCCTTTCAGAGATTCTAGGGGAGGCAGAATACCTTTCAGAATTGCTAGGGAAGTTCTGCCTCCGGTATTCTCTCTTTGCTGTGACAGAATGCTTCGCAGAAGGAACTTAAGGGAGGAGAGGTTTATTTGGGTTCATGGTTTCAAGGGACACAGAAGGCACGACGACCGGCGACTCAGTGGAGCAGTGGAGGAGCAGTGGAGGAGCAGTGGAAGCATGAGGCAGAAACCCTTTTATCCTGACTGACCAGAAAACAGTCTTAGAGAAGAACCAGAATTGGATTACCTTCAAGGCCTGCCCTCAACAGTCCCACTGGTTCTACAGCGTCCCCAAACAGTGCCACCTACTGGGGCCCAAGTGTTCAAACAAGTTTTTCGCTCTGGGGGTTTTTATATTTGTGGCTGGGGCTGTACCATTCTGAGCCTCTTTCTTGTACCGAATGAATGACTTTTGGGATTATATTGGGCGTATCCAGGTAAGCTAGAATAATCTCCCTATCTCAGGATCTTTAATCTGGAATCCCCTTTTGCTTTGCATAATAATATAATCATAGATCCTGGGTATTAGGACATAAACATTTTGGAAGCAACTAGTCTTCAGCCTACTTTGGATTGAAACAAGTTTCTTTGGGGGTGGGGGTGAGGCTGGAGGTGGAAATGAAGGAATATCATGGGATAGATGATAACTTTTCTTCAGGCAGTGCTAAAAGTGGGTTTCCTGAAGTTAAATGGGTATGTACGTGTATCAACATGATTGGAATCTGGGTGTCAGAAAAAGGTCAGGGGTCTTATACTGACTGTTGGAAGGTCTCATTCAGGAGGGCTCAGGTATGCGGTACATTCTAGAGAAGCCCAGGTAATGTGGTTCCCCCCAAGTGTGCCAGATACTCTAAGTCACTGTTCCTGCTAAGTTACATACATGTATCACCCGTTGAGAAAGTTTCAAAGACAAACGGCTAGGGCATAGTATGCCATGTGGAGGGGAAGAGCCACAACCCTAGGGACTCAGTGGGTGGCAGGGATGCTAGTGATCTGTAAATTAGGCTATCTTCCTGGGAATGCAGATTTTCTAAGAAGCTAAACATATAAGTTACACAGATGCACTGCAAGGACATTTGGCTAAAGATGCAAATTTGTATTTACTCACCTTTAGGATTTCTTATTCTGAACATGCTTGTTTGAGAACCCATGCGTGTTTGAGGGCTGGAGAGATGGCTCAGTTGGTAAGTGCTTTGATTTAAGATGAAGACCTGCGGGCAGTGGTGGCGCACACCTTTAATCCAGCACTTGGGAGGCAGAGGCAGGCGGATTTCTGAGTTCGAGGCCAGCCTGGTCTACAGAGTGAGTTCCAGGACAGCCAGGGCTACACAGAGAAACCCTGTCACAAAAAACCAAAAAAAAAAAAAAAAAAAAAAAAAAGATGAAGACCTGAGTTTGATTCCCAGAATTCATATTAAAAAATGCCAGGAGTGGTGGTGCACACTTATAATCAGCATGCTCCAAGAAAGATGAGGTAGACAGAAACAGAAAAATCACCTGATCTTTACATCCATGTGCACATGCACAAATACATACACACAAGAATGCCTAATTCTGTCTGCACTACTCTCCATCTTTCAGTCTCGTTGGGTGTTCACAGAAGCCTTAGTTAGCTGATGAAGAAAGGCCAGACCTTTGAGTTTTTACCTGTTTAGAGAGGCTGAGCAGGAGCCCTCTGCAGGCCAGTGCTAATCAACTGGAGGTATTCTTTTACAAGCCTTATGAAGCAGGCTACAAATTAAATATCATTTTATTAAAAGTGATGGGGCTGGGGCTGGGGCTGGAGAGATGGCTCAGTGCTTAAGAGCACTGACTGCTCTTCTAGAGGTCCTGAGTTCAATTCCCAGCAACCATGGTGGCTCACAACCATCTGTAATGGGATCTGATGCCCTCTTCCGGTGTGTCTGAAGATAGCTACAGTGTACTCATATACATAAATCTTAAAAAAAAAAAAAAAAAAAAGTGATGGGGCTGGAGAGATGGCTCAGCGGTTAAGATGGCTCACAACCATCTATAAGGGGATCTGATGCCCTCTTCTGGCCTAAGGATGTATATGCAGCAGAGCACTCATACATTAAATTAAAAAAATTTTAAAAAGATGATAAACTATCTTTTTAAAGAGAGATGAACTATCCAGTGAACTGAGAGCTGGTACGTTGAAGGGTGGTCAGGGATAGAAATGAAGTGACATACCGGAAAACATGTGACCACCTTCCTGCCCACTGTGGGGGTCCTCTGGGAGTTCACTCAGCCTCTATCTGGCCTTAGAATCAAGAGCTCATGACCTTAAGCAAGCTTCATTTCCTTTTCTGGAAAAATTGGATGTAGTAAGCATTTTGTATTTTTTTTTTAAAACACAGAAATATTATGGGAATATGTTTTCATTTTAAACCCAGATGTGGGGATGGATCTAGGGCTGCTTCCTATCAGGTGACTATGTACCTTGTACTCTAAAAGAGGCATGATTTTACCAGCAGCAGGTAGTTTCTGCAGTTGTATGATGTTTGGAATTCTGAGGACATTTCAGAGGGTATATAAACGCTAGGGACCCAAAAGGTGGTGTAGGTTGCTGTTTGAGAGTTGGATGCTGTTGGTTGCTGCTCTTTGTGGTTTGTTAAGTAGTCATGTGCAAAGAAGAAACAAGAAGAAGAAATATAACTTTAATTTTTTTAAATCTTATTTTTAATGATGGGTTTAAACATTTTAACCTCCCTTACAGCCCACCACCCACCAGAGATTGTAGGGAAAAAAAGATATTTAAAAAGTGGACCTGTTTAGAAAGGTTCTTTTGAACAACTCCCATCTGTGTTGTCTGAAAATCTGACAGTTCAGTCCACAGGTTAGCAGACAATAACAGCTCGATCCACTAACAAACACTTCATAGATACACCAATAGTCTAGTTCGATAGATTCGGGTTAACAAGTAACACAACCTAACAGAGACATCCGGGCCTCAGCCTTGACTTGAGTCAACAGGAGAGACCAACACAAACAGCAAGAAAAGTTCTCAGCTGTGCATCTCAAAGAAGCAAAGATCAGCAAAGACACAAGACCCACAAGTGTTACAAAGCTAGTTGTACCAACAAGCCAAGCTGTTTCTGTCACTCTGTCAAGTTCCCGCCAAACTTGTGTCCTCCACGGGCCCTGCCTCAGCAAGGGTCTTCCCTCAGCACGTGCATCCAATCAGCCCGAGTCCACAGAGTGCTGACAAATGGAGCTCAACTACACAATATAGGACCGACCAATATATGTGTTATTAAAGAATCTGTCATCACCGTCCTTTCATGTGTTTGCTTTAACAGAATCCTCTCCTGTGTCTGCTTTAGTGAGATGTTCTTTCTTGAGTCTGCCTTAGTCTTTCGCCTGTGTCCACTTCAAAAAACCACTCTTTTACGTGTTTGCCCCAACAAAACACCATCTGACACAACCAACCCTCCAAAGAACACTTAAGTTTCCGCTTCAAAGACATTACATATCCTGATGGCAAAGACCAAACTTGCCCCAAGGAGCTCGACACCACTAATCAGCAGGAAGCAGTCTAATGATGATATCACAGCCTTTCCCTTTATCCTATTCTCTCCCCTATCTAGTTTTAGGGGTTGAAAGGGTGGAGAAAAGGGGGTGGAGAAGGGCAGAAGAAAGAAGAACCCACAAAGTAGCAAAATCGGGCTACAATGGGATTACAATTGAATTTACTTTATGAGGTTGTATGGGTTGATTTTATTTGTCTAGAGAAGCATGACTTTACCGGTCAGTTTGACAAGTTTTTACTGATCAGTTTGACAAGTTTTAAGAATTGATGATTACGTCAGGATGATCAACAAGATAAAATATAAGTAGATTAAAGTAAAAAAAAAAACCAAGCACAAATTTTAAAAAGCACCTATATACAAATAATAAATGTGAATATATAAGAGTGAAGATTAAGTTAAACTATTATAAGGAAAGGGTAAAGAATAAACTGGCAGAAAGACTAATGTATACAATCGAAGAGCTACTATGCTCTTGTAGAGGACCCGAGTTTTGTCACAAGTACCTGCCTTGGGTGGCTGTACCAAGTGCATGTGTGTGCGTGCATGGGTGCACACACACAGACACATAATGAAAAATAAAATCTTTTTAAAGGTCAACTTTGTGAGAAAAAAAAGATTGAATGTATCAAGAGAAAATAATCAATAGGTCAAGAAATAAAAAGTAAAAAGGAAGTTGTGTTTTTTCACCTATGAAAACTGAAGAAACTACAATTTATATTTATATGTGCATGCCTTATTTATTTTATTTGTAGATGGGGTTCCCAGATCAATGCCTCTCTGTCTCTAATTCTAGAATTTTAGGTATATGCCACTACATCAGACTTGGATATCTAATTTATATGTATACATAAATGTCTAATGTTGATTAACATGTGTGGAAACATGCTGGTGACAGAGGGTATATTGTTTTAATTTTTCCACAGAGCAATCTGAAAATACGAACCAAAAATCTAAATGCCTATGAGATGGGCCTTTAAAATGTCCACTTGTCCACCCAAATAAAACATCTTAAAACAAGAACTCTTAAACCAGGTGTGGTTGGTGGTGCTTGGTTATAATCTCAACACCTTGGGAGTTTGAATCAGAGTTCCAAGTCCATTTCTCATAGCCAAGTAAAGGCCCACTGTCTTACATAAGCAGCCTCAGTCTCTCGCTCTCTTCCCCTCCCCCCACTCCGCGGGTCACATACACACACCACACACACCCTTCAAAACAAAAAACAAACAAAACCAAAAACTAAACCCTCTTTTTTTTTTTTTAAGTGTTAAAACTGGCAACAACTCATATTAATAACCTTATATCTCAGACAAAAGATTAAAAAGCAAACAAAAAATACTGCTAGCCGGGAAGCTTTTATTCCAGTACTCAGGAGGCGGAGGCAGGGATCTCTGACTTGGAGGCCAGCCTGGTCTACAGAGCGAGTTCTAGGAGAGTCAAAGCTACACAGGGAAACCGGGTCTCGAAAAACAACCCATCATAACTTCATTAAAAGCAAACTAAAACCTCAAAAGTGTAGAAGCCGGGTATGGTGTCTTGCACCTTAAATTGCAGCACTCTGGAAAGCAAAGGTTGGCATCTGGCCTGGTTTATATCCAGCAGTCAGGACTGCAAGAGTGAGCCACACCCCTTAGCCCCTGCTCTAATTCTGCCCCCAATAATTTCCTGTGTTTGATATTTTAATAACCTCTTGGGGAGTGGGGTATGTTATGTAGGACACCTTAGCCATCAAGTGACTGGTTAATGAATAGGCTGAGCCCCGCTCCCCACCCACCTTTGTGACATTTGTTTCTGGCTATCTCAGGTCTTACGTAAAATGAATAGTCACGCACTCGTTTTTCTGGGCCTCTTACTGCGAAATACCCGAATTTTTAAGGTTTCCTTGTGCAATGGAGGCTAGGTTGGTTTTGCAAGCGGAGCTAGCCAAGGCCGCAGGTAGCGGTCCCAGGTCTGCAGCCAGGGTACTGTCTTGTAGAGCAGAAGCTACGCCATTCTCTTGTCAGTGCCGCCTGTGCTCTTCTACCTGCTAGGAACCTTCGGTGAGGTTTTCCATCATCGGGTGGGAAGACATTGGCCACGCATGTCCCTGATTGCAAACCTCCACTCTCAAGAGTGTTTTCCTAAGTGCCGGTTTAGCAGACTCCTGCGCAATTTTAAGAACAGGGGCGCTAGAAAATTTGCAAACCGTTTTATATAACTCCGGGTTTCAAATGTAGTTAAGAAGGTATTATTTTGCGTAAAGCAACATTAAAATGTAAGCTATTTGACCTTGACATTCTAGCTATGATCCTTTGCAAGCAGGCCTTGCAACATTCAGAGAGGAAAGAAAAATAGACCTGCACATATCGAGCCAGCCAGGAGTCGAACCTAGAATCTTCTGATCCGTAGTCAGACGCGTTATCCATTGCGCCACTGGCCCTGTGCTGAGAGGGCTTCTTCCACAATGAGTGATCTCCAATTACACAGCTTCAATGCGCTTCCTGCTTCTAACTCCTCAGTCTGGTCGGTTTGTTGAATGTCGCAACTCAGCGCAACCCTACCGGGACTCCGCCTTTCTCCGCAACGCGTTACACCAATCCCCAAAGGCGACGTCACGGCGTTCTTTGGTCTGCTCCAATCTGCGCATCGGAGGCGTGCTTCGCAGGTCCCGGCTGGCTCACTGGTTTGTCCGCTGCCGGCTCCCGTGCTCGCCCGAGAGGCGGACCCGGGAAGGGTGGGACCAGGCCGAGGCTCCTTAGCCACCGCACCTGGGGAGCGGTCGCACCGGAGCCGAGGTGGCATCGGGGTACGCTGCGGGTGGAGCGGAGAGGAGGAAGGTGCACGATGGCGGCCGCAGCCTACGAACATCTGAAGCTGTGAGTCCCGCGGGCTGCGGCCGCTGACAGGAAGCGCTGAGGGGCGAGCGGGCGCCGAGGCCCGGGCGTGTGCGGCCCGCACTGGCCAAGCTCGCGGGCTGGGCTTTCTCGGTCCAGCCTGGCTGCAGCGTAGACCGGTGTCCCGCAGCCTCATCCGCAGCTGGGCCTGGCGCGGTGAGCCGAGCCGGAGCCAGCAGCACCAGGAGCGGCTGCAGCCAACTTTCCCTGGGTGGCCTCCGGGAGTGCTCTGGCGTCCGCCGGCAGAGGAAACCTTTCTCTTGGTTTCTGGCTTTCTGGGCCTGGGAGTCTCAATGACGGGTCTTTCTTAGGGCGCAGCAATAATTTAGTTAGACCTCCGAAGGGCCGGTCGAATTTACTGTGCTTATTTCAACAGACTGCGTTGACAGCTACAGGCTCGCCTCTAGTTTTGGCGTAGCAGTGTTGACTTTTAGCAAAGGCAGGTACTTGAGGTTTTGAGACCCAGCCTCTGGTTGTTTAGAGGTGCAGAAAATAGACAATTTTAAGCCCTTTGGCTCGTCCTGGGCTAAAGGGAGTGGGGGATAATTTCTCTTGCTGTCACCCTCAGCACCTGCACTCCTTGTTTTGTGAATAACTTTGTCCTAACCGCTTTAATAATTTACCACGGACCATAGTCTGGGAATGCTTTTAGTAGCAGAAGCAAATATAACTTTTGAAAAGCCAAGTTAAAATATCCTGTTAATTAGACATGGGCATCCCAATTCGTTTGCAGGGAAACAAATGTAGTTTGGGTGCTCCTTATTAATAACTGAAAGTGTAAAGTTAGGAGTACAGAGTTTGGAGGGAGGCTATCTGCCCAACACTTTTTGTGTTTTTCTTCAGTTCACCCTTTGTGCCTCTTCTACTTGCTATAGTTCTCTTTGAAAACCCCGGTTCTACACACCCCTCCACATTTCTTTTAATTAGTTTTTCTTTGTAAAGTGAATAATTACCTTATTGATGACAGTTGAAGCCAAGTGTATTTGGTCTATGTCCGGCCAGAGTCACATGTTCTTTACTGGCAAATTAGGTTATTGTCCACCTGATAGTTGTAAAAGGGCTGAACATGATCTTACACTAGGTCTCAGGTGTGTTTAAGCTATTTGGAGCCTTGCCTTGAAGCAGCTCAGCTTTGGGTTTCAGGATATTGTTGAATTTTCCTGCACCGAAGGATAATTGAGATGGATAACTTGAGAACTAAACTAGGAAGATTATTTTTGAGCTGCCCAGGCACTAAGTCTCACCAGTCCAGACCTCAATACAGGCAGGCATCCTCTTTGATTCCTGGGTAGGTTTTTCAACCTCTGAATAATTTTTTTTTTAAAATATGATTGTTCATACTTCACCCTTACCATCCTCTCCAGTCCAGACTCCAATGCAGACAGACACCATTTTATGTGTACATAGAAGGGAAATTTATCCTTTAGAAGTGGAAATGATGGTTTTGTATTGAAGTGGAAACTATGAGTTTGGGGTTATGTGGACGTTCCTCTCAGTCTTTAGGTTTGGATGTTTCTATAAATGTGAAGATAGAACTTGATTGCAAGTTTTTCTTTAGCAAGGAGTTTGTGAGTTAGAATCTGTTTTCACCCCTGTGCCCCCTTTTTTTAGCCATCCTATTTAATCTTTTAAATATAACCCTTGGGCGAAGAATATTCTATTTTAGAGGTACTTGTAAGCTGAATTAGTGACTGACCTATCTAAGAAGAATGGGACTTTAAAGAAATGCCTAAAAAGAGCCATACGAGAAGTTACTTTGCCAGGCATTGGTAGCACTTGCCTTTAATCTAAACTGGCACCCAGGAGGCAGTGGGTCTCAGGCAGCCTGGTCTTGAGTGAGTTCCAGGACAGCTATGGGTGCTGAGAGAAACCCTGTCTCAAAGAATGAAAAGGGAAGAAAGTTACTTTATTGTAGATGTATGAAGTGCTGAAGTGCCGGATATGAAATGATAGCTCCTTGCACTGTGTCACACATTTTCTTCAGCTCGTCTCTGCCTTGTTAAAGTTTCCCCTTCTAGATGTACCCTGCTCACCTCCAATTCCCAGTTACAATTCCACTTCTATTCTATTGACCACAGGATCAAGTCCACGGGTTTTTTAGCCACTTGAATTCTAATTTCTTTTTACTTTTGTAACTTTACTGCCTGTAAGCCATGCTAAAGGTTTCTGCTCCTATTCTAACTTCAATCTTGAGTTTGTATTTATCTTTCTGTCAGAGGCCTTTCTTTATCTCTCCTGTCTACATGCTGGTCACATCTGGAGTAAAGAAGAGAGGTCTCAGGTCGTTTAGTCAGAGCAGACATGGATTAACTTAAACTTTCTATTAGCTTTGTGTCCTGGGCAGGTTATTCAGCCTCTGTGAATAATTGTTTTATCTTGAAAATGAGTGTTTATACTTCATAAGGTTTGTAGATAAAGTATTCAGGGTACCTCGTAGATCACCTCTCTGAGAGTCTTGTTTCCCTTCATTGACTCCCTTATGGTTTTTGAAGCCAAAAAGTGAGGATTTATTGTCACACTGTTTGGGCACCAAATACCCATACAACTTACACATTCTATTTATTCTCTTAGACAAGAGGACTGAAGGCTAGAACAACCAATCCAGAGTACTGTTTGAACCAGAGATATAATAGTTATGTATACTTTGCTTGAATGTATCTAAAATGTGATCAATGTTGATTTCTCTCTAATCCTCTTCAATATGGGCATCTACGACATAAATCTCCAGAGTAAATGAATTTTTCAATAGAGAACTGTTGAAGAAGAACAGAGTCTGGGATAACTTGGCATGTATTCTTTTGAAGCAACTAGGGCTTAAGTGCTTTCATGTACATTGTTGTCAAGTGCTTCTGTGGAGTCATAGGTTGATTTATAGTCTCTCCTCATTGGAGAGTGTCACGTGGTACCCTGGTCACATAAGTCACACATTAAGCATAGCAGAGACAACCTTGAAACACAGTTGGCCAAAAGTCTAGTGATCTTTCCATTACACTGCATTATTCAAACGACCTTTTCTTCTCTTATCAGATTGCTTTCTTCTTAGTCTCTGGACAGCCAGGTGTAAAACTGTGTTACTTGTAAGAGAAATTAGTTGACCCCTGGGTTTTCCATATAGAAAACAGAATTTAGGTTGTTTTGTTGTTTTAAAAGATAGTACTATTACCCAGGCTGGCCTGAAATTCATGATTCTCCTGCCTCACCATTTCCAAGTGCTAGGATTATAGATATTGGTCAACATGCCTAGCTTTTTTAGGCTATTTGCATAAACATGAATAATGTTAGACACAATTAGTCTAAAATTGCAAAAATAGAAAAATACATTATTGGAAAAATGCACTACCCTTTTCTTCCTTAAATATCAGCCAAAACAAAATGTAAGGCAAAGAATACTTTTAGGTGTATCTAGCTTTTTGACATTGTAAAATGTCTTTATTGCCTACAAAGCTCACACTTGAGAACCGTGCTGTCAAGTTGCACAAAAAGAAAAAGAACCAACCAAACAAAAACACCTACAAAAAATGTGCTAGGTAAGTTTATGATTGTGTATTCGTAGCTGTTCTCAGCCACATGTAGATCACGTGCTGAACATGTTTATTAGGTACTGAATCAGGTAGTAGTTTACTTCTGAAAACAACAACAACAACAAAAAAGAAAACCCCTCTTTTCTGAGCTGGAGAGATGGCTCAGTGCTTTAGAGAGCTTGCTGCTTTTCCAGAGGACCTGAGCTCATTTCCCATTTACCACATCGGGTAGCACACGACTGCTTTTATCTCCAGTTCCAAGGGAGCTAAAGCTGCTTTCTGGACCCTAAGGCACATTCATTCATTCATTCACCCATTTACCCACCTGTTCATCCCCCCCCCCCCCCACAGAGGCACCTTCATTCACTCACACTTACACTCATATACACTCATATTTGAATAATAATAATAATAAAGCAAAAATCTTTTAAAAAGAAGTATCTATAACTTTAGGGGAAAAGAAAAATACTGTTTCCTCAGGAATTTGCCTTCCTTAAACACTCTCATTCTCATAGTTGTACATCTAGGAGAAATGTGAGGCTATCCCAGACTGCTCTGAACATATATGTGAGGCTGTCCCAGACTGCTCTGAACATATATGTGCAATGCATCTTGTACAGTGAACACTCAGCTTATTTACGCAGCTTTGCATAGAGGGAAGGTTTTCTTCATGGAATAAGGCACAGACGATAGGGATTTGTGTCGGGGGGGGGGGCATTAGTTGGATGGAAGTTCATAAGAAAGAGTCCTACTTGAGAAAGGGTCTCCTGGAGCCAGGTTGGCTTTGAACTTGAAGATGACTTGAACCTCACAGATACTAGGATTACTGGTGGACTACTACACTGACACACAGTGAATTTGAAGAGTTAGGATCTGAGCCAAGTGCTGGTGACACACGCCTTTAAACCCAGCACTGGGGAGGCAAAGCCAGGCAGCTCTCTGAATTTGAGGCCAGCCTGGTCTATAGAGTGAGCTCCAGGACAGCCAGGGCTACACAGAGAAACCCTGTCTTGAAAAAAAAAAAAAGAAGCAAACAAAAACAAACAAACAAACAAACAAACAAAGAGTTAAGACCTGGTTTGGAGGAGTCTGATTGTTAGTGGGTTTTGAGGAAATAGATAGGATGAGGAAGTTTTGAAAAAGACAGGATTGAAATGAATTAGCTTCCTAGAGACACTGGCTGGCTTGGGGCTTATATTGGGCTTCTGATGAACCTGAGCAGTAAGGAGAGGCACTCAATGAGAGACTGGGTCGCTATCACTGGAACCCAAAGGGAAGCTGAGTAAACACCTTCAGTGTATGGTTTACCGGGGCCAGAGGATCCTTTGTATATAAGTTCTTTCCCCTAATCAAACCTAATAAAATATTATGTTTGCCTTTCCAACCAGAGATAGGTTAAACATTTTAAGACCTTAATTTTTCTTTAAGGTTTCTAAGGAAGTGTGTTGCTACAGTTTTATGATACAGCAGTCATATTTCTATGCAAATAGTAATTTTTCCATCCATTCATTCATTCACTTTACATCCAAACACAGCCCCTTCCAGTTCCCACCCTGGCAACCACCATTCTTCTATTACTGTGGATTTAACTAGTCATTCCAGGTGCCTCATTTATGTGGACCCAATTTTTTCCTTTTGTGACTGGTTTGTTTCAGTCCTATAAGGCTTCAAAGTTAAACCATCTTGTAGCATGTGTCAGTTTTTTTTTTTAAGGCTGACTAACCATTCATGGTGGATAGTCTTATACTGCACTGCAGTGGGAACACATTCTATGAAATGCACCCTTAAACAAGTTTCATCATCCTGTGAGTATCAGACTGTGTTTCTACCAGACCAGATTGCATAGCCTATCATACACTTAGCCCACAGGGTATCTACTATTGTACATATGATTCATAGCTGACCAGAATGTTCAACAGCATGCACGTGTGGCACATGCTCTGTAATCCTAACACCTGGGAGGAGGAGACAGGAGTATAAGGAGTTCAAGGATAGCCTCAGTTATTTATTTATTTTTGTTTTTGTTTTTTTGTTTTTTGTTTTCAAGACAGGGTTTCTCTGTGTAGCCCTGGCTGTCCTGGAACTCACTCTGTAGACCAGGCTGGCCTTGTACTCAAAAATCCACCTGCCTCTGCCTCCCAAGTGCTGGGATTAAAGGCGTGCGCCACCACTGCACGGCTGGCAATAACCATTTTAATGGATGAGAAATTGGCTGGTAGTAATTCATATAAAGTAGGTTAATTTTGCACATTTTTCTTTTAAACCATGCAACAGAAAGTGCAGCTTAGTATACTGTAGGGGCAGCAGGTTGGACCGTCATGGAACACTGCCTACAGCCTCGTTATGATCTGACAGGATTGTGAAGAGGTCAGCTGTGGCCTGAGATAGGATGTGTATGATGCACAGGGTGTAAAGTTATATTTTTGGATACTAAAAAATCACAATGGAAGAAAATGATGATGACTTTGATGCTTATAGTGTGATACCACTTTGCTTTAAATTTAACAAGAGCAATAAAGGCTTTTTCTTTTTTGCAGTTAGGAATTTTCTTATCAATTGTTGATGATGAAAAATTTTGACATTGCAACGTTTCTACTTGGACTTTGCTATCAAGGTGGTTTTGTTTTTTTAATTATTGCAAAAAAAAATCTCTGTAAGTTACATTTACAATCTTGTGTTGGGTCACATAGTAGCTAGCTATCTTGAGATATATGTGTGCCACAGACCTGATAGATTCTTTATCTTGGTTTCCCTGAAACCTAATAATTTTGTGTATTTGTTAGTTGAGAGTACAGTATAACCTGTTGATAGATTAATTTTGAAAAAGTTCCTGGCAGAACTTGGCTTCAGTGATACTTTTTTAAAATTAAATTTCTCATTTGAGAAATTTCTCAACAGAGCTGACACTAAGGGAGGAGATAGGTAAAGGAAGGGAAGGGAAGAGAAAAGGAAGAAGGAAAAGAAAGAGTAGACTTGCCTGAGATACAAAGCCCACTGTTTAGCTTTGTTCTAAATGACCTAGAAATCTACCTTAATTCACAGTTTGATTTCTGAGTATATTAAATGATCATTGTTATATTACTAGTAAGATTTTCTGGGCTAAGATAAAAGAAAATATTTAAAATAGTTTACTCTGTCACTAAGCCAATAAAAGCATCCAGTAAGGACCTCATAAAATACTGCAGATGTTTGCTGACTAAACATTCACTGCCACCCTCCCCCCAGAAGGATTCAATGTTCACTTTCTTCTCCCATGTGAAAAACTAAGATAGATTAAGGCCAGTGCCTTTGTCTGCAGGGTGGCACTGGTGAAGATTTAAAAGAAAACAGCAGTAAAACCATGCACATCAGCAAAATATTTAGTCAATTATTTTTGACTACAATTACTTGATTTATAAAAATTCTCATCAGCTTTCGAAATGAAGTTTCGGGAACATAAAAACTTATAGGACAAAATTTACTACCTAAGGTAACTATATTTCAGAGCAGGGTTAAGGCCAGTTAATGAGTGGTGGGAAATGGACAGCAGGAAAGAGACAGCAAAGCAGATGACACTGTTTCTGTGACTAGTGGGATTCTAAGTCATCGTTCCTGCCCCTAGAAATGGCAGTTAGCTGACATCATTGTTTTCAGTCCAAGCCTAGAATAGTGTTTTTAAATTAAGCAAACTTTTACTGATACATTTCACTTGATTAAAGTCCAACACCAATAAGCAATTATGACCCTGAGACTTTCCAATCTCTGGCACAGTAGAGTAGACCACTGTCCATCCTTCAGTTTTTGTTACATCTAGGCTTTCTTCCATACGAATTGGTGCAAGTTTTCAATAATTGATTTGTTGTTGTTGTTGTTGTTTTGAGGCAGGGTCTCACTCTGTAGCCTGGCTGGTCTGGAATTCACTGTGTAGATCAAGCTGGCCTCAAACTCATAGAGATCCTCCTGCCTCTGCCTTCTGAGTGCTGGGATTAAAGGCATGTGCCACCATACCAGACCCAACCTTATTTGATTTAAACCAGGTAGATTTTGTGTTCAAAACCGGAAACATGTGTTTTGTTTATAAATAAGAAATAGGAGGGGCTGGAGATGGCTCAGTGATTAAGAGCACTGACTGCTCTTCCAGAGGTCTGAGTTCAGTTCCCAGCAACCATGGTGGCTAACAACCATCTGTAATGAGATCTGATGCCCTCTTCTGGTATGTCTGAAGACAGCTACAGTGTACTCACATACATAAAATAAATCTTTAAAAAAAATTAGGAGAGAATATTTTTAGTGATATCATGGTAGTGGTAGGGCAGTATGTGCAGCTTAGTTTGTAGCACCATCTCTCTGAGAATTCAGAACAACAAAAGCCCCACGGGCCCTTGGACTAGAACTCTGTCTTAATCTATCATTTGATCCCTGAAATTATATATTGAATAATCATTGTTGTATTACTAATGACAAGAAAATGCCACTTGGAGACTTAGGGAGCCTACTGTTGGTAACAGAAGCAGCATGACAGGGTGTGGGGTGTTTCTTATTTATCTCACCAAGTAGGTGAAGAAGGAGCATTTTTGCCAACCACAACAGACCTTTAGATAAATGGTCTCTGTTCACATCTGTTCTGCCACTGTCTACATGGATCACAACAGTAGCTCTCTGCTAATAATTAAAGAAGTGTCCCCCTCCACTCTGGATGAGAGATGTACAGGAAAAGTTTCCTGCAAGTTGCTTGAAACCAACTTGGCTGGGACTGCACTCTTGGTAGCCAGAGCAAGCAGTTGTAAGCCTAATGCAGCTTCCCTAAAATGTCCAGGGAGTTTTCAGAATGGTCAGTGCTGCTATAAGGGTTTTTCTGATGGCCAATTAACTGGCATTGCAGTTTCTTGTTTGTTTTGTTTGTGGTGGTGTTTGGTTGGTTTGGTTTTTGATCCTTTGTCCTCAAGACAGAGCAGTGAGAGTCACTGCAGCTGGCAATTAGAAAGTCAGGTTACTTCCTTTCCCTAACATCTTTGCTTGTTTATAGGAAGATGTGCCTAGGGAACAAAAAACTTAAGGATTTATCATTAACAAGAGTTAAAGAGACTGTGCTTTAACAGTGTTTAGCACATCTGTCGTGTGTCTACATTCTGACCAAGGCGTAAGGTGAACGTTATTGGGTTCTGGAGGAAAAAAATTTTATATCATGGTGTTCTATTGTTGCTTTACCAAATTATTATAAACTTTGATGTTTAAAACAATGCAAATGTCTTGGTTTGATTTTTGTCAATTTATACAAGCTAGAGTCATTGGGAAGGTGAACAGTCAGTTGAGAAAATGCTTCCACCAGAGTGTTTTGTTAAGTAAGGCTGTGGGGCATTTTCTTGATTAATGATTGATGTGGGATACCCAGCCCACTATGGTCAGTGCCACCTCTGGGCAGGTGGTTCAGAGTAGAGTAAGAAAGCAGGCTGAGCAAGCCAAAAAGCTGCTTCCCTCCAGAGCATGTGCTTTAGTTCCTACCCTCAGACTCCTTCTGCCTTGGCTTCCTCTTATGATGGACTGTAACTTATAAACCAGGTAAATCTTTTCTTCCTTAAGTTGCTTTTGGTCATGTTGTTTTATCCCAGTAATAGAAAGCAACATAGCATATATTATCTAACAGCTAAGATATCAACAGGCCTGTGTTTAGGAGGCTGATGGAAGAATTAATTTCCGGGCTCATTCACATTGTTGACTAAATCTGGTTACTTGTGGTAGAGAAGCCAGTGTCCACATTTCTTTAGGCTGTCAGCCTGAGATCAGTCTTAGTTTTAGTGGCTCCTCTCTTGTTCTTGTACTCTAGCTCCTGTACCTTAGGGACCATCAATTGCTGGTTAAACCATTCTCAGAATGGGACTCTCTTTCCCCTTCTGTCACTTTCCTACTGGCTTTTCTTGTCTTCTGCATTTAGAGCTGACCTGATCATATTAGGTCTACTCTTGCCATCTGAGACTTATCTCCTCCTTTTAAGGGTAATTAAGTAACCTTAATTCCATCTTTAGGACAGTGCCTACATAATAGGAAATAAGAATCTTAGGGGAACTTTAGAGTTCTGCCCACCATAGTTACTTTATAACTACTTTTTCCCCATAAGACTATTATTTGTTTATTACATTTTGACTGTGGTTTAATTGTTTAAACTTTTAGTTGTAAAGATGACTGCCCCCAAAAGTAGCAGAGTATAATCTACATCTGCATTGTTTTAAAAGCTGACTCTATGCTGCATTGTTAGAACCAGTGGCCCTTTATTTTTCCTATATTCATAGTTTTATAAATATCAGAATTTTGAAAAAAATATTTATTTTTATTTTATGTGCATTGGTATTTTACCTGAATACATGTCTGTATGAAAGTATTGATTCCCTGGAACTGGAGTTACAGCTGTAAGCTGCCATGTGGATGTCGGGAATTGAACCTGGGTCCTTTGGAAGAGCAGCCAATGCTCTTAACTGATGAACCATCTCTTCAGTTCCAATTTCAGAATTTTCAAGCAGTTAAATATTTTAGCATTTATTGATTGATTGTGTGAGTGCATATGCATACCATAATAAGCAATATAGAGGCCAGAGGACTCCTTGTAAGAGGTGAGTCTCTCCTTTCACCTTGTGTGGCCCAGAGACCAAGCTTGGATCTTCAGACTTGGTGACAGGTGCTTTAACAGCTGAGCCATCTCACTAGCCAAACAATTTTTTAATTGTCTAGAACAGTGGTTCTCAACCAGTGCGTCATGAGCCCCTGGGGTGTTGTATATCAGATATTTACATTACAGTTCATAACAGCAAAATTAATTATGAAGTAGCAACAAAATAATTTTATGGTTGGGGTCACCACAACATGAAGAACTGTATTAAAGGGTCACAACATTAGTTAGGTTGAGAACCACTAGCCTAGAACATTTGTCTTTAATAAACCAGAGCATTGCTTTATGTAACCTTGATATGTTAGATGGTTTTACTCCTAAGAAATCACTCTGGTTTCTTACTTCGAATTGTAGCTTTGTTATATTCTGATTTTAAGAATGTTTTTTTGAAATATGTAGGTTTGTATTGGTAAAAGTTCTATACAGATAAGTTGGAAGACAGTATTTGGGGCCTTTCAATATTAAGCTAACTGTTAAATGAGAATAAAAGAGATTTTTTTTTTAACTCTAGGGTTAAAATATCAGGTGTAGTTTTTTTTTTCCTCTAGAAATATCATCAGAGTAATTATACAAACAATCATTTAAACACAGTTGGGGTTATATAAATTAAAGCTTAGCTATGCAGCCTGTTACTGTTCTTATATCTTAGTTACATGTTCAGATGGTATATTTGAATTGAATATAACTTGATTCTAGTGTTACTCTATCAAAATTTAATTGTTTAGGTATTTTCTGTGTGTAAAAAAAAAATCAATGTCTTCTATTTAATATTTCTTTAGAACACTAATCGAATAACATTTTTGGTCTTATGTTGGGAGTCCTATAATGAAAATGTGCAGGTTTTCCTCTTGTGTTAAATGATGTTACTTTGGGGCTTAAGTTGGCTCAGTGGGTAAAGTGTTTGTTGTATGAGAGTGAGGACCTGGGTTCAGATCCCAATAACCCATGAAAAGCTGAGTAGAGTAGCGTATGTGTGGAATCTCAAAGCTTCTTCAAAAAATGGGCAGCAGAGACAGGAGAATTCTCCACACCAGCTAACTGGCATGTGGGGTGGGCAGCAGAGACAGGGGAACCTCCACACCAGCTAAGTGGCATGTGGGGTGGGCAGCAGAGACAGGGAACCTCACACTAGCTAACTGGCATGTGGGGTGGGCAGCAGAGACAGGGAACCTCCACACCAGCTAACTGGCATGTGGGGTGGGCAGCAGAGACAGGGAACCTCACACCAGCTAACTGGCATGTGGGGTGGGCAGCAGAGACAGGGAACCTCCACACCAGCTAAGTGGCATGTGGGGTGGGCAGCAGAGACAGGGGAACCTCACACCAGCTAACTGGCATGTGGGGTGGGCAGCAGAGACAGGGGAACCTCCACACCAGCTAAGTGGCATGTGGAGTGGCAACAACAGGAGCCGTGTCCTAAACAGATGGGAACAGGACTGACATTTGAGCTTAGCCTCTTACCTATACATGAACGCTGTGGCACAGCTGTAACTGCACATAGGATTTTTAAAAGGCATAGTAAGGACAGAAGGCTCCTCCAGCTGCAGGAGGATCACAAATTGAAGATCTGCTTGGCTTGAACAGCGTATTACCTCAAAGCCAAAGTTACCATCCCTGTGTGTCAGCTTTTATTACCCGCAAAAATGCGGTGTGACTTGTACTGTTCTATGAGTGAGGGAGATGTGAGCATTGTTATCCCCGGGCTTAATTAAGAACACAGAAGCCTTTTCTTGTGTCTGACAGCCTTTACGTGTTGTTTCATTTAATCTGTAAACAAGATTGATATCCTATATCACCAGTTTCACCAACCTACCATTATTTTCTTCACAGTAGTTTCCCCTGTCTAAAATTATTGAATTAATTACTTCCTTGTGTAATGTTTGCTTCCCACTAGGAAGTAAACTCTGTGATCCAGGGACTTTTCAGCTAGGCCCAGCACTGAGTAGATATTCATAACTGAGCCAGCATTGTGAAGCTAGTAGCTAGCACAGTCATGATAAGAGCATTGGTATGCTGCTGCTGCTGTTGTTGTTGTTGTTATTGTTATTGCTGCTGCTGCTGCTGCTGCTGCTGCTGCTGCTGCTGCTCATCTCCAAGCCTTTTCAGGATGACTGCTTCTAAAGTAATGTTCTTCGACATTGTTGAAGTGTTTTGATTAGATGCTATCTTAGGTTATTGCTGTGATGAAACACTATAACCAAAAGCAATTTGGAGAGGAAGGGATTTTTCTTTCATCCACAGTTCCATATAGCAGTTCATCTTTAAAAGCAGTGGGGGCAGGAACTCAAGCAGAATAGGAACCTGGAGGCAGGAGGTGATGCAAAGGCCATGGAGTGCTGCTTACTGGCTGTGTTAAATCCTTAGGACCAAAAACCAAATTGGGGAGAAAAGGGTTTATTTGGCTCATACTTTCAGATCGTAGTGCATCACTGGAGGAAGTCAGGACAGGAACTCACACAGGGATGGAACTGGGAGGCAGGAGCTGATGTAGAGGCATAAAGTGTGCTGCTTACTGGCTCGCTTCCTGTGGCCTGCTTGCTTCCCGTGGCTTGCTTGCTTCCTGTGGCCTGCTCGGCCTGCTTTCTTGTAGAACCAGTGGGCTTGGTTCCTCCCCCATCAATCACTAATTAAGAAAAATGCCTTCAGCCAGATCTCATGGAGGCTTTTTCTCAATTGAAGTTCCCTTTCAGATAACTCTAGATTATGTCAAGTTGAATAAAACTAGCCAGCACAGATGCCATTGATCAATTTTTATAAGTTTTGATTTCCCATGTAAGTAAAGCCTGGAAGCCTGCTTTGATTGACTGGTTGTGAATGGTTGCTTTGCTAGTACTGGGCTGGAATAAATAAGTCATTGCTGGTTTTCTTCATACTGAAGCAGCACAGGCAGTGAGCCGTATCTTCTCACTGTGCTTGTTTAAAAGTCAGGTGAGAAGAGCTTCATCGCTCATTGATGTGACCCTTATAAAAAATTAGTGGAGGGTCACAGGACACTCAGTGAGAGACAAGATGTTCAGTGATGGTGGAGACCTCTGCCTGGGCCACCAGGAGTCCATAGCCAACGAGCGCCGGAGAAAGCTACCCTCCCAGGAGCTTGGAAAAGCCGTGAGTGGGGTTAAGGGGAGCAACAACTCTCACCCAGACCCGCCCGGATCCGGTGAGATCCAGGGCCTGAGAACCCGGGGCCAGGAAACCTCTGACCCGTCCGGTTCCCACCTGTGGGTGGAGACCTCTGCCTGGGCCACCAGGGGTCTGTGCCTGGGGACCTCAGCCTGGGCCACAAGGCTCCAGGAGAGAGCCCGTATCCCAGGAGTGCTGACATACCTTTGAGCACAGGCAAAACCACCACTTCTGTTCAAACTTACTGGATCAAGAGGGACCCTTGCAGAGCCATCAGGGCATAGGAACCAAGGGACAGCTGGGGACAAGATCCTTCTGATTTCTTTCTGCACCTCAGAGTGGACCCTGTGCCACAGCTCTCCAAACCCAAACACCTCTCAGAGAGAGCTGGTCTTCAAGGAGTATTGACACAGAGGCCTGCAGGAGGGGCAAGCCACAACCAGACAGAGTAAGATCAGAAAACATCAGAGTTAACAAGATGGCAAAAGGCAAGGGTAAGAACATAAAGAACAGAAACC
This sequence comes from Uromys caudimaculatus, assembly GCA_028551405.1. Lineage (NCBI taxonomy): Eukaryota > Metazoa > Chordata > Mammalia > Rodentia > Muridae > Uromys > Uromys caudimaculatus. The sequence continues at coordinate 593,887 of CM052706.1, read as the reverse complement.
AAGAGTACTCGGCACCATCAGAACCCAGCTCTCCCACCACAGCAAGCCCTGGATACCCCAACACACCAGAAAAGCAAGACTCAGATTTAAAATCATTTCTCATGATGATGATAGAAGACGTGAAGAAAGAAATGAATAACACCCTTAAAGAAA
>CM052706.1:575530-593234 GCA_028551405.1 Uromys caudimaculatus | reverse complement strand
CCCAAAAGTTCAGAACGCCCAAGTTTCACTTAACAGTAACCGCTGGACTGAGAGTGAGGTCCCTGATGGAGGAGTTGGAGAAAGGTCTGAAGGAGCTGAGGGAATTTGCTGCCCCATGGAGGGAGCAAGAGCGTCAATGGGCCTGACCCCCCCTATCCCCCATCATCCTGGAGTTTGGACCACCAAGCAAAGAATACACATCTATGGACCCATGGTTCGGACCACATATGTGGCAGAGGATGACCTCGATGGCCATCAGGGAGAGAGGAGAGGCCCTTGGGCCTGAGGGTGTTAGAGGCCCCAGTAAAGGGGAATGTCAAGGTGGGAATATGGGAATTGGTGGGCGGGTAGGTTGGAGGAGGAATTCCCTCACAGAGGTGGGGATGGGGAGGGGGTAGGGGGTTTCCAAAGAGGAGACCCAGAAAAGGGGAAACATTGGAAATGTAAATAAAGTATCAAAAAAAAAAAAAAAAAGATGTTCAGTGATAGCACTGGCCACACATGGAAGCGTTTTACATAGCTTTGTCAAGTTCTGAATTTGCTAATGCCTCAGAGGATGTAGTTCTCTGCGCTGTTTGTTCCACAGCACATGTGTTTAAAAGCTTGAAAGACTTGTGGCATGGATGGACTCTAAATGATGAGGTTTTTCAAAATGCCATCGTTGTTTAGAGAGAACACTTGTTTTTCAAAAAACTTTATAAAAAAGTCTATTTTTCAGGTTTACTCAAAATTTCTTTTGTGATTTTTTTTTTTTTTTTTTTGGTTTTTTTGAGACAGGGTTTCTCTGTGTAGCCCTGGCTGTCCTCGAACTCACTCAGTAGACCAGGCTGGCCTCAAACTCAGAAATCTGCCTCTGCCTCCCAAGTGCTGGGATTAAAGGCGTGGGCACCACTGCCCGGCTGTGTTATATATTTTATTACCTGTCTTCAAGTCCCCATGCTGGTGTAATGCTTAGCACATAATTTTTAAATGAACATTACTCAGTAAATGTTACATTGGAATACAGCTTATATATACATAAAATACTTTCAGATGGGGGCTAAAATTGAGGGAGGTGAGCAGGATCTTACTGGGTGGCTTGGGCTGGGCTTGAATGCAATGATATTCTTGCCTCAGCCTCCATGTGTTAGACTCACAGGCATCTGCCACCTTGCCCTGGCTCAGGAAAACCATTGTTTGAAATGACTTGGATCCAGTTAAAGGTAACTATTTGTGCTGGCTAGTTTTATGTCAATTCGGCACAAGCTAGAGTGACTTGGGGAGAGGGACTTTCAATTAAGAAAATGCTTCCCTTTGGCCTGTCATCAAGTCTGTAGTGCATTTTCTTAATTAGTAATTGATGTGGGAAGGCCTATCCCACTGTATGTGTGTGGTGCCACCTCTGGGTTGGTGGTCCTGAGTCGTATGAGAAACTAGGCTGGGCAAGCTAGGGAGGAAGACCCTGCATACCCTCTGTATCAGCATCTTCCTTTAGGTTCCTGCCCTGTTTGAGTCCCTGCCTTGACTTCCCTGGACAATGGGCTAGAAGCTGTAAGATGAAATAAATTCTTTCTTCCTCAAGTTGTTTTTGGTCCTGGTTATTTCATCAGAGCAATAGAAACCAAAACTCAGATACTTTCCTATGATGAAATAGTCAGGAAGTCCTTTGTTTTGCTTCAGGACTTGCTTTTTCTTTTTATTATATTTCTTTTTATGATAAGTATCTATTGAATATTGACATTTAGTTCACATGGCCAATGGCACATATTTAAAATATACAGCTTGGTAAACATGGAAATTTTTATATTATCATCACTGTGGTATTAAGATACAGAACACATCCTCCGCCCCACAGAATTTTCTTGTGCACACAATCTCCCATTTTTTTCCCTCCTCAGCACATGTGAAACACACATGTATTGTCCTGGTGGGACATGACCATAGTATTCTAGCTAGTTACTCAGTAGATAGGAGTGCATTCACTGAATGTCTGTGCAAGATAGCTTGTTGTGGTAAATATTATTGGCTTCTTCCCCACCTTACATCATTTAGCTCCCAAATAAAACACATGGAACCTTTATACTTATAATAAGCCTTAAAGCACTAGAGCTGGGCAGATGTCAACCTATATGCTATTTTGTCTACCTCTCTGTCAGTTCCCGAGATATCACTTGCCATGTTCCGCCTGGGCGGCTCCTACTCCAACAGGCTGGCCCTCATGGCCGTGTGCTCATGACCCGCCTACCCGATGGCATCTTCTTTCTTCTCTTCCTTCCTCTCTCCATGGTCTTTGCCTCAGACCTCAAACCTGGGAACTGAACTATTCTGCCCAGCTCCAGGCTGTAGACATCTTTATTCAAACAATAGTTTTAAATTAAGGAGCAAGGTTTGTACAACAAAAGCTGGCATATGTGAGAATTTGCTCATTCTTGAGGCAACTAGACCTTGGGATACAGAATTTAGCATTATAATACGTAACAACAGACCAAACCTCAACAATTGTTCATGGTACCTTCATTACTAATATAACTCTGAAGTTAAAAAACCCGCTCAAATACCTGTCAACAAGGGATGAAGAAATGACGATATGTCTGTTTAATGGAGTATATCTGGTAATAAAAAGAAGTGAACTACTGAATATTGTAATTTGAAACAGATTTGCCTTCTCTGTTGTATAATATTTTGCTTGATATTAATTTTCATCTGTTAACATGCTCCTTAAAATGAAGGAATATATTCTAATCTCATCTGTTTTAATATTAACAATTTAGTTACTGAATGTTAGCTATATTTGAGTAGTCAATGATTGGCTATTTCTCAGAAAACTCTGTCAGAAACAGTAAGTCTAAAAATTCAGCTACACAACACATTTCTGTAATACCAGATAACACTGTAGGTAAGTAGGAAATGATGTCAGTGATGGCGGTGTGGATTTGTCTAAGACTTTTCAGACAAAATGAGGCAGAATCATGGGAGTAGAAAAGCTAAGTGGGAAGAGAAGGGTAAGGCCTGAGATTGCTATCATACACACAACTTTGAAGTCTGGTAAATCAACAGTAAAGATTAGTGGGGGCTTTTGGGTGTGCGTGTGCCTGTGGAGGACTCTTGAACTCTGCCTGTAGTGACAGCAACCTCACTTCTCCAGTTAAGGTCTGCTTCATATGCACTGTTTGCCCATCTTTTTACCTCCTGTTTGTTAGCTCTTCACGTTTCCTGAATTAGTCCTTAACTATGCTGAGTTGTTTGGCAGGGTCTTGTGCAGACAAGGCAAGTACTTGTCTGCCGAACTATATCCCTAACCCTTTATATGACATCTTATTTACCATGTGATAAGCACTGAGTAAATTCATAAGGATAATGAACTTAGCAGGGCGACCTATTTAGAAGTAGGAAATTATGCTGTACTAAAACCCTGTTGTAATAATTTTTTAAGTCTTGATTTTATTTGACTTATGCCTGCCAATTTTTTTTAGGCATATTACACCTGAGAAGTTTTATGTGGAAGCTTGTGATGACGGAGCAGATGATGTACTCATCATTGACCGAGTGTCCACAGAGGCCACCCTTGCAGGTATGTCTAGCTAGTTTCGGAGCATCCCAGAGAGATTTAGTACTGGGATCGCAGTGATTAAGACGGGCAGTGGTGCATCATTATGAGGCTCTTTGAGTGTCTTACTAGCAAGCTTAGTTCTTGCTGCCTCAGTTAATTTTAGGGGGAGGTGTTTTTTTGAGAAAGGATTTTGCTATATAGTCCAGGCTGTCCTAGTATTCATTATGTGGCTTAGGCTGACCCAGAACTCTGGATCCTCCTGCATCTACCTCCCAAGTGCTGAGATTATAGGTGCATGTTACCATGTCTAGACCAGAATTATTCCTGTTTCCTTTATCTGTATTATGATAGGTTTGATTTCAATATATAAACTCATTTCTAGAACTAACATTTGAATGAGTGTGAAGATGTTTTGCTTTAAGTATCAGGAGCTTTTATTTTTGTTTTGAAAAGTTTCATAACTATGAGGATACTTTTAACATGAAAAATGAACGTCACTGGCTAAAACTTGCAAGCAATGCTTACTTTTTAATCCAATTTTATTTTTTGCGTCCCTTGGGTGTGAAAAATATTTTTGCTCAGTGTGTTTATGGAACAATCTGAGATCTGAAGAAATTTTTGATGACAATGTGCCAGGTGATAGCATATTAGAATCTCTTATTTCATTTATTAAACACCAAGTTATGGCATACTAGAATTTTATGTTTCATTGGTTTAGTACCAGGATACTCACATTAGATTGTTATATTTTATTGATTCCAGTTCATTTCCAGGCAGTTATATGTTTCTTTTTTTTAAAGATTTATTTTATTTACATGAGTATACTGTAGCTGTCTTCAGACACACCAGAAGAGCTTATCAGATCCCATTACAGATGGTTGTGAGCCACCATGTGGTTGCTGGGAATTGAACTCAGGACCTCTGGAAGAGCAGTCAGTGCTCTTAACCACTGAGCCACCTCTTCAGCTCTATGTTTCTTATTTTTAAGAAAATCTTTGAAGGTGCACTTTTCTTTCTTTGTTGTTGTTTTTTGAGAGGGAGGTTTTTCTGTATAGACCTGGTTGTTTTGGAACTTGTTCTATAGACTAGGCTGGCCTTGAACTCACAAAGATCCTCCTCTGTTTCATGAGTGCTAGGATTAAAGGTGTGCACCACCACAGCCTGACTGAAGGTCCACTCGTTTAATCCTAGCACTTGTGAGGCAAGGCAAGCTGTTCTCTGTGCATTTAAGGTCATCCTGGTCTACATAATAAATTCTAGGCCAGCCAGGGTTATCTATTGAGACCTGTTCTGAATAATGACATGGAGACCTTTATTTATAAGCTTCTAGCACTATAACTGAGCAGATTCTGAGCCATTCTAACCCAACAATGTTGGGACTGGTTACTTACCAGGCGCATGGCCCGTTACCTTTCATCTTAGTCCTGGCCTGGCATCTCCTCCTTCCATGTCCTGATGGTGACTCCCAGGGTCCCATCTCACCATTTGAGACCCTTTCACTTCTCTGGACACAGAAGTCCTGCCTTATCCTCTTCTGCCTAGCTATTGGCTCTTCAGCTCTTTATTTAACCAATCCGAAGGTGATGGAGACCATTGTTTACAAAATACTAAGGCAGGAGATGCTTAACAAAACCAAAATCTGGCCTGTAATCAGATCTCTGCCAATTCGGAAATCAGCATTTGAATAATACAAGGATAATCTTTACACAGTGTACAAAAACATTACTCCAACAGAGACCTTATCTCAAAAGATTTGAATAGCCAGAGTATGTATTTAGTAATAATGTTTCAATAGGTAAAGTAAAATGTAAAAATATTTTAAGTAGATTAATAAGGTATAAGAAAAATATAAATAAACTTACCATATGTATGGGTAACTGGTTATTTCTATAAATACCTTAGTTTTTCTTTGACAGATGTCATTAGAGTTCTGTTTTAGGTTGATAATTAACATATTCTGACTGTCTCTTGCTTGATAGTTTCTCTTCAAGGTAGCTGATTAATTGTAACTATTATTAATATACTTTCAGAGATGCATTATACCATTCAACAATATTACTCCTTTACTCACTAGTGATAGGAGCTACTGCTTTGTAAGTGTTTTAGTAAAGTGTATCCTCAGTTATTTTTGGACTAGCAATGTCTTTACTTGTACGTAGAGATTGCAGCTCCATTTTAGTAGACTGAAGTGTCACGGTCGAGACAGATTTGATGTCAGGTAATAGTACCAGTAGTCCTTCATGGAGTGAAATAACTTTGATACAAAGTCAGTGATAGTAAGGGGGAAGTTTCTCTTTCCAATAGCAGTGCAGACTGTGGCCATAGAAAATAGATTATTTTTCTTCCATGAAAAACTAACATATATTCTGAGAATTGCTATAGTTTTATTGTTACTTTCCTATGGTCAATAAATCTTACCATTCTACCAGTAGTACGTTTGAGTTTGCCAAATAATCTCAGTATATTCAGAACAGAATATTCTCCTGAGCTGTTTGTTGCTCAGGCACTCTTCCTTTTTCCTCCTTTCCTTCGTTTGTGGATACAATCTTGTATGTAACCTAGGCTGTTCTTGAACTTGATATGTAACGCATTCCTAGTTTTCATACTGGGTAATTATAGAATATTATTGTTACGTCAGTTGAATTATTGAGGACAAACATAATGGATCTTGACCGTTTTTAGTATTTTATTTAGAATTAGTTACTTAGAATAAGAAAATTACAACTATCACTGAATTTAAGGACCAGGACTTGTGTTTACAGTAGTAGATTTGGGTTGATAATAAGTTGAAAGAAAACTGGGGGAAAAAAGCTTAATAAAATAAAGTTTTTCAGCAACATAGCTTGGAGAACCTTGTGTTCAAGAGTGACTGCTTTCTTTTACTGTCCTTCAGGGTTCTGTTCCAACGTGAGTGTGTGAGAAATGAGTGGTGGTATTTGAATTTGAATCAACCAGAACAAGCTTGTTTGATATGGAAGTCTTCTACCTGCCTTTGGGGCATTATTTTCTAAACAAAATTACTACAAAAATATGTTCTGTGAAACTTATTGGCTGAAAGTTTAACAATTCTGAAATGCATTCTCTATGATACAATTTTATTGAAAAAAAAATCAAGGTTGGTGTGTTGCCTTCTTGCCTGCCTGCATACACTGTTGATAGACCGGGAAGAGGAAGCTCTTGCTTCCTTTCTTTACTTGACTCTCAGACTCTTGTCTCAGATCCTTACTTCCACTTAATCTTAAAGGGATTGATAGTGCTCAGTCTCTGACATTAGAAATTATCCACAGCTTACCTGATGAAGAAACTCAAGTATGTTGTTTTTGACACCATCTTCTTTTACTGTCACACGGACTTCTTTATTTTATGCTCTGCAAAAATGGAGGTCTGATATTAATGAAAAAAATGATAGTTTTTGTTTTTAGAATAAATTGTTTAAATTGATTTACTTGAAGTTACTTAAACTAGATTTCTATTTTGTTGGTGAGCTTTTCTATTCTTCTTTTTAAGTCAAAAAAGATGTTCCCCCTTCTGCTGTTACAAGACCAATATTTGGGATAATGGGCACAATCCACCTGGTGGCAGGTAAGAGAAAATAAGCCATGATGAGCAAAGAAAGTAAGTAAATGAACAACGTTAGATAATGAAAAGTGTCCTTCCTGTCATTCTTTAGCTGATCTCTAGGTTAAGTATTGGTCTTTAGTTTCTAAAAAATAATATTCTCTAAACAGTTCAATTGATCATCCTGAAGTATTCTTTTTAAAAGAAAGGTTTCATGTTTGATTTTATTTTACAGTTGAAAGCTCATAAATTTTTATAAATTCTGAGAACATTTAATGTTAGTTAGTTTGTTTGAGACGGGATTTCTCTGTATAGTTCTGGCTTTCCTGGAAGTTGCTTAGATCATGCTGATCTGGAACTCAGAGAGCTTCCTACCTCTGCCTCCCACGTGCTGGGAGTAAAAGCGTGCACCGCCATGCCCGGCCCATTTAAAACATTTAATGCATTGATTTATCAGAGGATGCTGACCCCCGACCTCATACTGACACTGCAGCATATGTTACACTATAATATTTGGTGTGCATTACTAAGAAGGTGTTTGTTTGAAACATGGTCTTAATACTAGAGGTGGGTTTGAACTCACTCTGTATTCAAGACTGGCCTCTAACTCACTACCCTGCCTCTGCCTCCAAAGTGCTAGGACTATAGGCATCTGCAACAAGGTGCATTTCCATTTGGGTTTCATTTTATTGAACTTTTAAAAAGTTTCTTTTTTTTTTAATTTCAGTCACAATGTTAGGTGCTGAGTTACAAAAGATTTCAAATGTTCCTTTTCTTTTTGTAGTTCACATTCTAGTGATGGAGGTATACAAGTAATAAGATACCGTAGCACAGTATGACAGCTTCTAGGAAAGATTTTTATATATATATATATATATATATATATATATATATATATATATATATATAGTGAGGCCTCTGGGCAGGGCAGTGAGAGGTAGAACATGGAACCCATAGATCGTAAAAGTTAATATGAGAGCTGAGAGTATAATAGGTTGGTGGCAGTGTTTGCCTATCATGTGCAAGACCCCAGCTTCTGTTTTCTGTCTCACACAAGGAAGGGTGAGGGAACTGTGTTTAATGATCAGGGTAAAGGTTGGTGTATTGTGCCTGGGCTGACAGGATGCTGATTCCTAACCACTGCTCCTTTGTAGGTTCACAGTGTCTAGGTAGGTATTCTGCCCCAGCACATTTGTGCACCATTTAGAGTAATGAGGACAGAGGAATGGCGTAGAGGGGATTGCCCTGCAGTGGTCAGATCTTGTGAATTCTGGTGTTTCAAGGCTTTCAAGAGTCCTGTGTGCCTTGAGAGTGACAGGAAAGAAAAAATATTTTCTCTCTACTCTCTACCAGCTAAGGTCAATTCTTTGGCTCTCAAAATGTTTGCTTTTATCTTCTTGAGAAACATATTGTCCTTTTAATAGGATTTTTTTCTAAATGTATATTATACTTTTTATTCATAAATTTTAAGAATGCTTTAAAAAATGGGCCTTTTATTAGAGGAGCTCAATGCAGTCTCATTTTTCCAGGCTTTACAGTTTACATATAAGGGCTATTAATTTGTGTTTTCTGTTTGTTGTTTTTGTGATATGCTAGGACTCAAACTCAGGGTTTCACACATGCTGAGCATAGGCTTTACCACTGGCCTGAATCTCCAGCTCCATTCTGTATTTTTTTTTTAAACATTTGGGCTTTTCTTTTCTTTTTTTCAGGTAACTATCTTGTTGTCATTACCAAAAAGGTGAAAGTAGGTGAATTTTTTAATCATGCAATCTGGAAAGCTACAGATTTTGATGTTCTTTCTTATAAGAAGACAATGTTGCACTTAACTGATATTCAGGTAAGACTAGTTATTAATTGCAAAGCTCGAAAATGCCATGCAGTAGGGGGTTGTAAAATGTAGATGGATTTCTTAGAAGCCTAGTCATTAAACAATTTGTAAATAAAGTTGTCTACTACATTTCTACCTATCCATAAGAATATTCTTTAAGGGACTGGAGAGATGACTCAGTGGTTAAGAGCACCGAGTGCTCTTCCAGAGGACTCTGGGATCAATTCTCAGCACCCACATGGTAGCTCACAACTGTCCAGGTCCAAGGGATCTGACACCTCACACAGACACACATGTAGGTAAAACATCAATGCACATTTTTTAGAAAAGTCATTAAAATGCAATTTTTAAAAAGTTTATATGTAAGCCGGGCAGTGGTGATGCATGCCTTTAATCCCAGCACTTGGGAGGCAGAGGCAGGCGGATGTCTGAGTTCGAGGCCAGCCTGGTCTACAGAGTGAGTTCTGGGACAGCCAGGGCTACACAGAGAAACCCTGACTCGAAAAACCAAAAAAAAAAAAAAAAAGTTTATATAGTTTGTTGGTTTTATTTTTAAGTAATGAAAAATTTAAATTATGAAGTTCTTCTGGAGAAGAAAGGACAAATAGAAGGCCCAAGAACTTCATACTCTCTGGGTGGTGATGATGCACACCTTTAATCCAGCACTTGGGAGGCAGAGGCAGGCAGATTTCTGAGTTGGAGGCCAGCCTGGTCTACAGAGCGAATTCCAGGACAGCCAGGGCTGCACAGAGAAACCGCCATCTTGAAAAACCAAAAGTAAATAAAAATAAAAGAACTTAATACTCGGCCTTAGCTGAGTATTCACTATAGAAAAATAAAATATTAAGATACTTTTAAAATTGTTTTTCATTTCTTTTTCTTCTAGAAGAAAGTTTTCTTCACTGTTAATCACATGGGACAGATATTTATGTATATATATACATACATACACACACATATTAGAGTGTATGTGTGCGCGTGCGTGAGTATGTGCGTGCACAGAACATGTACATATATTTTCACATACTAGTTGCTCATTTCCTTTGTCCACAGATTTCAGTTACTTGGTTTAGCTAACACTACATCCCTAACTACGGAGTAAATATTAGTGACTATGGCATAGTAACTGAAGAAGTATCTTAGCAAACATGAAAGTGCAAACAAACAACAATGATAACTCTGAAACTGATTTGAAATTCCACGTGATGGTGGAGCCATAGAGTAGCTTGGCCAGGGGAACACAGCAGTCAGCAGTCTAGAGACTGAGTACAAAGCCAGGTTTAGTTACGCAGTTAACATCACAGTGCGGTGACAGTTACAGAAAGGAAGGGCAAGTGATAACCACAACGCACTTTCTCCTAAAGAAACCGCCACATTTTTATATGGCATTCAGAGAGCAAAGGATAAGATGCCAACAACGCCTTTAGACTTAGGAAAGTCGGAATGTTTACCAATGTCAGAGTAGATATTCCCAATCATAAATTATATGACAAGGAGCAGTGGGCAGGCACTGCTCAGGTTTCTTGTTAAAGTTTTTTGAAGTAAAACGTTTTTAGTTTTTATGTTTCTGATAGTTTGAGTTATAAACTGAACCCAGCAGTACCTACTACTGGGTGTAGTGGTTCACACTTGTAATTCTAGCACTTAGAGACTAAGACAGGAGGAGCCAGAGTTCAGGCCCTGCTGAGCTATATAATGAGGCTCAATGTCAGAGATACATTTGCTCATTAAATACAATGCTAACATTACTTTCACTATTCATTTATAACTTATAATTGTTGGGGTTCAGGGATTGCCACACAGACCTTATGAACACTGATTTCAGTTAAGCAAGAATAGTTTATTGAACTCAAGACTGATTGACCAGATTCACAACAAAGGACTTGTGAACCTAATTGTGGTACTAGTATATTCTTAGGGTAGGCTTTTTGTAGGAAAAACCAAGTTCAGAAGTTCAGAAGGCAAGTGTGGAGGCAGTACTATACTTTGGCTAACTAAACAAAGTATTATCAGCTGACTTTTAAGCTGATTGGTCCTAAGTGAGGTAAGGGGATGGTGGACAAGTGGTGAACAGAGGAGTTTCAGAGCATTGAGATAACAAAGCAGAAGTAATACAGTCATAGACCTTTTAGGATAATTTTTCAGTGTCAGCTACGGATAGTTACTTCTGGGAAGCAGAGTCTGAGAACCTGAACTTACTTTCTCCTTATGAGCAAAATGGAGACTGAATACAAAATGGCTGCAGCAATGTTAAAAGGAGCAGGCCTCAACAGCAATAAGAACATCTTTTTTCCCTTTGGTTTTTGAGACTGGGTTTCTCTGTGTACCCCTGGATGCCCCAGAAATCACTCTGTAGACCAGGCTGGCCTCAACGTATGGAGATTCTGCCTGCCTGGAGTACCTGGATTAAGGCGTACACGTTTAAACATGTTTTATACTTGAGTTTTGTTTGTTTGCTTGCTTGTTTTGGTTTTGTTGTTTGTTTTTCTGGTGAGACAGTGCCTTACTATGTAGCCATGGCAAGCATGCAACTCAGATCCTGGCTAACACTGTTCCTGGCTAACAAGGTTAATTTTTTTTTTTTTTTTAAAGGTTTTGCTTTTTGTGTGTGAATCAGAGTATTTAATTAGGGTTACTTACAGTGCTGAAGAGATGGCTCAGTGGTTAAGTGGCTCTGCTCTTCCAGAGGTCCTGAGTTCAATTCCCAGCAACCACATGGTGGCTCACAACCATCTGTAATGGGATCTTTTAGTGTGTCTGAAGACAGCTACAGTGTACTCATATACAATCAATCAATCAATCAATCAATCAATCAATAAATAAATAATGTTTTTAAAAAAAATTAGGGTTACTTACATAGGAGCAAGTGTGTCTGAAGGCAGCTACAGTGTACTCATATACAATAAATAAATAAATAAATAAATAAATAATTTTTTTTAAAAAAAAATTAGGGTTACTTACATAGGAGCAAAGGCAGCATACCAGAAAATATCTCTCGCACACCTAGCACCCATCTTATCCTCAGGGAAGGAAGCATACCGTGTTTGTTTCTATAAGACTTGGTTTTCCAAACCTTACCTGTAAAACACCAAATCATGTCACTGTCTTACCAAGTAAAACTGTAAGGTATGCTTTAGAATTTCCTTTTTCCTGATATATTAGTATATTCATTCTCCATGAGGAATAATACTTTAAACAAATAAAAATGAAGCTTAGAGTTCAGTCTTTAAAGCACTTGCTTTGCCACCATGAGGGCCTGAGTTTGATCCCTAGAACTCTGATTAAAAACCCAAACATGGTTACTCATGCACTCCAGTGGTGATAGGAGACAGACACAAATGAATTCCTAGGCCTTGTGACCGAACAGCCTCAACTAATCTGTGAGTTCCAGGGCTCTAAGAAATTTCTCCTCAGTAATGAGAGATGATGGGGCCTGGAGAGATGTCTTAGTGGTTAAAGGCATTTGTTGCTTTTGCTGAGAATATGGATTTGGTTCATAATACCCACAGGGTGGCTTACAGCTATCCATAACTTCAGTTTCAGGGGATCGGATGCCCTCTTCTGCCACTAGGCTCACACATGATACACACACATACATATATACATACATGCATGCATACATACATACATTTGTATGTTTTGCCTCTATTATATGTAGATAAAACATTCATACATATAAAATAAATTATTAAAAATTATAAAGCAGGTAGATGGTATCGTAAGTAATAACACCCAGGGCTATTCTCTGGCTTCCATACCCCACGCCCCATGCAATGTCATACACATTAACACATGTGTACATACACATATGTGTTGTATAAATAAAAGTAGCTGTATTCATTATAACTACTTAGAAATATTTTCTTGGACAATGTCTTTGTGACTGCTATGTTGTCAAACCATAAAGCTAAATTTTGTGATGTTTACTACATATTTTTTGCTTTTGCTAGTCTCTGCTCAAATGTATAGTATATACATTTGTAACATGTAAGTTTACATATTAATCATTTGATGACAACTACTAAACATTACCAAACCTTGACAGTTTATTTTTTAAACAATTTTTCTTTTTTAAAAGTCAGTATTGTTTTTAACTGGGAAAGCCAGCTAAAATTATTATTCTAAAATAAAGATAATACTTCTTTTATTAGGCTTTCTAATCTTTGTTTTAATGAAAAATGATCGTTTTATTTCCTATCCAGTCTGAACAAGTGGAGTTTTCTGAAAGTGAGGCCAGTGCTCACCTCTTGATTTGTGTGTTTCAGTGCTAATGAGGATGATGATGGCAACCATGCTTTGAAGAGTATTCTCATTTCTGGCTGAGTGCTTATTTCAGTGATATGTAATGGGGCTGTCTTTAATTTTACTGTCTTCTCATGCTGATAGATTTTCTTTTCAACTATGACCTGTATTAAACTCTCCCTTTTCTTCTTTACAGTTACAAGATAATAAAACTTTCCTAGCAATGCTAAACCATGTCTTGAGTATGGATGGATTTTACTTTTCAACAACGTATGACTTGACCCATACTTTGCAGCGACTATCTAACACAAGTCCAGAATTCCAAGAAATGAGTCTCTTAGAAAGGGTAAGCTGGATCTTCAGGTTTTAATTTATTTTTAGTTGCTTTTAAAAGGGGTATGTCTGTTTCACCTATAATATTTATATATTTTTTTCTTAGCACCTATGTTCCAGTCCTGGAGATAAACTCAGGGCCTCATATGTGCTAGGCAAACATTCTCCCATTGAGCCATTATCCCCAGCTCTGTTTTGATTTCCTTTACTCTTGACTGTATTAGAATCTTATGTGTGACCTTGAAAACATACCATGTTTTCAAATGTCTTATCACAGGCCTCACGGAGGGCCTTGCCCTGAGTATAGACACACAGCCAAATTGAGGTAAATACTCAAGAATCTAGTCACACAGGTGATTAGATGAAAACTTTTCACAGAGTGTGTGTGCATGTTATGTGCATGCACACATAATAAAGTGTTGGAGATTGACCCCAAGGCTTAGCACACACTAGGCAAGCACTTTACCACTGAACTGCATTCCAACCCCAGAGTTTGAATTTTTTAATAAATATTACCAGGCTATTAAATGTAAACTCGGGTGTCAAGTCTTGAAGCTAGAATTGTGTTAAGTACATTTGTGATCTCTTTGCTCTTAGTTCAGCACTATTAGCAACATAATTAAGCTTATAAAAATAAAATCAGTGTTCTAATAGTAATGGCCTGTCAACTGTGATGTATTTTAAGTAGAAGAGAGCAATGATTGATTTGAGACTCTGAGGCAGTTATGAAGGTGTAGGCCTGTAGTCTCAGCTCTAGAGGTGTGCTCTCCTTCTTGATCTTGTTCTGTTCTTACACTCTCACACCAGGATCTCAAACCCAGGTTGGCCTTGAAGTCACTGTGTAGCCCAAGAAGGCCTTGACTTTTGAATCCTCTTATCTCAGCCTTCTAATGGAATTACAAAGCGTGTGCCACAGGTTTTGCTAAAATGAATGTACTTCTAATATTAGGCTTTACATGTCTTCAGCTGAGTTTCTGCTGCTTAGGGATGTGGCTGTTTGCTGCCTTGGTTTTGTTTTATTTTATATGTGAGGTGCTGGAGCTTAAACCAAGGACTTCATACATGTATGAAGCATTCTACTAAGCCACGCCCCTAGTCCTGCCTTTATTTTTTTTCTTTAATTAATAAATCATGGACATATTTAGGGGCATACAGAATTATAAAGGTTGCTATCTGTGTACCCTTGCCAGTTGTGGGCCATTTTGATTAGTGAAAATGATAAATTTCTCGAATTTAGTATTTTAGCTGTTTAGAGTTAAGATTTTACCTTGTAATCAAGTAAAGTTGTATGTTAAGTTAGATATAAGCAAGAAATTGGGCTTTTATACAAAAGAGACTGATGCGTTTTAAAACAATTGCTGTCCTCCTTACATGTCTTTGAAACTTCTCTCCTGTCTCTCCTGTGCTTGTTGTATGCCAGGCATGCACTACTTAATGGGGACCCAAAATGAAACACCGAAGCCCTTGTGCTGTGGGAAGAGCCTTCAGAATACTTAGAGAGGTGATAGTACAAGCATTCACAAGCAGAGGGGCTGCCACTGGGGACAGTCCTGTAGGAAGGAGAGTCTGATTCTGCCGGGTAGTGCAAGAGACAGCTCCACCAAGGAAGGTTACTTTGGAGCTGAGGCTCATCAGTTAGATATGATAATGGGAGAGGGACACTTGGAAGGAGTAAAACAGTACCCTAAGTTGTAGGAGCTAGGAACTATTTCTTCTGTCACAGAAAGGGATTTTTTTTTTTTTTTTTTTTTTTTTTGACAAGATCTCATTATGTAGCTCTGGCTGCCCTGGAACTCAACTACTAGACCAGGCTGGCCTCAAGCTCACAGAGATCCACCTGCCTCTGCTTCCCGAGTACTGGAGTTAAAGGTGTTTGTAAAGCATTTTTTTTTTTTTTTAAGCTAAATAAAAATGTCACTTACAGAGAGCCATAAAACTGATAATTGAAACTTTATCTTCTTCAGCAGACAACAAAAAATTTACATTGAATGGTCAGTGTTTTTTCATAGAATTAAGGACTTGTCTTTGTTTTGGTTCCTTGATTATATTTTTCCAACTGTTATTTTATCCTTAAAGGTTTTCATTTCCGCTTCTTAAAGACCTTGATACTTATAAAGCCATGTGGCTTTTTTACTTGCTGTTTCCACTTACAATTCAACAGTAATTTTGTTTTAGCACTATGCTTTTTATCAAGCTGTATTCTAAATAATTCAACTTTTTAGAAATAGCAAGTTATTCTTTACATTTCACTGACATAAAATATTTAGTTCTATAACCATATTGGTATGCAATGATAACGATTAAGTATGAGTAATACAAACTAATTGGGAACACACACTCAAAGACGTGATACTCCACCGGTCATCATCCCCTAGGTCATTCCCTACGGAATGTGGCTCAGCAACGTGCTCTCCACTGAGTCCATTTGTTAAGCTGAGTAAACCCAGGTACCTCTGTTTTTGTGATGGATTGTTAGACGGCCAGAGGGGAGGTCAGACCTTTAAGTGCAGCTGCTTGATCTCCAGGGAGACCAAGCAGAGCTTTGGCTCTGAGGTGGCTGTCACTGAAGAACTAACTGAGTAGACAGCAGAAAGAACATGTATTTACCTCTAAGGAGGACAGGCAGGAGTGGGCAAGATGGAAGCCAAGTAGCAATGCAGTAGCTTTTGGGTCAAGTGTTGTCCTTGGGTGGCAATAGTGGAGGCTGAGAAATAAGTGTAGACTCTTAATTAGGGTGTCTATTGCTGTGAAGAGACACCGTGACCAAGGCAACTTTTATAAAAGACAGCATTTAATTGGGACTGGCTTACACACTCAGAGGTTCAGTTCATTATCATCACAGCAGGAAGCATGGAAGCATGCAGGTAGGCACAGCAGTGGAGGAGATGAGAGGTCTACATCTCATTCCAAAGAGAACCAGAAGACTGTGCCCCATGTGGCTAGGAGGAGAGTCTCAAAGCCCACCCCCACAGTGACGGCCACTCCACCAAGGCCACACTTCCTAATAGTGCCACTCCCTGGGCCGAGCATATTCAAAGCACCACATTCCACTCCCTGGCCCCCAAAGGCTTGTTCAAACACATGAGTCTATGGGGGCCAATCTAAACATAGCATCATGCAAAATACATTTAGTCTGACTTCAAAAGTCCCCATAGTCTATAGCAGTATCAACAATGTTAAAAGTCCAAAGGTCAAAGTCTCCTCTGAGATTCATTCAATCACTTAGGTGTAATCTTCTATAAAGTCAAAATCAAGAAGCAGATATCCCATACCTCAAACATTACAGGATATACATTACCATTCCAAAATATCATAGTGAGAAAATACTGGACCAAAGAAGACCAAAATCCAGCTGGGCAAACTCCAGACTCTGCATCTCCATGTCTGATGTCAAAGTGTTCTTCAGATCTCCAACTCCTTTCATCCTTGTTGACTGCTGTTGGCAGATCTGGCATTCAGCAGCAACAAACTTCGTTCTCTGGTTCCACTCCCTGTTAGCAGCTTTCCTCAGCAGGTTTCCCACGGCTCTGACATCTCTAACATCTTCAGGCCTCCAAGGCAACTTCAACTGTACAGCTTCTTGTTCCAGTGTCTGGGATCCACACATGATCTTCTGGGCTCCTCCAAAGGGCCGGGGTCACTTCTTCAGCTCTGCCCTCTGTAGCACTCTAGGCTCTGGTTGACTCCACTCTGCTGCTGCTTCTGCTCTTGGTGATCATCCCTTGGTACTGGCATCTCCAATTTGCTGGACTTTTCTGCTGCAACCAGGCATCACCAGTAGCCTCTCACAGGTTCTCTTCATGGTGCTAAGCTTCAACTCCTTCAGTCCTGGGCTGTCAAATGCAAATGAGGCTGTACCTTCACCAACGGCCTTCCCTGGCTTCTCATAGTACCAAGCCTCAGCTGCTCTCCATGATCACTTCATGCCCTCAAAACCAGTGAAAGACCCCCGAGCTGGGGAGACCCTCGCTCAAGTCTCGGGATGGCGCGACCCCCCAAGAACTCACGAAAAACCGTCCTTGCTGCAATCACATGAGGTTTAATTCGGGGGTGGTGAGAAGGACCAATGCATTGGGGTCGAACCCGTAACCTACGCAGAGGCAGAGGGGTTCGGCCCCGAGCAGTTGAAGTCAGGGGTATTTAAAGGAAAAAACCACAAAGGGGTGGGGAACGGAAGGAATTTGCGTTATGGGGAAGTACAGAATGTTAGT
>CM052706.1:557036-575030 GCA_028551405.1 Uromys caudimaculatus | reverse complement strand
TCACCTGTAGGAATGTAGCTGGGTGGGATTTTTGCCCGGGCATGTCTCGGCTCTAAGTTTGCTAGGGGTCTTTGCCCGGGCATGTCTCGGCTCTAAGTTTGCTAAGGGCCTAACCTTCCTCATAAGGGGTCAGATCTTTCACCAGTACCACCTGGGTGATTCTTATACATTACCAAGTCCAGCTGCAGCAGGAGGTACAACCTTGGCTATCTCTGTGTTCTCAGAAAACATTTCCCAGAAGATTTCACCTCCGTGATGCTGACCTCTTCTTAATCACTGCTAATTTCTTAGCTCCAGCTAGCCAACATCAATTGTCCCAGTAGTCCCTTCTATTCTTGACTAGAAATCCAGAGCCACGTGGTTGAAGCTGCTGAATTCTGCTGCTTGCTGGGGCTGGAACATGGCCCCCTTGTTCTATTACATTTCTATTTCTCAACTCCTTCACTTGCTCTGTAAATTGACCTTGAACTCAGAGATCTGCATAGCTCCGTCTCCTGAATGCTGGGATTAAGGGCGTGTATCATCACACCTGAACCTACCCTGCTCTGTACCAGTCTGGCCTTGAACTCTCATCTGCTTGCCTCTGTCCTGGGATTAAAGTTGTGTACCACCATGCCTGGACATAAGCTTTTCATGGCCACTATTTCTCAAGATCTGGATCAAAAGCTTGTTTCTTCCAGCCTCAAGATCTGGATCACAAGTGTGCCCTCCATTTCTGGATTGTAGTTCATTCCATATTAAAAGTCCAAACTATTCCTTGTTCAACTTCAAACACAGACAATAAGCTTAGCCAGGTGAGATCTTGCACTGAGATCAGCACTCCTTTAATCTGTTTATCTTCTAGAACCTAGGATTCAGCTCCATCCTACTTCCTGGTGCCTCTTTATTACTTGCACCATACATTTTGTACTTTAAAAGCTTGCTACATTTGATCAAAATGTTCTTCGTGAGAGTAAACCAGAGGACAAAGTCTATGCTGGGTATTTCTGAGACTTCCTTTGTCAATGCAGTTAGTCTGAATCTCTTCCCCTTAGCCTCAGACAGACTTTTCAGAAAGGGCAAAAAGCAGCCACATTCTTCACCAAAGTATTACAAAAGCAGTCTCTAGGCCACATACTAACATTTTCTCCTCTGAAAGCTCTTAAGCCAGGCCCCCCCATTTCAAATCATCCTTAGCACCAGTGTCTTCCAGATTCCTACTAGGCTGGCCCATCAAGCCCCACCTAAAGCATTCCACCACTTTCCAAAGTCCCCAAATCCACATTCCTCCAAACAAAAGCCTGATCACGCCTATCACAGCAATGCCCCAGTCTCTGGTACCAACTTCTGACTTAGTTAGGGTTTCCACTGCTGTGAAGAGTCACCATGACCAAGGCAACTCTTCTAAAGGACATTTAATTGGGGCTGGCTTACAGGTTCAGAGGTTCAGTCCATTATCATCAAGGCAGGAACATGGCAGTGTCCAGGCAGGCATGGTGCTGGAGGAGCTGAGAGTTCTGCATCTTATTCCAAAGGGAAGCAGGAGAAGAACATTGTGTCCCACATGGCTAGGAGGAGTTTCAAATCCCACGCCCACAGTGATACACTTCCTCACAAGGCCACGCCTGCTCTAGAAAAGGCCACACTTCCTAATAGTGCCACTCCCTGGGGCAAGCATATTCAAACCACCACAGACTCTGAAAGAGATTTAGCTCTTGGCCAGTGATTACTTAGAAAGGTGGGAGAGGATACCCAGAGTTTCTTCGAGTTCTAATGTAGATAGGAATGCGGAGAGAAGTGAGATGTGTTCTGTCGGGACATGTCGGAGAAAAGTCTGTTAGCCACCAGGTGGAGGCATTGATTGGTGTAATTTTCTATCTGAGAACACTTACTGTTGCTGGAGATATTTCATTAAATTTCAAAACTTCTCTCAGGCAGATCAGCGGTTTGTATGGAACGGGCATCTGCTCAGAGAACTGTCTGCTCAGCCAGAGGTAATGTACTCCAATTCAACCCTGCTTCCTTGTTCTAATACATGCTTGAATGTGTACTGTAAAATGACTGACCACTCGTTAGGGAGTGGGTAAATATACTAATCTAACTACAGCACACACATTCGACCATGCTTTGCCCTCTCATACAGCTCTGTGTAGAAGTCTAATATTCTATTGTGACAAGATGTCTGAGAAGTGTTTAGGCTCAGGGGTTTCAGAACTTTGAGTTCGTTGTCTGGCAACTCCTTTGCCTGTGGACCTTTAGCTGAACTTGCCAGAGAGCAAAGTGCTTGCCTGATGGTGACCGTTGGCAGAGGGGACATACAAGTGCCTATATAAAGGCTAGCTTTTAATGACTTTCCTTCCGTCTACTAGGCTGTACTTTCTAAATTCCAGGAGCTTGTCTAGCTAGTTGCCAAGCTTTTAAAACATAACCTTTTAGGGACACTTAAGGTACAAACCATGATACTTACAAATGGAGGCCTTAAATGAAAAACATTGCTTTCTCCAAGATAGCTAGAACATGACCTAAAAACAGAATAATTTACTCCAAATTCCATGTTTCAGTGTGGAAACAGTTTCATGAAGCTTTTATAGTTTTACAATACAGTGAAAGTCATAAATCAAGGCAAATTTAAAATATGTGGGTGGGTACATCAAAGAGGGAGTTACAGCAAAAGGGCAAGGAAGCTTTTCTATAGGCCCAAGATGCTATCTGATGACATTCTTAGCTTTTAGGTTAGTGGAAGCTATGATCTGCTAAGTTAATAGATGCCATTTAAAAAAACAAAAAAACAAAAAGCTATTAATCAGAAAATGTCAGCTCTGACACATATTTGGACAAGGAATGGCTGTTCCAGAGGCAAGTACTAGCCTAAGACAAGGTAACTAGCTTCTGGATCTGCAGCATTCCAGTCTCTCCAGAGAACTGCAGTTCTAATCAGTCAGCCAAACACAGCTGCTATTCACAGTTCTTACGTCAGGTGGACACTCCCCACCTCACTGCCTTCGTCCTGTATTATACAAAGAGGTACGAGCACCTGCAGGTCTACATTAGATTAGAGGTACGAGCACATGCAGGTCTACATTAGATTAGAGGTACGAGCACATGCAGGTCTACATTAGATTAGAGGTACGGGCACATGCAGGTCTACATTAGATTAGAGGTACGAGCACATGCAGGTCTGCATTAGATTTGTAGAAACGCCTTGTTTTCTGCTCTTTGCTGTGCCTGCCCTCCCTTAGCAGTTGGGATTGGAAATCATTAGCATGATTGGCGTTTTCTACAAGTAGAAGAGTTATAGGCAAAGACTTTAGAAGCTTCATGTAGTTTTATTGGTGTTTATCTGTGACCATTTAAACCCTGGTGATTACACTGCCTTCTTACCTGCAATATTACAGACATTTCCTTAACATTAGAAGTTACATATATTCTCACTGCATGGCTGTTTGTATATGATTGCCTGTGTGTAAATCTGTCTTACATGGTGCTGCTGGTTTATTATTTAAGGTGTGCTAAATTTTATTTGTTTGTTTGTTTGGGTTTTCGAGACAGGGTTTCTTTATGTAGACCTGGCTGTCCTGGAACTAGCCCTGTATTCCGGCTGGCTTCAGATTCACAGAAGTCTGCCTCCCGAGTGCTAGGAATAAAGGCATGTGCCACCACCACCATGTGGTTGGTTGGTTGATTCTAAATACACTGTATATCTTCTTTCTAGGTCCATCGGTTTGCTCTTCCAGTGTTGCATGGCTGTATCCTTATCTGAAAAATTTGCACCTTAGTTTCTACAGTCTTTGTTTAAATTTTATTTTACATGTTTAAAATTTAAAACAGATTCAGAGTCTTAAATGTGATGTGGGATGAATATTTCAGTATTATTAGATATTTCTGTTACTGTATAAATGTAAAATCTTAGCACAGATGTAAATACCCTGTCCCCCTTTTAGATTTTTATTCTCTGTAGAGTAAATTACCATTTTTGCTCAAAACTTTAGGGACTGATGGCTTTAAAAGAAAGATGCATACTGCATCTTGTTCTTTTGGAGGTACCTTTTAGCAGTGAATTACACAAGAGTAGAGCGAACCTATTTAAATGATGCCTTTCCTTAGTGTTAAAAGAAATCAGATTAAGAACTACATCACCAACTTGAAAAGAAGAAAACGTTTAAATTATCATTTGAAGAATGGTAAAAATATGGAAGTAGAATATAAAGAATATCACTTGGGGAAAATTAGAGTGTAATACAAAACAAATGTTAGTCATCTAGTTGTAGATTCACTTTAGAACACGTTCTAATCGGAGATACCATACTGAAGTTGGAACTCACAGTGATTAGGCTCTTGAAGGAAGTTGCAGTGTGTGCAAATGAGTGGTACAGTCAGGACCCTGTGTGTGAGTTAGCATCTTTGTGTCAGTACAGTACAGTACAGTAGTGATGTTTACTGACCTAACAGTCGGGCTTATTTGTTATGCTGCCATAAAATTTTTATTCATTCATTCATCTGTCTGTCTGTCTGTCTGTCTCTGTATTTATTTATTTATTTTTTGGGTTTTCAAGACAGGGTTTTTCTATGTAGAAGCCCTAGCTGTCTTGGAACTCACTCTGTAAACCAGGGAGGCCTTGATCTCATAGAGATCCACCTGCCTCTGCCTCCCAAGCTCTGGGATAAAAGGTCTGTGGCGCCACTGCCTGACAGATTTTTCTTTTTTATTTGTTTTGTTTTTGCAGATTTTTATATTATTAAGAAAAGTAATGGAGAAGATAACAGGGTAAAGCTTTTGTTCATTCTGTTGTCTTCATCCCCTATTAAGGGGTCTTCTTTCCCCTTCCCTCTCCTGCTCCTTCCCTGCCCCTTCCCCTCCCCTTCCTCCCCTTTCCTTCTCCTTCCCCTCTCCTTCCTTTCACCTTTCCTTCTGTATCTTCCTTCCCTTCACCCCTCCTTCCTCACTTTCCCTTCCCTATATAGGTCTCATGTATCCCAGATGGCCCCAAACTCGCTATGTAGCCAAGTAAGACTTTGATGCTTGTGTCTCCTCCTCCCAAGTGCTAGAATTACAAGCCTTCTGCATGCTAGACAAGTACATTCTACATCTTCAGCCTTACTTCCACCCTACCTTCCACCCAGTTTTAAAATTTTCTCCTAAGATTAAAATTAGAACAGATGTGTTTTAAGTAGTTTTTCAAGGATTTGGGCCAATTGTTTCTACTTTGTTTTAAAAATGAGATTATGAATTGTACTGGCTAGTTTTGTGTGTCAACTTGACACAAGCTGGAGTTATCACAGAGAAAGGAGCTTCAGTTGAGAAAATGCCTCCATGAGATCCAGCTTTAAGGCATTTTCTCAATTAGTGATCAAGGGCAGAGGGCCCCTTGTGAGTGGTACCATCCCTGGGCTGGTAGTCTTGGGCTCTATAAGAAAGCAGGCCGAGCAAGCCAGGAGAAGTAAGCCAGTAAGAAACATCCCTCCATGGCCTCTGCATCAGCTCCTGCTTCCTGCCCTGCTTGAGTTCCAGTCCTGACTTCCTTTGGTGATGAACAGCAGTGTGGAAATGTAAGCTGAATAAACCCTTTCCTCCCCAGCTTGCTTCTTGGTCATGGTGTTTGTGCAGGAATAGAAACCCTGACTAATGGACAAATAATAATAAAAAAATCATAAGCTTGTTTTCTAGACTGCTTTATAAATAGCTTGCCTATTTAGTGTTGAGTTTAAAGCTTAAAATGTACTTTTGTTTAATGTAGTTTGTTAACGAGGAATGTATTTCTAGGTTTCATATTTACAGAGAGATCAAGTACATCTGAGTGGAGTGTCCTGTAGACAGGGGGAGATGTGTTTATGAGGGACTTCATTCAGATTACTTAGGGCTCTGTAGACCATGGAAGGATTGTGACTTTTACCTCACATGTGAGTAGATGTCTTGTAGAGGATTGGCATAATAAGACAGCACCCTCTGTTACAGAGTAGGCCAGGTGTGAACAGTGCATGCCAGTGAGAGGAAGGCACCAGTGTTGGCAGGTAGGTAACTTAGGAAAACTGAGCTTACTAGGTTTGCTAATTATATATGGAATATGAAAGATATTGGTGTGACGGTGAGGTTCTTGTCATGTTAAGTGGAAGGAAACCATCCATGGAGATGGGGAAGTCTGAAGTAGGGAAGGAAAAGAGTATAATTTATTTGTTAAGTTCAGCGTTTCTGTAGATGGGCAAATGAAGACGTGAGGGAGGATCCAGATGAATAGAACTGGAGGGGGGAAGAGTTCACACTGGAGACATACTTTCTGTGTGGTGGGGGGGAGAGTTCACACTGGAGACATGAGTTCAAAGGACAACTTTAGGTACCTGGTTTGTTTCCACTATGTGGGTCCTGGGGATGGGGCTTATGTTGTTTAGCTTGGTAGCAAGTACCTTAATCCATTTGAGTCATCTTTCTGGCCTTACAGGTATAAATTTGTAGGTGGTCAGGGTAGATGCCTGCCTGCCTGCCTGCCTTCCATTTTTCCTTCCTTAGTTTGTGCGTGCATGTGCATACTTTCAGAGGTCAGAGGACAACTTTCAGGAGTCTGTTCTCTCCTTCTACCTTGTGGGTTCCAGGGACTAACTGAACTTGGGTTCTCAGGCTTGGTGCTTTGTCCGCTAAGCCATCTCATGAGCCCCTAGATGGCATTTCAGTTCATGAAATGAGAGGGGATTAATTAAAGGAGATAGAAATGTAGATAGGAAATCAGCCCAGAGAAAGAGAGTGTACCATCAGAGTTTCTACATAGTGAGAAAATACTAGAGCCATGTTCTGTAGACCTCAACATAAAGGTCTTCTAAAAATGAACCACAGTGAGTGAATTGAAAGGGCAGATTGTAGAGTTGCTCCAAGCTTTGTGGAGATACAGCATAGACCAGTAAGGGAAAGGAAAAGCAAGTGAGAACAGTGTCCTGGAAGCAAGTGGAGACCGTGTTCCCAAGAAGAGTGACAGCAGTTGAGACATGCTAGTGGTTAAATATGACTACCCAGGAAGGAGGTTATATTCTGTGTCCGTCTTCCTTCTCCAAATGAGGAAATCAACAAAGTCTGCTAAGAAAGGCCTTAGAGAAGTTGGGAATGGTAAACATGGATACTGGAGTAAGGCTGAATGTGGGAGTAAAGAGGGAATTCTGAATAGCTGTGGGGTCAGCGGGCAGTATGTCACAGGAACACATAGGCCTTCTATTTTCGGTGAAATATGAATCAGTGTTGTAAGCTACGGAGTGGTGGAAATTGAGTGTATAGAGTGGGCCTCCTGAGGAGTGGGACTGGGTCTGACTCTGGTAAAAAATAGCAAATTCATTCATTTTCAAAAGTCACCTCATTTTGATGTGTATTTGTGCATGCACACATACATACTCATTTTGTCATCGGGACAGTGAGTCAGATAGTCATGTTTTCTGCCAGTTTTAGCTCTAATATAACAGTGCAGCCTTCATGCTTTGTTTCAAAATAGTCACCTTGGGCAAGCAAGTGAAATGCGGCCCTGGAATCTTCTCTGGTGCTGTGACTTTCAGTGGAGAATAACTTGGGAGCGTGAGCCATCAGTGAGTTTGATGGTGACAGACAGCAGCAATGGGTCATCAGCAGTTGCCACTGATTTCTTAGAATTTGCAAAAGCTTCTTGTATGAATTCCTAATGCATTCACAGCAGCCAGTTAGGACAAATGGTGAGCCCCACGGAATGGAGGCTTTGTGGTCTGGTCTTCTTCAGATTCCACACAACTCTGAAGAGGAATAAGTTGTTGCTTTTGATGACTCTGGGAACTTATGGGGAGTAATGACAGGTTTAGAAGGTTAGGATGTATCATTTTCATAAAGCTCAAAAGAAAGGTTTCTTGTTTTGTTTTTTAAGTAAGGGTTATAGGTACAGAAACTAGAAAGGTGGGAGAATGGTTGCCACAAGCTTGTGAAAGGTTGTTATTTCTAGACATAAATTCAGCTGGCTAGAAAGGGAAAGAAATTGAGGCTTGGTTGTATTATGAAGTTGGATGGCAGGTGCACACAGATTCTTATTATGCTTTATGACCATCAAATGAATCAAATTAAGAAAAAG
This sequence comes from Uromys caudimaculatus, assembly GCA_028551405.1. Lineage (NCBI taxonomy): Eukaryota > Metazoa > Chordata > Mammalia > Rodentia > Muridae > Uromys > Uromys caudimaculatus. The sequence goes on along the minus strand of CM052706.1, from coordinate 566,985 downwards.
TGTTACATATAGCACACAACATAGGGCAAACCTAAACAAATGAGCAAAGATAAATGATATGACCAGTGAGACAATAAAATGTTATCCTCTTATCGCTTCCACGAGTTGGATAAGCTCAATAATATCACGAGTTGGTAAAGAGGATATGCTAAATCATTCTCAAGTCCATTGACATTTCTTTATAGTATAGTGGATATAATTTAATCCATGTCCACATGCTTACACAAAGAGATGGTTGTTGAAACTCTGGTTATGACAGCCTTAGCCAGAAATAACCAAAACCAACTTGCATGCCTGTCAACAGCAGAACAAATGAATAAAGTAGTGTATTCTTTCTGCTGTGTTGCATGTTTATGTTCTCAGCCCTATGTGGACTGAGGAGAAAAGGTTAAGTTTGAGGCAGGCTGAATCATAATGAGACTTTGTGTCAAATAGAGACCCCCCTCCCCAACACACACCCCCAAAACCGACCAGTAGTATGTTTATGCAGAAGATAATTAAATACTATAGCAGTGAATGAGCCTCAGAAACATAGAGAGCATGAGAGGCCACAGGAACACCTACACTGTAATGCTTTTCATACAAAAAGGTAAAAAGCTATTCAGACTAAATACATTGTTTAGTTGTAAAATGACAGTCAAGTAAACAAATGAAGTGAGTGCTCACTTCTCAGTGACAGTAAGAATCAGATGAAGAGAGCTCAGCATGCGTCAGAGATGCACTTGTGTACAAGGGTTTTATTTTGATCAAAGATTTGACTTAAAAGCCACCATTTTAATCAGTTTTAATTGTACAGTTTAGTGACTAGTACTGAAGGAGAAGTTTGGAGGAATCCCAGGATGACCTGAACTATGCTTCTGAATACGATCTTGAACCTTGTGCCTCTTAGTGCTGAGATCACAGGAATGCATCGTTACATCTGGGTTATGCCATGCTGGGGGTCAGACCCAGGTCTTCATGCATGCTGGAAAGCACTCTACCATTTTATATTTTTTTTAACATTAATTTTTTTCCAGCTTTAGGTTCACTTTTTACATTCCAGAGAAAAGGCATTTAAAACTTGTTTCTAGATTAATATTTTGATCTGCAAATCTTCATATACATGTACATGCAAATCTACATATACATGTATAATTATACATATGATATATTTCATATTTTTCTTTAACTATAATAGCTTGGTTTTTTTCCCTTCATTTAATTTTTAAGGTTTTACTTTTTGCAGTGCAAAGGATCAAACCCAGGGCTGAGCTATCTTCCTAGCTCCTATTCTATTTTCCATTTCTTATTTGAAAATTAATTTCTTTCAGATTCCTGGTTTTCATTCAGAATAGGGTTTTAGTTATATCATTGATACTTAGTTTTAAACTTTTAGAAAATAGTTGAAGATATCAGGGAAAGGAGAAAATTAAATAGAAAACACTAGAGACATTTTTAAGTATTCTGTCCACATGTCAATGCAGGAGAACTGACTTGACAGATTTCACAGTAGGAAATGAGGGTCCTCGGGGTTTGGAAATAGTTATAAGAACCAGAAAGACTTGCATATTCTGTCTTTTTTTTTTCCTCCTAAAGACAGTTCATTCCTATTAAATGGATTTGTATTGATTCTTGAAAATATTTCCATGTTGCATTTTTCTTAATATAGTTAAGTTATTACTATGCACTCATGTTCTATTAATGGAAAATATTTTGATTGGATTCTCATCTCCCGAAGGAGTTGTTTCAGAGCTGGTGTGCGTTATTATGTGAGAGGTAAGAATCATTTCATGTCAGTGTGATTGGGTCATGTCTGCTACTGTTTAATGCTTGTCTTAAATACTTACCCGTGACCTTTTATATCTCATGTTTTTCGATGCCCCGGCTAACGTCCTCTCTCACTGTAATTAGTGGGTCTTCTATGCTTCTCTCCAGCTACTACAGTTACTTCGTGAATGTTAACATGGCTCCTGGGCCATTAACTGTTTAAGAACAGCTACATGTTTGTTGGGTGTCTGGAAGCATGCTGATATTCAGCAATATACACTCATACTAGATGATACTTCTCTTACTATTCTTGGTTTCATTGAATGTATAAAGGTAGCCATTTTACTTCATGATGTCATTTTGTAAAATATTATTTTACATTTTGAGTATCCTGTAGGCTCTACACTAAAAATATGCTAATTTGCTCAAGCCAAACTACTATGATGTGTATTAGAGTTACTGTGATTATGACGATTCCCCAGCATTCATTTTGCTTTCAACCACACTGTATCAGAATAAAGTCCTAGTCAACAAATAACTGTAATTTTGAGACCAGAATGTTCTATAGAGAATATCTTACTAATCTTATTACAGATGTTATAGCACCATTAAGGAGCCACTAAGGGTGGTCTCAACCAAATTAGAGTTAGTATCTCCTTAACTACATTTTCTTGAATTAAGCATTGAATATATATTTTAAATATGAATTTTATTTTTAAACTGATAGAAAATTTCCATTTAATCTGCTTGGTTCTTTGGGGTTTTTTTGTTGTTGTTGTTTTTTTTATTGTTTTTTCTTTCAAGACAGGGTTTCTGTCTGTAGCTTTTGACTGTCCTGCAACTCGATTTGTAGACAAGGTTGTTCTCAAACTCACAGAGCTCTGCCTGTCTCTGTCTCCTGAGTGCTAGGCTTAAAGACAGTTACCATTACTGCCCAGCCTTCTGCTTGGTTCTTACTCCTGCCAGATAACCAGATATTAGTTTCTTATTTATAAAACTCTATAACTTTTTATATTAATACAGGTATGTTTCCTTCCTTTTATATAGACAGTGGTTATATTTTATACATGTTTTCCTACATCTTGGTTTCTTCTAAAAATTAATATACTTTAGAAGCTTTTTCATAATGATATCTTCCTCTTTCCTCTCTTCTACTTCTTTCCCTTTTTTAAATAACTCATAACAAGATGCTTGTTCCTTAATGAGAATTATGGAAGGTGTCTTAGTCAGTGTTCTATTGCTGTGAAGGGACACCACAGCAACTCTTATAAAAAGAAAATATTTACTTGGGCTTGCTTTACAGTTTCAAAGGTGTAGTCCATTACATCATGGTGGCATGTAGTCAGACATGGCACTGGAGAAGTAGTTGAGAGTTCTTTGTCCAGATTGACAGGTAGCAGAAGAAGAGAGACACTGGGACTGGCTTGGGCTTTTGAAACCCCAAAGTTCCTCTTCCCCTCAAGTGAAACACTTTCTCTGAGTCTATACCTACTCCAACAAGGTCACACCTAATCCTTCTCAAGTAGTGCCACTCCCTAATAGCCTATGGGAGGCACTTCTCATTCAAAGCACCACAGAAAAACAAATGTAACCTTGTGCTTCTGAAAGTGATTTAGCATTGAGGAATGACACCATTGCCCGTGGAGCTCAGTAAATTTGCTTCCTTCTGATTATCTACGAATGCATAGCTACAGATATACTCAGAATGCTTTCTTTGAGAAATATATCAGAATAAAGGATGTTTTAAATATTGGGGAATTAAAAATCTATTAGGTTCTTTCTGGAATCTGGAAATCTGGGCCAGGGCTACCTTGAAAATTGCTTTTGCTTAGCAACAATAAATTATGTAAACACGCTAGTAAGGAAATACTTCAGATATAAGAAATGCCTAACCAGTGAAGAATCTCTGGTAATTCCATTAAATTGCTTTTCAAACTAGGTTTTGTGGATGTGTTCATGGATGTTCAGGATCATACACAATTTTTTATTTGATATTTAAATATCTTCTAGAGGTACTCTGTATTACAACTAAGTACTACTGATGTAATGATCCACGTTTTCATTTAGTGTCATTATAAAGTATAATCACAAAAAATGATAGTTTTAACTTTTCGAAATAGGAATTGTAGGCATACTTGACTTTCTTTTCTTCAAAAGGGAGTGTTTTTGAGGATATTTATAGTAAGAAAAATATCAACAAGCTTTATGTTTACATAAATAAACATTGACTACTCTTTAAGCCTATTTGAACTTCTTTTAGTTTTCTGATAATGTACTAACCATTTGTTTGAACTTTAATCTTGTAAGTACTTATCCATTAATGTCAACTTAGTTGATAATTCTTAAGTTATCTTGAGTTAATGGCTTTTTTAAAATATATTTCTTTTGTACCAAATATTAGGAATTGATTCTGAAGGCCACGCAGCTAACTTTGTGGAAACAGAACAGATTGTGCACTACAGTGGGAACAGGGCTTCATTTGTACAGGCAAGTGTGTATGGCTGATGGTCATCCAGTTGGCCTTCTCTACTTGATCTTCATTTCCTGTCATGTTGAAATTTTCTTATTCCCCTTTCTTTTTTCTTTTTCTTTTTTCCTTCTTCTCTTCCTCCTTCTCCTTCTCCTCCTCTTCAGCTTTTTTTGAAACAGGGTCTCATATAGTACTGGCTGACCTTAAACTTACTATACAATTGGCTATATGACCTTGAACTCCTGATTCATGTGTTTACAGCCCGGCAGTCTTCCTTCTTTCTTAAGTACTGACTTCAGGTACAGTGTGGAACAAGTTCTGCTCATAAAAGTGCTGGTTATTAACCTGGCACTATCTTATGGAGAAGAAAGTGTCAGGTGTATGGAACTTTAGCAGTTCCCCAGTGTAAGCCTTTAGACCTAGCTAGAGTGATAACGATGGGACAAGCTGACAGTGTACACTTGGCTTTTCCTGTTGCTTCTGGTGAAGTTGTGCTGTAGTTCCTACTCCAGAGTGTCAGTGGCTAAACAAATCCAGTCTTCATAACTATATTCCTTTGAGAATGAGTGAAGCAATTTTCTATTTTTCATATTGCAAAACTATATAATGTATATATAACTTGTTAATTTTTACTGGTAGATAAATAATTTGTTTTTGAACTAAGGAGTGCACAGAACTTTCTGTTATACAAGCATCATGTGTGTAACACTGGGAAGGGAAAGTGCTTTTTAAGCATATTTCCATAAAACAAGAACTGTATGTATGTGTGTGTTTGTATGTATGTATGTATGTATGTATGTATGTATTGAGGGAGGGTCTCTATGTTGTCCTGTAGCTGCTAGATTGTTGTTTTTCTTTGCAAAGCTGTTAATATGTGTTCTGCTTTCAATAATTAGGTTGAGAAAACTAGTTTGTGTATCTTTTCACACTTCTTCCTTTTCTTTCAGACTCGAGGATCAATACCTGTTTTCTGGTCACAAAGACCAAATCTAAAGTACAAACCACACCCACAGATCAACAAAGTAGCAAATCACGTAAGTATCTTCCTGAATTTTTCACTGGTTAAAATAGAGCTTAAGTGGCTTTTAGAACATATAAACCTGTTCCCCACAAGTCAGAATTCAACATCTCCAAGGCCCTTCTCCTGGACTGTAAGGCAAACTGCCTCAGGAACATGTGACAACTAGAACGAAGACTCACTGAGCAGCACGACGACAGGTGGGCACTTGGGAGATGTCAGTGAAGTCTGTAGAGGGGAGTGTATCTGTCAGAAGCTGTCTTCAGAACTCAGATAGTGACACTGTGGTGCAGCACACGGTGGCTGTAAGAGCCAGGTGCTCACCTGTGGTGCTTCCAGCTCCAGAAAGCATGGTCCTCATCCTGACGTTCTCTCCAGTATAGAAACGGGGTGGTTAAGGAGGTGGCTTTTTGTTTTTGTTTTTTTTTTTAAAGGTAAATAATCATATAATATAGTATATAGTATAATAAACTATATATCTTTCTCTCTTCTAGATGGATGGTTTCCAAAGGCATTTTGATTCACAAGTAATTATTTATGGAAAGCAAGTAATAATTAATCTGGTAAGTCTGAATGTTTTTGAGGGGTTGGCAACAAAATAGAATGTTTTAATTAACAAGAAAATTAATTTTAAATTAGTGCTTCTAAAACTTTTTATCATACCAGACAGACACTGTGATCCTAGTGAAGTCTTTCTTTTACCATCTCTCCCTTTTTACTTACTCTCCAATCCTTCTGAATTTGTCTGTGTTTATGTTTCTCATATATATAGAACCATACAATATTTGTCCTCTGTGTTTTACTTGTTTCATTTAGTATAACATTTTAAAGATTCATTCATGTTTATCAAAATCATATTACTTTAAAGACCAGATAATATCTTATTGTAGGCACAGAAGACATTTTTTAAATCTATTCATGAATTAACAGACATTTACTTTATTTCTACCTTTTAGTTATGAATGAGTTAAAGAGCATAATGAAGTTGAAAGAAAAGTGGTACTAATTCTTATTAAATCCTTAAACTTGATGAGTTAAATTGACTGGTGAAGCCATCTAATCTGGGGCGTTTCTTTAACTCTGATTCGGTCTCCTTCCTGCTTACTGGTCTGTTTAGATTTTCCTCTTGTGCACTGGGGAGGTTGTTGAGGTTGGGGCAAGTTTTCACTGTTAGCCGAAGCTGCCGTTGACCTCTTAGCAGTGTTCCTTCTGATCCAACTTCCCAAGTGCTAGAATTACATGTGTGAGCCGCTAAATCCAATGTTCTTCATTATTTACTTATTCACTTTATTTCCTGTTGCAGTCCTTCCTCTCCTCTCAGTCTCACGCTATCACCCCTTCCACCACACCTTGCTTTCCTTAGAGAAGGGAGCATCCCCCGACCCCACGCAAACACCTTGCACCAGCCTGCCCTGGCACAATAAGTCACATCAGGACTAAGGGCGTCCTCTTCCCCTGAGGCCAGAGGAGACTGCACAGGAAAGGGGATCCAGAGGCAGGCAGCAGAGGCTGAGGCACAGCCCTCAAATCCAACTTTCTATTCCAGTTCTCTATTTCTTCAAGGTTCAGTTTTAGTAAATTGATTTTTTTTGTTGTTTTGTCTTTAAAAATTTGTTTAAATCTAAGTTGCACATTTTTTGGTATGACTGTCTCTAACATCCTCTTATAATTCTTTTTATTTTTCTAAATGTTATTAGCAGTGCCTTCATTATCATTATTGGTTTTAGTAATTTGAATCTTTCCTCTTTTTTTTCCTTGTTCATGGTAGCTGAGCTTGTTGCCTATGTTATTGATCTTTCCAGGAGCCATTGTCTGTTTAGTTGTCTCCTCTGTTAGTTTTATGCTTGTTTTCTGTTAGTTATTTATTTCTGCTCTAATCTGTGTCATTCCTTTTCTTCTGCTACCTTTGGATTTACTTTGTTTTTCTAGCTCTTTCATGTGTAAAGTTAGGTTATTGATTTGCAGCTTTCTTTTTCTTTCCTTTATTTTTAAATGTTTTATTTTCATTTGTGTAAGTATGTCACCTGTGTGTGCCTGGTGCCCATAGAAGCTAGAAGCCGTCATCAGCTCCCCGGAACTGTACAGATGGTTGGGAGCCACTGTGTGGGTGCTGGGAATTGAACCCACATCCTCCTTGAACTCAGATCTGCCTGCCTTTGTCTCTTGAGTAATAGAAATAAAAGCATGTTGTACCACACCCAGCTAATATTTTGTTTCTTTGTTTGTTTTTAATATATGCATTTGCGGTAATGGAATTCCCTTTTATCACTGTTTGTTTTATCTCTAAAATTCTGGTGTATTGGATAAGCCATTTTTTTTGTTTCTTTGTATGACTATTTTCCTTAAAAATTATATCTTGTATTATTGTAATGTGGTAATGCTGGAGCCAGGTTTCTTTCCAGAGCTGGTTGCAGTTGGTTTTGTTGTTTTGTTTTTTCGATTTTTAAAGATCATAGTGATCCATTTGATTGTGAGACCTTTTCCAGACTCTTTTGCAAAGATTTTCTTCATCATATATGCTCACTGAAGACTCTCTTTTAGTGTGTTCAGCTAATGTTTTTCCAGATTTCATTGGATTTTAGGAATTAGGAAAACACAAAAGAAGAAAATAACATGTCTTCTTTGAAAACTGACTTTGTACTGAGACAGCCATCTATTTGCTCTCTAGTCAGACATGTTTCAAAGCTAAAGAGCAACTGGCAGTGATGTCTGCAGTATTAGGATTTTTCTGGACGTGTTTCTTGCCTGAGTATGGAAGTTGCTTTCTGAAGTCTTTCATACACTGGTGCTTTTGAATGTCCCTATTTTCTAAAGAGCATCACTTTGTTTGCTGGACTTTAGGTGATCTGTTTTATGCCTCTGTCCAGAATGAGTCTCTTGCCCCAGGTATCCATTGGCTAATAGTGCAGTTGTAGCTTTTACAATCAGTCCAATATTTTTTGACCTTCATTCAGTTACACAACACTGACAGTTTAGTCCTTCAGGTATGTAGTTTTGTGTATATCAGCTCTGGTCTGCTTCTACTAGATTGACAAAGGGAGCTAAAAACAAGATTGCTAGTATTTTCCACAAAACTCATCACCCTGCATGGTGGAGGAGAAAGGACAGAATTCTGTGGTTGGAAGGTGGCCTTTTCTTGATAGGCTTTTACTGGTTGCTGAAAACTTTGATTGCGTTTCCATAGTTCTACAAAGTTGGTTCAGATGACTTCCTCTTTTTTCTGGTGTTTCTGTGCCAAAATGAAAGCTTAGAGTGTCCTTGTTATTTTCCTGGCATCACTGTCTAAATAGAAAGTCATGCTGTTATAAATGTGTTACAGGTGAATCACAAGGGATCAGAGAAGCCACTTGAGCAAGCGTTTGCAAACATGGTGTCGTCCTTGGGAAGTGGGATGATCAGGTATCTCATGGGTGTCGGGTGTAGATCCTTTCAAGGCACATGTGTGCTTATGTGTATGAATATAAAGAGTACGCTTTATATTTCAACTTGCACCTAAAAAAAAGCGTGTGTGTGCGTGTGTGAAGTCCCGTGGAGGCTAGATGTCAGCAAGACAGTACAGACGCTGGTTACTGAACAAGTCATCTGGAAGACGGCAAGTGCTGTGACTGCCGAGCCATCGCTCCAGCCTGCAGCTTTTGCCTATTTCTAGTACCTGATAAAAGCACAATTTTCCTTTTGGTTGGTTCTCTGATACGAGTTATTTTCAGAGTAATTTTATGTTTGGTTCCTGGTTAAAATCTCACCAAGGTTTTGCAAAGCAATAGCCTATTAGGTTATAAACATGGGTTTTTGTTTTTGTTTTTAAAAGATTTTTAAACTTTTATGTGTATGAGTAAAGTTTTGCCTATATGTATATCTGCATTACATGCATGCAGTGCCCACTGAAGCCAGAACATGAGTACTGAATCCCCTGGAAGGGGAGTTACAGATGGTTGTGAGCTGCCTGCCATGTGGGTATTGGTAATCAAACCTGGGTCTTCTAGAAAAGCAGCCAATGCTCTTAACTGTTGCGCCATCTCTTCAGCCTCACAAATTTCAGTTTTTAATTTGATATGGTCTTTACCACTGCATGAGTTGGGTCAGTTTAGCTTGTAGTCCCCTTATCTGGAGCAGTACCCTTGCCTGCCCAGTAAGTCACAAAACAGTGGTTTTAGATGCTCTGTGTGACGGTCTGCTGAAACCAAGGCTACAGTTGATCATCCCGAGCACAGCACTAAAATAACTTACAGTGCCACTTTTGTTGAGGCTGCCTTTTAAGATCCCTTCCTTGCTTCCTGTCATTGGTCTGCATGCATTTTTGTGCTAATTTCTGGGCATTATGATTCTCTCTTAAGAGCCACTGAGGTGGTAGTCTCTTACCTGCTAGAACCCTATACTGTGTGGGTAGAGCAAGGGAGTTACACAGCAATGGATGCTTTGTCTGCTTTTTCACTCTTCAGATGGGAGCACAGTCCTTCCAGGGCTCCTGCTCACTATGATTCCTGAGCAGGAAGGTGGAGAATACGCCATACTTCATGTAGCCAGTCTTCTCCATTGACTGTCAGGGCTTGGCTAATGACTTTCCCCCTTCTCAAGGGAATGGTAGGACACCGTTACATTTAGCTATAACCTGGCTTTGGAGTTGTACTTCTTTTTTTTTTTTTTTTTTTTATTTATTTATTTATTTTTTTTTTTTGATATTTTATTTACATTTCCGATGATTCCCCTTTTCTTTA